>SZYD01000858.1:0-317738 GCA_009363875.1 Mikania micrantha | reverse complement strand
TCAAGCTTTGTAGAAGATTTCTTGTGAAAGTGTTGTGTGAAACTACATAACCCGATTCATTCACCCAACCCAATTGCCTAAAAAACTAAAATGCGTTTAGCCATTTAGGAAGAAAAGAAAAAAAATGTTTGCAACTTTTCTGCCTGTAACACCCAAAATTTTCTAATACACGTTATTTGAATTACACGTGCGCGATGGATAATATACGTGCAGGGAAAATACGATAGAATAAACAAGCTAAGACCCCAAAACGCGTACTCGAACTCAATTTCGAGTACACATTTCTCGAAGCTATGGTAGTCGAAATCCCACTTTCGAGTACAAGGACACTGCCTATAAATAGGAGTGCCTTGGGAAACGTGACAGACTTTGGCTGGAAGCTCATCTGCTCTCAAGTGCTCGAAGCAGATTTCGAGAACATCAAAGGTCGAGATTTTAATCGATCAAAACGGAAGAGGAAACGCACGAGGATCTACAGGAGTGCTCACCTATCTTCAAGTAAGTGATTTATATATAAAAGTTAGGATTGTTATACAGAAGTGAACTCGTGCATAAAGCTCGCACCTTTATGCATAAAGTTCGGAACTTTGAGATTTCAATATGCTGGTAACAACCTAAGGAAACTAGAACTAGCTCCCCAAAGCCTTAGAGAAATTTCTGAGATGTTTAAAGACGAAAAGTGATGAGTACACGAAATCATGCACAAAGGGTACTCGAAATCATGCTTAGAGGACTATTTCGAGTACAAGGTTATTTCGAGTACCAGACTATTTCGAGTACAAGGTTATTTCGAGTACCAGGCTATTTCGAGAACAAGGGTTATTTCGAGTAAAACTGATGATTTCGAGTACTAGCTATTCGTGAACTATGAAATTTTCGTGTACCTGGGAACTTAATGAATTTCAAGGATTTCGAATACTTAGCCGAGTTTCGAGGACTTTGATTCATTAAGGGGGGGATAGTAGGCTATGAGGACTTAGAATAAATTCTAAGTCTAAGAATGTGATGTAACATAAAGTAATGAGACAAGGTAACTGATGTAGGTTCTTAAGTCTTGGCTAAGGAGTTCAGTCAAGAACATCAGGAACGACTATCATGTGAGTTCTAGAATCCCTATTTTATGTTTAATGTTTTGGGCTGGCATACATGCTTATGGTTATGTCTACGATGTTATGTGCTTATGATGATGATGAATGAATGATGATATGCCCTGACTATGTATGCATGTTAATATATTAGTATGATTTATGCATGAAAGTATGCTAAGTATGATGAATGCATGTTAGTATGTTATGATGATAAACTGAATGATAACATGCTATGATGATAATTATAGATGTTATGTTACAATGAAATCCTAGGCATGCTATGATGAAAGTATGATGCTATGATGATTATATGCTAGCATAATGTGTTTATGATGCCATGATGAATGATATGATGATGTGCTGCTAGCATGACATGTGTATGATGCTAGGATGTTATGATGATATGATACTAGCATAGCCTGTTATGAGAAATCCTATGTTATTAGGACAATGTTACGATGTTATGTTGAATGATGATATGGTGCTAGTGTATCATGTCATGATGAATGATGGGTGCTCCCGTACTCGTTACGGGGTAAGTATGGTTGCTCCAGTACTTGTTACTGGGTAAGTATGGATCTGCAGAACGCTTCGGCGGGTCAGATCAACGGTTATGGAGCCTTGTGCCGGCATAAGCCCACTGTTACGCTCGGTAGCAGTGGTTGTGTGATGATGATGATTAGGATGTTTATGTGACAACGTTTTGGATTATATGAACGATCCGTTGGTTTTGGCAACTATGTTTACATTTCCGCTGCATGACTATGAAAGTTTTTAGTTTAAGAGCTATGTGTTATGATGAAAACCAACCTCTGTGGGGTCGCCCGGTTTCGGGGCATCACAAGTTGGTATCAGAGCCATAGTTTGAGAGATCTTAGCATCCCAAATGCTAACACTTAAACTGAGAATGGGATTGAATGATGTGGATTGCCAACCACGGATGAACGGATGCCACGAGCTGAATTTTATGTATGAGTTAAGATGTAGATGTAAGGTTAGAAAGTTAGTTGGTGTCATGCTCATTGAGGAGATGGGATAGGAAACATTTAGAGCCTATGAGTTGGGTAAATGGTTAATAACACCTGATCAACGTCATTAACGATTTACAAAGCTTATTTCGTGCTAAACTGATTCTTGTACTGACTCATCAATTGTTGCATTATGTAGAAAGTTTAGATGGCCGGACAAAGGGGTAGACCGCGAAAGAAACCACAGGGAGCTGAGGAGCCACATGTCGAGACCGAGAAGCCTGTCAACGAAGAAGAAAACGAGCACAGTGAGCCACCGGAAGACGAAGAAGAGTTCACATTAGAGCCTATCGTGGTAAAGGCTATTTCCGATGAAGTCTGCAGAATCATGGATGAGAAAATGCCGGCAATGATTGCTAAGGCATTAAAGGATGCGCTGAAGGAAAAGTCGGAAGGAACAAAAGAAAGCACCAAAGATGACGAGGAAATCGTGATTCTCGAGACTAAGAGCGGTGACTCCAACCGAAGTATGATGAAAGGCTGTGATTACAAGGCCTTCAAAGGACGCAATCCACCATCCTTTGACGGAAGGAAAGATGCTGTGTCCACCTGCCACTGGATTTCTGCGATGGAGGCTGTTATCTCCATCAGTGAGTGCCGAATTGATCAAGCTGTCAAGTTTGTAGTTCACTCCTTTGTCGAGGAGGCACTCCACTGGTGGAACACCATCAAGCAGACTAAGTCTGCAGCTGATATGGAGAAGATGACTTGGGAAGATATGAAGGAGCTGGTCACCAAACAATTCTATCCCAAGAACGAGCTGGATAAAGTAGAACGAGAGTTTCTGGTTCTGAAAGCTGGGAGTATGAATCATCGACAGTATACATCAAAGTTCAATGAAATGGCAAGACTAGTTCCTCACTTGATTGGTTCTGAGGAACGCAGGGTGAAACTGTATATGGAGGGTTTGCCTCCAAAGGTGCGGATTCATGTAAAAGCAATTGCTCCCAAGACCTTCGACTCCACGGTTGAACTTAGTGGCATAGTTTGGGATGATGTTATGTCTACTGAGCCAGTCAAAGAAGAAACAAAGATGAAAGAGTCCTCCGGGACTAAAAGGGGTCGAACAGACCAACGAAAGTTCTCAAGCAAGAAAGTGAAGCGAGAGGAGATGGACCGATGCAACAAGTGTGGGAAAAGCCACACGGGACAGTGCCTGGTAGGCACTAATTTATGTTTCAGGTGCGGAAAGACGGGGCATTTTTCTAGCAGTTGTCCGAATGCTACTCGATGCTTCAACTGCAATGAGTTAGGACATCTGTCCAAGGATTGCAAACAACCAAGGACCGATGCTTCAGGCTCTGGTAAGAAAGAAGAGAAAGGGAAGGAGAAGTAGAAGGCGAAGGCTCGAGCCTTCACACTAACGAAGGATGATGCGATCGAGGACCCTGATGTGGTCACAGGTACCTTTTCTATCAACAATATTCCTGCTTCTGTATTGTTTGATTCTGGTGCCAGTATGAGTTTCGTATCTTCTATTTTCTGTGATGGGTTATCTGGGAAGGTTAAGAAGATAGATCGGGTATTTGATGTAGAGACGGCTATTGGTAAGATGACAAGGGTGACTGAGGTTATGGATGATTGCTATGTTGAGATAGAAGGTCTAAGAATGTGATGTAACATAATGTAATGAGACAAGGTAACTGATGTAGGTTCTTAAGTCTTGGCTAAGGAGTTCGGTCAAGAACATCAGGAACGACTATCAGGTGAGTTCTAGACGCCCTATTTTATGTTTAATGTTTTGGGCTGGCATACATGCTTATGGTTATGTCTATGATGTTATGTGCTTATGATGATGATGAATGAATGATGATATGCCCTGACTATGTATGCATGTTAATATATTAGTATGATTTATGCATGAAAGTATGCTAAGTATGATGAATGCATGTTAGTATGTTATGATGATAAACTGAATGATAACATGCTATGATGATAATTATAGATGTTATGTTACAATGAAATCCTAGGCATGCTATGATGAAAGTATGATGCTATGATGATTATATGCTAGCATAATGTGTTTATGATGCCATGATGAATGATATGATGATGTGCTGCTTCTGAGCTTCTCCTTCTTGCGTCGCCAGAACCAGAACCCACGGTAGCACCAGCAGCATCGGCGCATCGCACCCGACGGCCCGTCCTGCGCCCCTGCTTGGCTGCTTCCAGCTTCTTCTTTCTTACATGATTCGTGAACCAGGTAATGAGTTCGGCCTCCCACCTCTTCCTACTTGTTGTTATTTGATTTTATTAAGTATTTAAGTAGTTTAATTATTGTTACTTGTTACTTTGTTAGTGAATCTAAACATTTAGGGTTTTGATTTTTGTTCAAATTTTTTTACAGAATTGTTGGTATAAATTTAGTGTCGGATTCTTGGTATATCATGGGGAAAGAGAAAACTATTGAATCATTTTTTAAAAAAACAAGTTGTTGATGAAGAGAGTGATAAGGCACGCCAGGAGAAACAAAAACGTCAAAGATGTTCAACTAGTGAGCCAGATCATCCGATTAATGAAGTGAATATTAACCATGGTATTCCAAATGGTAATGAAGTGATTATTAACAATTTCGAAAGAGATCCGGCTAAACGAATACAAATGTTTGATCGTCCGATTAATTTAAGGGAACAAGTAAGACGAGCTTATTTGAATTTAGGACCATACCAAATCTATCTTAAAGAGTATCCTAAAGATCAAAAGCAACGCAGATTCATAAATGCTTTGTTCAAGATGTTTCCTAGTTGGTTAGAGTATTCACCAACAACAAATACTTCATATTGTTTTCTTTGTTATTTGTTCAATGATAGACCAAATGTGTGCAGTGGCTATGATGCATTTACAGTTAAAGGTTTTAACAATTGGAAAAAAGTTAATGATGGGAAAAATTGTGCATTCTTGAACCATATTGATTCTTCTCAACATAGAAATGCTGTGACTTATAGTGAAAATTTGCTAAACCAAGCAACACACATTGGAAATGTCTTTGAAAAACAAAGCCAAGAACTAATGTTAAAGAACCGTTTACGATCAAAAGCTTCGATTGATGTAGTTCGTTGGTTGACATACCAAGCTTGTGCCTTACGTGGACATGATGAATCTCCTAATTCTAAGAATCGGGGTAATTTTCTTGAAATGCTAAAAATGTTAGCTTCTTATAATGATGAAGTTGCGAAAGCTATATTAGAGAACGCTCCTTAAAATTCAAAATATACTTTTGGAGAAATTCAAAAAGAAATTCTAGATATTATTGCAAATAAAGTTAGAGGCCATATTCGTAGTGAAGTGGGGGATTCATACTATTGTGTAATGGTTGATGAGTCATGAGATGTGTGACATCTCATATTTTCCACATCAGTATTTACTTTATTTTAAGGTAGTCCTATTAGCTATTTCACATATATGACGCTCAAAACACAACATGCAAGCTTGGATCCCACATGCAATAAGCATCACACACATGCAACACCTTAGATGCCACATGCACGAAATTTCACTTGTTTAGATCTATGATTTATTGATGTTATGATTGATTTGATGATATGAGGATGATCCATGATGATGTTCATGAGATTTGATGGGTATTTGTTGATTTTATTTAGAAATGGTTACATTTGATCACATGCATGCATGATCTAAGTATATTTAGATGAATACGGGTTATGAATCATGATTATTAATGATATTTGAAATGTTTTACAAGTTCTAATATAGTTATTTTCGTCAAGAAATGCTTATTTGAGATTATTGCTATTTTTAGTAACTTTTATGTTACAAAATGTCGATGAATGATGAAAAAAGAACATGCATGTGCTTAGAGATGATAATTTATGATTAAAATGGTGATACTTGGCATAATGATTATTTAGAGATCATGTTTAAGGTAATTTGACCCATGTTACTATAAATAGTAACTTTAATATGACAAAACGATGTTTGATATAGATTTGGGTACGAAAAGTGTGTGTAAATGATTACTTGTATCAAATATGATAATATTAGGTGTTTTTGATTTAATAGAATAATTAAAATATGAATATTTGTTGCATGTTTCTATAAATAGAAACTTTGGCTAGCAAACTTGTTAATAATTGTCGATTTGGTCATGTTTAAGTTATAATGATAATGTTGAGAGTCTTGTGACCATGTTTGAAAGAATTATTGATGACTATAATAATGAGATATGTAAACTTTCTATAAATAGAAACTTTATTTGAGAATTTTGATGAAATGTGATTATTTAACATGAGATATGATGATAATTGACATGAGGTGACTTGTTATAATTTAATGATAACTATCATATGATGCTAAGTAATGAAACATGCTAAATATGGGAACTTACTATTTTTAGAAACTTTAACATGCAAAGTATGCTTATTTGACAACGTGTGACTAAATGATATGAGATAACATGATCATATAGGATAAACAAGCATGCTAGAACAAATGAAAAGTGATATTATGTGAACTCGCTTAAAATGGAAACTTTCTTAAAAAGGGAACTTACTACAAATAGTAAGTTATCCTACGAACGTAACTTATGTGTTTACACGTATCACACAACACTAAAAAACGTTGAACGATCACTTAAACTAAACACGTCACCAACGGGTCGTTAATTCAAGCATGGTCAACATGGTCAAACTCGGTCAACACGACCAACGTATCAACTTGGAGTTGTTTGGACACGAACACGGTCTAGTGAGACCAACACAAATGTGAACACAAACTCATAAAACCTATGTGATATAGGTAACCGCCAAGGGCGTATTTCAAACGTTCACGAAAGCAACCGTACTACTAAACTCAGGTGAGTTTACTCTTTAACTGTTTTGTTAAACTCTTGGGGTGAGAATACTATGCACTGTTTTTAGATGTATGACTGGTATGTTGTAAAACCATTTTGAGTGTAACTATTATCGCAAACAAGTCCTTATATATGTCTGTCTTACTGTTTTCAATTACTTAAACCTGTGAACTCACCAACTTTATGTTGACACATTTTCGCGTGTATTCTCAAGTAACTGAACGCACGATGCTAGGATGCACTTAGAGTAGGACTTTTGAGGAGTCTTGCATGCATTCTGACTTATATTTTGAACATTTTATGATTTTGTATTTTAAGCAATGTATTGTTTAGACAATTACATTTCCGCTGCATAACTTATTACTTTCCGCTGCTAAAACGATTTACTATTTCCGCTGCTTATATTAATGCAACTTGAATTTGAATAACAAAACTATGTGTTTTCAAACTCATATAGAGTCGTTCTATATGGCTGAGAGTTTTGATCCTGACCACGTCACATCCAGCGGACTGGCACCGCACGTGGGAATTTGGGGGTGTGACAAGATGAGTCGAAAAAAGAGCAAATGGCCATAGTTTTGAGATTTGTTGATGCACAAGGGATCATAAGAGAAAGATTTTTAGATTTGGTTCCTGTTAGGGATACCTTATCATTAACATTGAAAACAAGTTTGTGGAATCAACTTTTGCAATATCAGTTTGATTAAAAAATTCTTGGTCAAGGTTATGATGGTGCTAGTAACATGAGAGGAAAATGGAATGGATTACAAGCACTTGTTCGTGATTATTGTCCTTGTGCATATTATGTTCACTGCTTTGCTCACAGGTTAGTTCATTATTATTATTTTTCTCTTTCTTATTTCAGCTTAACTAAAATGCTCCTAATGCTTATAACGTTTTGTCGTTTTCTTTTGCTCACAGGTAACAACTTGCCTTGGTTTCAGCTTCAACTGAAATTATTCCAGTACACCAATTCTTTTCAAACTTGGTTTTTACTATTAATGTTGTTTGTGTTTCTTGTAAGCGTCATGATGAATTATAAAAGGCAAAGGCAGATGAGATTCAAAAGTTGTTAGATTTAGGTGAAATTGAATCGGGAGCAGGACTTAATCAAGTTAGGACATTAAGTAGAGCTCGTGATACACGTTGGGGTTCCCATTTTAAGTTCGTTTGTAGTTTGATTAAGTACTACAAAAGAAATCCCATGATATTCTTAATGACATGGAGTTAGTTTTATCAACAAAGGATAATCTGAACACTTTTAGAAACAATGGTGTGACAATTGCATTCGAAAATTACGTCATTATCAATGAGAGTACATTTCGTTGTTCTCGAAATCCACGTTGAGCAGTTGTGATTATTACAAGTTAAAAGTATGCAAGAAATCGTGAACGTGAAAGAAAATCGTGCGCGAAACGGAGTCCCGGATCCTCCGGAATTGAAAAACAAAGAAAAATCTCTAAGTATTGAACTCCAGGGGTCTTCGCGGTATGCCAAGACCATTATGAGGGTCCTTGGTGGTACACGAGGAGTCCAAAATATATTTTGGACTCCGGATTTCTTCGCGGTACGCCAAGAGCCAATGAGCCCTCTTTGGCGGTACACGACGAGTAGGGCGGTGGAAAGGATTAAAATTTCTATCAGATTTCATGCAACTTAATTTCTATATTCATTTTTCACGAACAACAGCACCAAAACTCGCCCAGATCGCCTTTTGACCATCCAAAACTCAGTTTCAAGCCATCTAAACTCACGAATCGCATCAAGGAACAAGGTTACAAGTTATGATCGTTGTTTTGCAGCTGAACATCCGTCTGATTAGGTAACGGTTCGTTTTAATCTTCTAGTTTGATAATGGTTGATTAGATATTGTTTTTGAACGTAATGCTATAGTTAGGATTGTTTATTATTGCCTAGATGATGGCTAGGAATGATTATAAACGAAGAACTTTATATGTTAACGGGTAAATCCTTGTTTTGATCCATTGTAATGCCTGGTTTTCATGAAACTATAACAATGGTTATAATTGTTTAAACAATTTGATTGTGACAATGTATGTGATTAGCTTGATTAATCTTTGAAATGCAAGGTTAAATCCTAGTGTTTCAAACTAATCACAATAATTAACATACTCATTGGAATGATTATCTGATGTTTATGATAACAGTCAGATTAGTACATTAAACATGGTTGTTAAATCTATTCCATTGTCACATTATGATGTTTCATGTTAATTGGGTAATCAATAACAAGGATTGATCGTTCCTAAGGCATAAATTCATCTAGAAACTGTTTCAGCACTATAATCAACAACAATGCCTATTTGGTTAATTTGAGATTATTCTGATTAATCAAACATGTCATCAACGTTGTATAAAGAACCTGAATCAGTATAGGTTCCTACATTATCATACATTGTATGGTATGACACTAAATTAACTAATTAAGAACCTAATATCGGTTTGATGACTTTCACTACAATGTCTTTGACATTGAACGTTCACAAAGATCTAATCAGTAGATTAAAACATAAATAACTTGTTAAACATAAACTAATACAGAATTTAGCTACCAAGATCATTTTGCGTGTGATTTCACTACTCTTGTGACTTCAGATGAGTTTCGTACAACCCCTTTTACCTTTAATGTTTTATAAACATTGGAGTATTTTCTGTAAATATGTTTCTGAACATATGATATGTACCATTGTTATCTGTGTGATTTCATGTGACTCTTGTAAGATTTCATGGGATTTTGCCATTGGTATCTTTATCACAGTATCGAAAGTCCTCATCCCTCGAAACTGTATCTAGTGAACCCATGTGGGGCCGAACATGCATCAATGATAGTACTATCGGCTGACAACCCATTCACTGGAGGTTTGCATCTCCCCTTGTGTGAATGTTTGCTACCTGTTTCCGAAACACCTTCTTAATGTTAGTGATAGACATTAAGATAATGAGGCATCAAGATATTTACCGACGGGTATAGGGGTGTTCAAAATATCCGAAACTCGAAAAAATTCGAAATCCGAATCGTATTCGAAACCCGAAAAAACCGTATCCGAAATCTATTTCGGGTTATTCGGGTTATTCGGGTCGGATAATATGATTTTAGTTTCGGGTCGGGTTTCGAATATGCAAAAAGTGTTTTTTCGGGTCGGATATCCGAAAAACCCGAAAAAAACAGGGTTGTTCGGGTTATTCGGATGAGCGAATTCGGGTTTTTCGGGTTATTCGGGTTTTTCGGGTCGGATAATATATTTTGAATTTCGGGTCGGGTCGGGTTTCAGATAGACCAAAAAAATTTCCCAACCTGAAAAACCCGATTCGAAAAACCCGAATAACTCGTTATCCGACCCGATGAACACCCCTAGACGGGTAGTATCTTCGTAAAACGTAGAATTGTCCGAAAGGAACTAGATACGGGTCCCATGGTTATCTTGAACTGTATATATTGAGAACTTGCATATCATATCATATGGTTTAACTTGAACTTTACGAACTCATCAGCTTTGTGCTGATCTTTCAAACTCAAACGTTTTTGCCGGGAGACAGTAACCAACGGTAAGACTGCACTTTCAAACATTTGTAATTAAACAAGCCGGATTGTGTAACAAACTCATTTTGTAAATTGTAAGTGTGATTGTGATTACGAAACCCTGGTAACGTATTTACTTTAAGTTAATCTGTGTGTTGTGATACCGGATCAAGTAAGTCACACCTCATCTCTGAGACATCACCACTATGCTTCCGCAACCTTCTCAGTGACATCATCAACAGGTGATGAGAGGTGGGGGTGTGACAAATGGATGGGATATTTTTTTTGCAAAGGTAACTTTTTTTTTGTAGGTAACTTCAAATAGATTTGCCAAATATGGAAGCTCCATATACTTCAACTCGGTATCGACCTCGGAAAAAAGATCTTCATGTTACATTTGGACATTATTACCGAGTAGATTTGTTTAATGCCACATTAGACAAACAACTACATGAGTTGAATAGTAGATTTAACGAGGAAACGATAGAGTTGTTATCTCTTAGTTCAAGTTTAGTTTCAAAAGAGATTAATGTTGATGAGATTTGTCTTCTTGTTGAAAAGTATTATCCTCAAGATATCAGTTGGAAAATTTTAATATTAAGAAGTCAAAGAATATCAACTTAAGTGGTGCATCAACAATTTCTGATCTATGCAAAAGTCTTGTGGATACTAAGAAACGTGCAACATACTATTTGGTTGAAAGAGTGATTCGGCTAATTCTGACACTTCCGATTTCAACTGCAACAACAGAGAGGGGGTTTTCAGCAATGAAAATATTCAAGAATCGCCTTCGCAATAAGATGTCAGATGATTATCTTGCAATTAGCTTGGTGATTTACATAGAGAAGGAAATTGCCTAAAACTTTGACTCGGAATCCATAGTCGATGAATTTAAAAATCTTAAAGGTCGTCGGGCTGAGTTGTAATCTTCTTTAAGGTACTCAACTTTTTCACTCATCATGATAATTATTTAGGTCTTTGTTTGTTCTAAAAAAATCTACTTTTTATTGTTTGACCCGACCCGACCCGACCCGAATCGCCAACCCGAACATTTAGCTGTTAGTGTTAGGGAAAAAAATTTATATGTTGCAAAGTTTCGCCCCCCTCTAGACTTTTGGTCAAGCTCCGCCACTGATTAACGAGGTAGATTGAGTCACAGTACTATTATCCTATGATAAGCTAAAATTGATGTACGTATAAAATTAGAGATTATATAAGAGACAATTCACATCAAGTTAAGATCCTTTTCTTTTATTTATTGGTACGAAAAGTACAAGTATTTATTCAAGTCCATTCACCATCATCCTCTCATTTACACTCCGATCAAGTTTCTGAATAAGTAATTGTCTCATAATGAGCAAGTAATATCCGTCTTTTTGCTAAAGAGGATAAACTGAACTCATAATTCATTGGATACTTTTTATGAATGTTAACTAAGTTTCGTAAGTAAATTGCTCCCGTTTGTTCAATCATTTGATTACCAGAGTCATTAATTGATAAACGAATGAATTCAAGAGTAAACGTATGCGGTGGCTCCTAAGCGAACTTCTCTCCTACATCTATGGAACACTAATATATACAAGAATCTTTAACTTAGCATACATGTATTTAGAAACTTAAATAAACAACAATAATATTAACTAATAGCAATAATAAAAAATAATAATAATATAATACAAATAATAATAATAATTTTTTTTAATAAAAGGGGGACGGATGCTTGATTTCCTGTGAATTTTGTATGTATACACATTGAGAAACCTAAATACACAGTAATAATAATTAGATGGGTAATCTGTGATTGTCATGTTTAAACCCTTTAATTTCCCACACGCCATTGGTGTGGACATCTAAAACTGTTCTAAAAAATTAAAATTACCCATCTGCCTCATAAAAACCAAATGATTCTATTGTAGTGATAACTCCTTTACTTAATTTATAAGAGGTTTTAGGTTAGAGTCTAACCTAGAGCAAAGTAATCCCGACCAGACGTTTGATGTTTAATAAAAAAATCTATCTCATAAAGTCATAATAGACCATAGGTTGATAAAACATTTCTTTTTGTTGAATTGAAGCAAAATAGTGGTAAAAGTTTTTATTTTATTTTTATTTTCTCTTTAAACAGTTATTTTACTCTATGTTCTTAAAATTAGATTTGTTTGGTTTTGGGTATGAATCAGGGTTCAATCTTTTCGGATTTTGGACTTTTAGTCCTTAGAAGACTAGTCATAACTTAAAGCTTTGCGTTAATTAACATCGATATAATCATAACTTTCATGACAAATCAAGTGGCCTACAAAATCAGAAAGATTTATTTTTTAACAGTCATACTATCCTAGTCCTACTCTAATATTTCACCTTTACTTGGATTTGAACCCAAGAACCCCTTTTCTAAAAGGCCATGTTTTTATCAAGTGTCACTACTAGAAAACTCAGCAATTGCCACCAAAATAAATGGTAGGAAATTTTGCCACCAATTTCCCACCATATGCAAATTAAACACATACGGAGTCAAAAATTTGATGAACGTTTATTTTTTGTGGCAAAATGGTGGGTAAAAACCACAAATCTAAATTGCCACCGGAATAACGGTAGCAAAATGAAATTTTAAATGGGAAACCCTAACTTATATCCGCCATAACCCCAATTCCCAAATCAAATATAACCTTTGTTCTCTTCAATACAATTCCCGTCTCTTCGGTTGATTTGTCTTCACCATTCACTACAGCACCTGCGGCCACACTATTGCGCTCGATTTCGCGTACTCTTTTCGATTCAAAGTCGTGGTCAGGCCGTACAATCCAGGAGCCGCTTAATTCTTTTCAACTGCTAGGGCATTTTCAATTTCGACTGCTTCAAAGGAAACCATTGATGTGGCTCAGGATGGACCGGCAATTCAGCATCCTTTGCAGAATTGCAGGTTTGCACGTAATCCCTTTTGGTTTAGTTTTTTGCAATTGATATCTTGAATGGATCACGCAATCTGTTTTTCGTTAAATGTTTGCTGAATTTTGTGATTTGGTGATCTAGAAACGTTAGCGTTTGTATTTTACGGTTGATCAAGTGATTTGTCATCGTATTTTACGGAAAAGAGTGAAGAAGGAACAAACGGTATGTGTGTTGTTGTTGGCATTGGAGTTTGTTGATGCATTCTCAGAATGTTTAATAAACAAAAATTGAGTATTTTGAGTTTGAAGTTTGGCTTCTATTGATAAAGCTTGTTGCATATGATTTAGTCTCCTCATTATTTTTCATATGATGCATTATTAGTCACTACATGCACCCCATGTTGACATCACATAATATGCAGGCCATACCACACCCATTCCTAGAAGGATACTTTATTATGTAAACTTCTTTAACCAACATATCATAACCTATTCAAACTTTAAAATTTACTCTCCTTGACTTTAAATAAAGTGATTTTAACCAACATATCATCATGTGATATCTTATTAAGAGTTATTCACGCAGACTTTCGTTACCATATGCATTAGCCTTATGTAAGCATCATGTCCCTTGTCTTTGAATGAGCAGCAAACTTGCTACGAGACATTAGGTAGAGAATGGTATACTCTCACAACTCTTTTGAACTACTTTTAAGAAAGCAGTGACTAACGCTGGCTTCTAAATTATCAAAAGTGTGCATTATTTTGTAGGTAGATTATATAACTTCTGGCCATATGAACACAAAATCATATTTTGCCTGGTCATATGAATGTTGCTTCCCTCTTAAATTGTGGTGATGTAAAGAGATTAAGAGAGCTTCTAGCATTTTCGAGCATGCTATATGCAATATGGTTTATAGTCTTTTAGATGGTTAATTTATTCACAATGTGCATGTTGTTTTAAATTTTGATAGATTTAATCCTTAATTCATACCCAAATCATTAATTCACACAAGAAAGAAACATAAACTAGTACACTTATAATTACCAAAAGCTTCTTCAATTCTCAATCTTTGAAAAAAAAAAACTTGAGAGTTTGTGTTGGTCTCTTTTGGCAGAGTGTAGAGACATTTTTTAGATTGATTAGTTAGACGAATAATCATGTCAAGAAGGCCAGGCCCCACACGTCGGTCTGTGGGCAGCGGGAGCAATCCTCTAGGGGTTTTTCATTTATAATCACAAGCTTCTCCTCTGTTATCAATTGTGCTTGTCTTGATAGTAAGTTCATAATCTTTCATGTTTTTGTGTTTAATCCATATGAATTAAATCTCATTTGGTTATTTTATGTGATGCACGGAGCTTTTGTTGTAATTGGCTATGTCTTTAAAGGCTCAGGTTTGTACTAATTTGGTTAACCACAAACTAGAGTTTGTACATGCTCATTCTAGTTTCTTGGTCACCAGATTCACTTTAGATGCTGTGTGGGTATATGTATTGGAACTGATAATTTGATCATTGCAACTTGATGTCACAATAATTAGTTTTCTGTAATTGAATAAACAAATTTTATTTCTACTTATCTGATTATTTAGGGATAATCAATTGGTGTTAAACAACCCAATGTGAACAAACTCAGGGTACAATAGAGTTGCTGCTTTACCCATTTTTTACCATATTGTGAAGCTTTTACCCTAAAGGGTGGCAATTTATACATCACCTCTTTCAGCCATAGATCAACAATTAATTTTTTTTGACTGTTTTACCCCTTTTAGTGATTAGATAATGCACTTGTAGGTAAAGGGTAAACCAGGAAAAAAAAACTATAATTTAATCATGTATGGCTAAAAGAGGTGGTGCACAAACCATCTTCTACAACTTTTTTGTTTTTTATTTTTTTCTATAAAATTATCTACAATTATAAACATCAATTGCTTACTTTCAAATCATACTGCTTCTTATATTTGACTCCATGGTTTTAAGGACTATAAAGCACTAGGTTATAAACCCGTTTATTACACGGGTTTGCAAATAAACATTATTTAATTGTTTGATTATGTCTTTATAAATTTACATAATTAAAATAATTATGTTAGTTATACATTTTTAATATTAGCAAAATTATAAATAAAAAATTATAAAAAATGTTATTAATATGTCTGTGCATATAACATTAAACATAGATGATATTTATAATTATATTAATTATTAGTTTTAATTAACTATATGTACGTAAACAATATATATAATTAATAGTATTAATTGTGAGTTTTATATTTAAATTTAAAAATAAACATTTATTTTTGAAAAAAAAAGAGAATGTCATGTAGCATTATTTGGAATCAATTATTAGTATTAGAAGATAAAAATGTATTGTTTGAAATTTTCAATTAAAAAGTATAATAAATAAAAATGTAAATGATGATTAATTATGCTAAATATAATAATAATAATAATAATAATAATAATTGAATTTTGAAAACAAGTATTTTAGTCATTATAATTAATAAAAGGATGAATGTTTATAGGTTTTAATAATTATACAAATAAAAGTCATTTATAAAATATAATTATTATCATTAATTTCTTTTTTAATTAAAATTTTAAAGTTTTGAAAAAAGTATCTTTATAATTTAATTTGAATATTTTTTGAATTTCATAAAAATTAAGCGAAAATGGAAAGTTTAATATGAATTAGTTTCCTTGATATTTAAAGAAATTAAATATTGATTTTTTAAATTAGGAAGTTTGACTTGATTATATTTATTCAATGATATTTAATTTTTAAACATTGATGATTAATTTAGTGATGACATGTGGCATTATTTGTTATTTGTCCAATCATTTAATGCCAAGTGTCATGTAGTGTAACCAAGATGACAAGTGGCCATTTCTTATTCTTTTATTAAGAGTATAGATTTAGCAAGATCAATGGTAAGGTGTTCCTTTTCAAAATCAACAATCACACACAATGACTCTTTTTTTTCATATTATTCTTTGGTTCTTGCTAAGATTGTCATTACTTCTCTTTTAACATCTTCAGGTGATTTTAGTTGCACGTATGATGTTCATACAACAATACCCATACTAAAGAAAACATATGGTGATAGCATGCAGAAAGTATTACACATGGGACCCGACACTTGCTTGATAGTATCTCAACTGAGAAAAGAAAAAGACACAAAAGCATGGGGTGTGGAGCCTATGATATTGAAGAAACTGAGGTTTCTTGCACAAATCTTGTGAAAAAGGGTGTTGTTCGTGTTGCTGATATCAAGTTCCCTTTACCATACAAGGCTAAATCGTTTTCACTTATTATAATTTCTGATTCTGTTCATTATTTATCTCCAAAATTCCTCAATAAAGGATGTTGTTCGTGTTGCTGATATCAAGTTCCCTTTACCATACAAGGCTAAATCATTTTCACTTATTATAATTTCTGATTCTGTTCATTATTTATCTCCAAAATACCTCAATAAAACACTTCCTGATTCAGCATGAGTTTCTGCTCAAAATCATGTTATATTCACACGTAAGTTTTTGCAAAAAAACAAAAGTATAATGAGGTGACTTTTGTAAGTTTTTAATCATGTTACCTTGGTTCTTTTAGGTATTCCTAGTCATTCAAAATCTAAATTCACACAAACATCAAGATTTGGATGCCGATTACACTTGGCAAGAAAGACCCCGAGGTATGTTAATTTTATTATTTTTATGAATAATAAGTTTGAGTTTGATTCCATATGAGACTATGATTGGTGTTATTATTTGCTTAGTTTTATAACTTAAGTATTCTAGTGAGATATAAACCGATGTCATTACCAACATCATCTTCACCAAATGAACTTGACCTATTATGAATTTTCTTTGTAACTTAAACTGAATTTGAGCCTTATAATTTTTTATTGGTTGTTTTGTAGAATGAAAAGTTGAATGAGCTTATTAAGGAGATTTTGAAGGAAAAAGAAGAAGAAAAAGAAAAATTAAATAGAATTATTGCTGAGTTGGAGGCTGAAAAGGAAAAACATAAGGCAGAGAAGGATGCTATGAGCAGTCGGATATCAAAAATTGAAGATATGTTGAAAACTTGA
Organism: Mikania micrantha; assembly: GCA_009363875.1. Classification (NCBI taxonomy): domain Eukaryota; kingdom Viridiplantae; phylum Streptophyta; class Magnoliopsida; order Asterales; family Asteraceae; genus Mikania; species Mikania micrantha. The sequence continues at coordinate 300,295 of SZYD01000858.1, read as the reverse complement.
TCTGGAAATAGACTATAAAATACTTTTAATTCTTGTTTAGACTTTTATTATGTTTGGATAGTTTGTATTATGTTTGATGTTTAATCTTTTTATATTACTTGAGATATTTTGTTTAAAATTTTATTATGTTTGGTTATTTTGAAATTTATACAAATCTAAGTTCTGAGATATATATGGGATTGGTGAGAAAATGTAGCTATAATAATATTTATATTTGGGATTGGTGAGAAAATGGTGGCTATAGATCCCAAAAAAATGGTAGCAAGAAAAATGATAGCAAAATGGTAGCAAGAAAAATGGTAACAAGCAAAAATGGTAGCAAAAAATAAAATGGTGGCAAAATCGTGGCAATAGGTCATTTGCCACTAAGGATTTTCTCACCACCTTTATGATAGCAAATTGGTCTCAAAATGACAATTGCCACCATTTTGCAACAGTAATTCTGCAAATCCCTTGTTTTGTAGTAGTGTGTGTTAGTCCCATATTGGCGCAAGAATATCTATCTAGACACCCATTATTTTACGATTTTAATAGATTAAACAAAAATCCTAATTTTTATATTAGGTGTTCTTCACTTGCATGATTTCTCTTTCTAAAAGATTAGCTCATTAATGATTGTATAAAAGTTCAAAAAAATTAATGTTTTTACTATATAACTCGTGTAATACACGGGTTTTTATGGTAGTTAATAATAAAGTTGTTTAAAATGGGTTAGTGGCGGATTAACTTATTAAAATTAATATTAAACTTGGTTTTATAAACACTTAGAAACTAAAAGTAAAATGAGGACGATAGCAAAAATTTTATGTGAATAATCAGGATTATAACACATATGTACTAGTAAAAAGAATTTTCAAGGTAAGCGGCTGATGTTTCCCATCTTAAAGTGTGTACGCCCCTGACCTTAATATTAAACGATTTGGCTGAACCAAATTGCTAGTTTCTGGCGGTTTTTTCCACCAAAAGCTTGAAATCTTAAGCAAAATTGAAATGCCTAATTTACCTGTACCTCAATCATCAACCTCTAAAGCGATATCGACAATAATCACTTGTAATAAGCCAAGTCTATGATATAGTCCGAAGAAAGTACAAAACAAAATGGTCCAAATCACAAATCTCATAAAACCGATCAATAGTAAATCAAAAATCGGATTGGCATTTGAAAGTATAAAATAGAATGTAGGATCATATTGAAGGAATATATGAATCGAATTACCCGAAAAATGCAATATTTGAGTTAGGGAAGTTGTAATGAAGCAACATTTAGGGAATATGGTAAAGATTGAGTTAAGTCTCAAATCTAAGATCAATCTAAAAGTAACTGCAACATAAAAAAAACTTCTTGTCGAACGGTTTACTATTTGTTCACCTCAAATGTAGCAGTATTTGTAGTTTTGTTAACATATAGAGTAACTTCTGGAAGGAAAGAGGAAAGGAAAGAAAAGTAAAGTAAAGCATGTTGTATTCTCGATTTTACTTGAGGAAGGAAAGTAAAGGAAATAAAAGAAAAACTAGGTAAAATTCGTTAGTTTTCTTTTTTTTTTTCGATCCGGAAGGAAATAGAAGAAAAATTTTCCAATCTTTTCTTTTTTCTTAATTTTGACATTTCCGTTCATTTAGTTTCATTAAATTTTGTCCCAAAGAAAACTCGGGAACAATTGGTAAAACGAGAAGAAATTCGTACAAATTTACAAAATCTTGATAAATTTTTAGCCAATTTATACTTTCTTTTGCGTAAAATTAGAAAAAAGATCAATAGATTTTATTAGTTACTCACATAATAAAGTTCTCATCCATCATTCCTAGTCGAAAATCATATTTGATTCTTGTTGAAAAAGCCCCAAGAATGCGTGATAGATCATCTGAATTGTATATATATGGTTGCCGGTCAATTAAACTGTCTTGAAAAAAGATCTAGGCCGTCTAAAATGACTGAAAATAAATCTCATCTGTATAAATTCAATTTAGTAGGTGATTATGAAAACGGTTGATCTCCACTTCTCCACTATCCTATTTATCCCAGTTAAAGAATTATTATTTTTTGTATCATGAATTTTACTTACGTGGAAACCCCGGGTCTCCTCAATACCCGACTAACCAGGAGAAACAAGTAAATCACGGCTGCAAGTGAGAATTAAACTTGAGACCTCTAGGCTGTCTCGATCTCCATCACTTTAACTATTAACTACTACATCACTTTCTTATTGATATTTAGCTGGTAATTTAGCACCTACACCTGACAATATCCGAGTTTTCTCTCTGTTTTTTTTTAAATCTTGAGTTATATATATAATGTAAGATGCCTGATAAATGTTTATAGCATCATATATGATTTTGTGTCTGGTATCTGATCTAGGACCTTACTTGTTGTTTCAAATGAAGATGTCAATGAGATCCTTGAATCATAGTCCTCGTGACAATTGTGATTCCCATTTTAACTACTACATCGCTTTCTTGTTGTTTAATTTATTTAATTCCTTAATTTTGATTCCCATTTTATATTGGAGAAATCGTATGTGCTGCTAGCAGCTTAAATATTCAGATTATATGTTTCTTTTATAAAAGTATATTTATTATTTATTATCTATTTTCATTTATTTTTCTTGTAATTCGGGTTTTTCAAATCAACCTGAATTTAAATTTTCAAATTCTAATCGGCTTTTTTTATTTTTAGTATTTCAGTATTTGATTTTTATTTTTGTTTATTATTTCTTTAGCTTAGACGTCAAGCAAGCCAACTTTTGATTTAGAGGTTTTATTGTATTTTTCACAAAATTAAGATCACAAAATTATATGGCGTCATTCATGAGGCAACAAAGCAAAAGAGGATTTTTCGAGTAGGCCTACGTTTTGACGCCATCACAACACATGAGTTTTACGTGTTGTTCAAGTAGTAAGAAATTTGACTCGTTCAAACTTTGTTTAAAGCTTAATGATTAAGTGACTAACTGATTTAGAGATTTTTTTAGTGAAACACATGGTTTCAAGCTCTAACCAATTCAAATGTGACCACTTAATGATTTCTCCTTAATGTTTCAAGGGGTAAATCAGTTTTTGCTTCGTTGTTATATAAGAGAACACAATTGTGTAGTTTACGGTCTATAACGTGTAGAGATTTTTTTTCCTTTCGTTTGCTATGAATGCAACACATATATGATTTTTTAATGTACTTTAACTATGTTAATGTAACTAATGCAATACGTGCAATGTAGTTCTTAAACCCACTGTAAACAATTTCTGAGTCCAAATCTGCAATGCCATTGATGGAGATTGAAAAAAAAAAACTCATATGATTCCCGAGAACTTATGAAATCAAAAACTTTCAAGGAGGCCAATTCATATACAACAATAATCAAGTTCAACAATCAGATACACAAAATAATTGAACTCGATATGATCATCTAACATCTAAAACGAGCTCAATTATGTATTAACAGAATAATCATAGAATTTTTTGCTAAAATGGTGTTGTTGTTGCATATTGTTTGGAAAGTGGGTCGGTCTACGTTTGCATTTAAAATATGGGTGGTCTGTGAGTCACACCAGCGGATTCAAAATTTTTAAGAGGAGTCCGCTAGTCCCATTAGCGGATTGCACATAATTTGATTGAATCTGCTACTCTCACCAGCGGATCCAACTTAATCATGGTTTACAACACATAATATGGTACTAGCAGAACCTATTTCAGGCGATTAACAAGCCTAATTTTGTGATTAAGTTGGATTTGCTAGTGGGAGTAGGGGTGTGCATAAAACGGGCCAACCCGATTAGACCGGGAAAAATAACCGGACCGACCCATTTGAACCCATATAATTATTAAATGGGCCGGTTCACGGTCCTAAGATTCACCAAATTTTCGGTTATGGGCCGGTCCGGTCCCAAACCCGATAAATACTATTGGAACCGAAAGGACCGATTAAACCGAGCGGATCATGAGAATAGCCGAATTGGAGATTATTCTTATTCTTTGCAATGCGGCAATGCCAATATTAATTCTTTTTTTTTGGTAGAGTCCATTTGTCCGTTCCTAATTTCTAATACGTGGTATGGCCCATGTTAATTATTTGTGGTGCCTCATTACTATATAATATTAACCTAATTTTTTTGCATCGTTTTTCTTTTTATTTCAATTGACCCTACGAAGTGAAGAACAACGACAACGCAAGGTAAGGAATATTATTTTGTTTTATACTTTTTGCAGTTAAGTATATTGTGATTCATGGATTCAACTTCATATTGGTTAGTAATTAGTTAACTTAGTTCTACGATATTGTTACAAGCAATTGATTAGTTAACTTACAAATGAACTTTATGTTTGAATTGTTTTGGAATAAAATGGTTTGGCCCGGCCCATTTAGTGGACCGACCCGGTTCGCCCGATTTACCCCGAGACCGTTAAACTACATTGTGGGCCGGTCCACGGGTTTCATTTCCGGAACTAAATGGGTCCGGTCCGGTCCGGGCCGGGTTTGGCCCGACGCACACCCCTAAGTGGGAGTAGCGGATTCAATCAAATTATGTGCAATCCGCTTGTAGGACTAGCAGACTCCCCTTAAAAATTTTGAATCCGCTGGTATGACTCACGGATCACCCATATTCCAAATGCAAGCATTGACCGACCCACTTTCCAAACAATATGCAAAAACACCACCTTTTTAACAAAAAAAATCAATAATCATAACCATAACTTCAAAGAAACATAAAGCAGAGTAAAAAAGCAAACAAACCTCATTTTGATAATATATAGCAGCCCTTGTACCTAGACAACATCAAAATAAAAATTAAACGAGAGCAAAAACACAGTTTTGTTGGCAATTAAAATCAATATACAAACATACGCAGATAAATATAACCATGAAAACATAAAACCCTAAATTTGAGATAATATAGTACCGAATAAGTGGCGAAAGGTGTCACGGCAGGCTTCGTATACGTAAGAAGCATACTGGTCGTCTTTCTGTGCTGCTCTCATTATCTCTGGCTGAGCTGCCAGAGGGAATCTCCGGCGGACGGAACTACCGGTTCCGGCATCTTCTCTGATACTATCGGGACATCCGGCGTCGGAGGATTCACCGATTTCAATTCCCATTCTTCTTCCGTCGATAGGCCGGAGCTGTGTTTTCCATTGATTTTATTTCAGCTGTTGATTGATGAATAATAAACCCTTGGTTCATCAATCAATCAGACCGGTGGGTGTGCCCCATGAGTGGGTGTGGGAGGGGCGTGGCACACCGCCCCCGGGTGGGCGTGAGTGGGCGTGGGAGAAATGGCCTGAGTGAGGCTAACGGTGGTGGGATGGGTTACCGTTCGGGACAAAGGGGAGTGAGGGGACATGGAGTGAGTGGATGACGTGGAGTGAGTGGATAAATGGACATTTACACTAAAATGGTGGAGTGAGTGGTTGTGGTGGGTGACTACGTGGCGTCTACGTGGAGTGATTGAACCATGGCATACCCCATGGTTTCAAGACTGGTTTTTTTTTACTGTACGTCTGCACTGCACATTTTTTAACGGTTTATCTGTTCATTTATTCTCATCCTAAATTAATTAAGATTAAATTAGAAAAAATAAATAAATTAAACGAGCTAAGTCATGTTAAGCTTAAGTTAGCTATAACTTTTTATTAAGTTGAAAAGTCAAGATCGAGATCACCATATGAAAAAGTTCGGTTCATAAGGCAGTTTGGTTTTTCTTTTTTTATATTATTCACACATTAATGCATAAAAAATTATTTAACAAATACGTAATGCATAATTTATAAGCTAGAAAATTATAATCCAAATTTAATATATTACCAAATTGTATAGTTATATAGAAAAACAGTATTCAATACATGATCTTAATCTTCAATATAAATGATGCTAGTAAATAAAATTAAGACTTAAATGCCAAAATGATCCCTATGTTTATATCAAAAATGTCATTTTAGTCCTTAAATAAAATTTGTTGCCATTTTAATCATTGTGTTGGAATTTAGTTTCCAATATAGTCATTCGTCTAAATTTTTGTTGATATTTTAATCATTGTGTTTGAAATTTAGTTGCCAATATAGTCCATAAAATGACAACTAAAATTTAGACGAAGGACTAGATTGCCAACTAAATTAAAACACAAGGATTAAAATGACAACAAATTTTATTTAGGGAATAAAATGACATTTTCGATATAAACACATGGACCATTTTGGCATTTAACTCTAAAATTAAATAATTTATCAAAATTTTCTGGTCTTTGCATGTTTCTTTCATATTAAATTATTGATGATTAGTATCGAGTTATAGATTGTTAACTATAAAATATAACAGATAATAATTAATATATTACTAACCAAATAAAATTAATACAAAATTAATTATTAAATTTCTAAATAACAATATATTTTTTTTAAAAACTTTAATTTAGGTATCTAAATACCACTAACTTCAAGTTATGTTCCTTTAAATATCAAAAATACTTATTGTTTTGACGAGTTTTTTTTTTTCAAAAATTTTTAAATGTTTAATGTGATAGAAAAATTTAAATGATAAATACAATATGTTAAATAATTAATAAAGCCAATGTGAGACTAGCTCACTTGGTAGAGGCATTGCCTCTTAGAAATGAGGTCTTGGGTTCAAATCCAAGCAAGGTGTATTTGGGTGTAATTTAGGAGTAGGACTATTTGCTGTTCAAAAAAAAATTAATTAATAAATTATGTGATATTAAAACCACAACGTTTTAATTCTTAACTTTTAATATGTATTTATGATTATTTGTAATTTATGTTAATTTAAATGTGGGGTTCGAACCATCGTTTCTTACGAGATTTGGGTCCTTCTTTACCGATAAGATTCATTAGAAATGGTTGATACAAGTAAAGTAGTCTTCTTTTATTTATTTTGGTTTATTCTTTTCTTTCCAAGCTAACTTATTTCCTTATTCTTTTCCTGACATGATTTGTTCCGCCATGGTTCATATCTATTTTTTTTGTAAATGGGTGATTTATAAAAATTTTTACCTTTAACGTGATTTGTTCCTCTATGGTTATTATTTTTGAAAACGGGTGATGTCACACCCCAACCGACAAAAACATGTAAGAAAACATTTTTTTTACAATTTTGTAACACTGTTTGGCACATTTTTATAAAAAAATTTAAAATTTAAATATTTTGTAAACGCATGTAAAATATACGTAACAAAACGTAAAAAATTTCTTGAGATCTAGCGCAGTGTTACGTATGTTTTACATGGGTTTACAAAATAATTTTTTTAAAAAAATCCACTTTGCGCTTTTTTATTTTTTTTTTATAAAAATTTGCCAAATAATGTTACAAACCTGTAAAAAAATTTAAAAAAAATACGTTTTGTTACATTATTTTTGCATAATTTTCATGGTTCTTGTAGGAAATGGGTTCACGTTTTATTATAACACAATAATAAAATATAAATAATTACGATTCTCTCGTTATTAGTAAGAAATAATATAGTACATTACCGGTTACAAGACTAAAATAAAAGAATATAAATTACTAATTTATATACGAAAAATGTTTTGATGCATGTCTTCGTTGGGTACTCCAAATAGCGAGTCTTCAATCAAGCATCTTGACGAGCTGGTCACAAATACTTCAATACGCTTATATCTTCCACTTATTCTTCATTGACATAGAATTAATAAACATGTTGATGATTATGGTTGAGGCACGTATTCAATACGCTTCCCTTAAAACAGATTTCGCGCATCTTCTCAAGACGAACGCGTCTGTCTCCCAGGGTACAACAAACGAAACAGTTTGTGTACTGCCGGGATTAACCTAGCACCTGAAAATGATATCTTAAACAAAAGCTTAAAGAGTTGAGAAAGTTGGAAATTCTTGTGAGATTGTATGTAGTATCATTTTCAACACCAAAACAAGACACCAATTGTCTTGTATTTATACAACAAGTAGGTGATTTCAAGAGTCTTGTCATAATACATATAATCAATATATGTAATTTGAAGAGTCTTGACATAATACATATATTTAATACATGTAATTTGAAAAGTCTTGATTTAATTTAGTAAGATGAAGAGTCTTGATTTTAATTCAAATTAAATTTGATAATTAATCAAATTTATCAAATTTCCAACAGTTTTCTCACTTATATGGGGGTTTCATTTTATTAATTCTCTATATATATGTATAACTATTTTTTCTTTATGTGTATGATTAAATTCACGTGTTATTGACTTATGAGTCATATTGCCTGTCATAAACTCCCAAGACTATAACCTCATGTCTCATTATGAATCCAGTAGTAATGTTTATCTTTGGGATGTCATAATTTCAAGCTCAGCACATTAATTATGCATGTTGTTGGTAATATGTTGTGTAACTATATTTTGAGTTTAACTAAGTGTTGTATAAGTGTATAAACTAATTAGACTTCTTAAAAGCGTTATTTCCTCCACTATGTCATGTAATAGACATATGTAATATTAATTTTAAACTGAACATATCTTCTTAAGACCCTTTAAAAAACCTGTATTAATTTTAAGAATAATTAAAAGCAACGTGTAGCTAAGGAGCATGAAAAAAAATTCACATGACATTCATTTAAAAAACAAATAGCTTTACAAAGAATTGGTTTTAAAAAAAAATTGGTTTTTTTGGACAAAGAATAGGTAAAAAAAAATATTAATTGAATGGAACACTGTCTATTCCATATATATTATAAGTCTATTCCATTAAACTTTATAATTTAATTAAAAGAAACAAAGTAACATTAACTAAATTATTGTTATTGAACTTTTATGTATTAAATACTAGGTTACTACCCCGTGTATTACACGAATTAAATAAAAAAATGTAATGAATAATTATCAATGAAAAATTAAAACATATTAGTTGATTTTTAATATAAAATACGATTACAATTCCGTATCATTTAATATTTTAAGTATTAAAATAATAATATTATTTTTTAAACACTAATTTTTTTTTATAATTTGTTTTTCTTTAAACATTTTGTTTCAAATAATTGTTTTTCAAAATTTTATAATTTATAATAATTTTTTTAATTAAAGTGTCTTTTTAATATTAATATATATTAATGTATTAAAAAATATTTTTCATTTTAAAAATGTATAAAAAGTATATTTAATATTTAATATTTTTATTTAATATACAAAACACTCAAAAAAACATTTTAGAATTATAAACACATTTAAACAAATATAATTAATGTTCAAACAAACATAATAATGCCAAAAAATACAAGATTTAATTTTAATGTTTGATTCTTTGAATTTTAATTAAAAAAATATTGAAATCTGGTCCGACCGCTGAACTGGCTCAACCTTTCGGTTCCTTTGAGGGTAGTTCGCATACTACTTTTGGGCCGGCCGACCCCTGGTTTCCGGTCCGGACCGGTTTTTAGAACACTGATTTTAGTCATTTTGTTTTACGTTCAGGTAATTGTGTAATATATATTTTTCACTTTGTTTTACGTTCATGTTATTGTATAATATGTATTCATCATTTTTATATGTTTTACCTCATTTCGTGTTTCCAAGCCATACATACGACTTTCATCGAAGAGACTTTAGTTTGTTTGTTTCCGAAGTAATTCACCCTTGTACCAAAAAAAATGGTCAATGAGAAGAAAGTAAAAAACAAAATAGAATTAGGTTTTTTTATATAACAAAATATTATACTTATTTTAAAGATAAAAAATAGTTGTTTTTTAGTGTAATTAAAAAAATATATATCGTATATAAAAATTATGATCATGATCATTTAAAATTGAGTGAATATGATAAAAAGTTAACAAAAATATCTATAAATAAAATATAATTTCATCATCTTATTTTATACAATTTAATCTCAATCATTAATATAATAACAAAAATATAAAACAAAAAAATCCATTACAAAAAATAAAAATCTAATACAAAAAATCCAGTACAAAAAAAACATAAAAATTCGGTACAAAAAAAATGTAGTACAAAAAACAATAATACAGTACAAAATTAAATACAAAAAAATACAGAAAAAAAAGAATCTAGTACAAAAAAAAAATAAAAATCTAGTACAAAAAATAAATGATATACGTAAATTATCATGTCACATGTCAAACTCCTATCAATTACTGCTATTTTTAGACAAAAATCTCTTCTTATTTGAACAAACCCCTATATGTGTATATATATATATATAGGAATGGGATGTAATTATAAACACTCTTCTTACGTTAACTCGAAATAACCCATCGAGATCAACCCAAATCTTGGGTTTTTTTAAACATAATTGTAACACATTTACAACACTTTCTTCTTTTTATGAGTTTGTGTAAATTAATCACCGTTTGAGAGTTAACATTATTGTAAGTTTTTGACTTACAGCACTGTAGGTGTTTTAGACCTAAAACTTACAACGATGTTAACTTCTCAAACGGTGAAACAATTTACACAAACTCATAAAAGAATAAAGTATTATAAATGTCTTACAATTATGTTAAAAAATCCAAAATTTGGCTTAATTTTGACGGCTTATTTTGGGTTAACGCAATAAAATGAGTTATAATTACTTTCATCCCATATGTGTGCGTGTAATTTTTTTAAAAAAAAATTGAGGCTTTATTTTGAGTAGAGGTGGCAATTTTTACCCATATCAAAGGAAATGGGTAACATCGTAATATTGAATAAGTTGAGATGTGTAGCACTTAAACAACACAATGCGGGTCAAGATGGGCAACCAAAAAACTATGTAAATGCAACGGATTCAAACATTTAAGAATGATTAATAACATATATATTTGATGAGAAAATCACTAAGAATTATCCAAATGGACTATTTGTTTACTTATTAACACATCTTAAGTTAAATTAAATTGATGTTTTTTAAGAACAATCCATTTAGACCCGAACTGATTTTGCTTAAAACCCGTTCTGACCCAATACCCAACCCGACCCAACCCGCTCATCTTGCCGGGCATAATTTTGAATGAGTTCAAGCCCTTGCCTGTCCCAATCATATTATCAGGCCGCCAATGCACTCCCTCATGGTAGTCCTTTCGTAGTATTGGAAACTAGTCAAATTCAATGAGAGCTCTTACGTATGCTTACAATAGGAACACATTAGGAAGTTGATTAAGTTCATCAACGAGTTTAGGAGGCATTAAAATTAACATATATATACAGCTAATTCCCACACTAGCCCTTTTTAGTTGATGCAAATACGTTGTTTTGTTGAATCAATATCTTATTTAAGATATTTAGTTAATTAGGTTAGGTTTTCTTTCGCATAAGGTCTTCCATGAGTTTTAGTCTCGTTTCACAACAAGATCACTTGCAACCTGTTATTTGTCGGATCTATTACATTACATTTGACGTCTAAACTTAATTTGTACTTGTGATAAGTTGTTTTTACGTGTTCTTGACTTATAAGTCATATTGCCTATCATAAACTCCCAAGACTATAACCTCATGTCCAGAGCCGGCTCCCTATATTAATAAGTTAGGCAATTGCATAGGGCCTCGTATTTTTGGGGCCCCATATAGTTCGGTTTCACGGTCGGTTATATCTCCAAACATTTGGTCGATCGGTTTTAAAAGTTTGAAACCGTAGTGAACAGTTTGGTTTACGGTTTCACTAAAACTGGACCGGACCGTGCTTTTTTATGCATGCATGCATGCATACATACACACACACACACATATATATATATATATATATATATATATCTGTGTGTGTGTATCCATGTATATGTATGTACATGGTTGATGATTTAGGTGTTATTATATTAAAAAAATTACATGGAATTGCAATGTGATTAGCTCGTCTCAAACCATAAAATGACAAGGTTTGATTCGATTTTAATTTCTAACAGACTCAAAAAGCCCAAAACTAGAAAGCCGAAACCTAGAAAGCTCAAATCATAAACCAAATCAAAACCAAACCGTTAATAATGGTTAGGTTTGGTTTTATTTTTAAATGTTTGGTTTTTGTTTTAGTTAATCATAAACCGTTATTTACTGTTTTATCTAAAACCGGACCACAAACACCCCTAATAAAGTCACCTAAGTTTGCAAGGAAACGAATGAATCAAAGAGATGTAGTAAAATTGTAAGTTCTCGAAGATATGAAGGGCCCAAGATTTTAATGTTGCTTAGAACTCTCAAATTGGTTAAGCCGGTCCTACTCATGTCTCAATATGAATCCGGCCAGTAGTAATGTTTTAACTTTGGGATGTCAAAATTTCAAGCACAACACATCTTCATTATGTTTTTGGTATGTTGTGTAACTATATTTTGAGTCTAACCAAGTGTTGTATAAGTGTAACAACTAATTAGCCTTCTTAAGACCCTTATTTACACACTATGACATGCATTATATATATGTAATATTAATTTTAAGCTTAACACATCTTCTTCTTAAGACCCTTTTTTTAAAATATCTTTATTATAAATTTTAAGAAAAATTAAAACCAAAGTGTAGGGAGCATGTCTTGGATCGGGTTATGTATCTTAACACAACACTTTCACAAGCAATCTTCTACTGAGCTTGATAGGTGCGGAAGATCCTATCAACTCGACTCACTCACACTTACAGAACAAATACAATACACAAATAAAGTTTAATTCAAGGTCAAAGTATATTTTGTTCAATTGCAAAGTGAACAAGACTCAACAGCTCAAGCACCCACTCGTGCTTTGCTAAGTTACAAGTGAAGCAGTTGTATCCTCGTAGGGATACGCGGCTGGACAAAACACTAGAAACAAATGTATGCTAAATCTAGTATCTGTTATGGTCTTGACAGGTCAAGCCATATTAATTACAATTAATACAAAAGACTCTATTGACTATTACAATAAATACCTAAACAACAAAAGGCATTAAATGCTTCGTATCTTTGTAGTTCTGACAAATCTTCTTTGCTGCTGACTAACATCAAAATGTCTTCTTTGTTGATCTGAATGTGAGAAAGCAGCTCTGAACATTTCTATAAGTGTCCGGAATCTTTGTCAGAGAAAGTCTTCGGAAGTCTTTGTCTTGGAAACCACTGATGATCGATCGGAACCACTGATCGATTTGAACTTCTAAGTACTGAGGAGGGATTCGGAAGCATTAGTTCTTCCGAAGGTTAATTCTTCTCTTCCAACGGCTGTTTGTCTTCCGAAAGTCCAAGACTAGATCCAGAGATGTTTTGGTGCACATCAGACTTAATGGTCGTTACAGTCTCCTCCTAGGCTGACGCTACCAAAACTTATATCCTTCGTTTCTCAAGTTTTCAGCTCTTCTCTAGACAAGTCTTGGTGCGAGTCTTCCTGCATGATTGTTATATGGATTTAGTAGAGGCAAGTTGTCGAGATCAAAGGTGTATGGAGTGGGAAGAGCGCAAATCTCATACTCCTAGAGTTTCACAATGTTCCCATTACAATATTTCAATACAAAATTCTTCTCCACAGATGAGTAGCTCCATTCCACAACAGGAAAATACACGCTTTTGGGCATTTCCTCTTGTCTTTTTCTTCTGGCCACGGTCTTTCTTCTTCTGAAAAGTCCACGCCTTCTATAAGGAACGATCTGACATGAGGGTGTATTCCTTTCTTCCTGTTCCTCCTGCTCTCTTTCATCCTCATCAGTTTCAGTGGCTTCAGGAGTGACTTCTGCTTTAGTGGAAGCCTCTCCTTCCTCTTCTTTTCTCCTGTCTTCCATCCTTGATTGTTCCTCAAGATCAGTGGTTTGTTACTTTGTGTGACTTCTTTTGATTTTGATCACTAAGGATATGGGCATGTTATCATACGAAGGACTGGATGGAGGAGAGCGAGTCTCCTGCTTTGGAAAGAATCCTCTCATTGAGGAATCACACATTGCTTCCAAACTCTCTCTGAATGCTGCATCAGAAAGAGGTTTTTCAATGATTTTTCTTCCCTGGAAGCTTCCCTGGAGGCCTAGGTTAGAGCCTCCTGTTTTGCCTGGATCTGCTCCACTTAAGGCAATTCTCCCTGGCAATCTTGCTTTTGATGTCTCTTATGTGTAGATCCATGGGGGAGTTCTTCATAGGAGCAAACTGCCTCTTTGAGAAGTTGTAGTTCAAAAGGAACAACTTCATCTTCTCTCGATATGCATCTTCCTTTTGTTTCTTCTTGGAAGATGCCGTAGCTTTGGATGTAGTAGCAGCCTGTTCAAGCTGATGCTCCCTATCCAGCTCAGCAGCCATCTCAGGTACCGACCAGAGTAGTACCTCATCAACATCAAACCCCTTCTCCTGAAGGAGACTAGTGAGTCTTAGAATCTCTCCATCCAGGGAAGTATCTGTTCGGCCCTTCTTCATGACTGACCTCTTCTCCTCTTGTGCAGCTTCCTCCTCTAGGGTCAGTTTCCTTTTGCCTTTATCCATTGTATTTAACCCAGAGGAGATAGATCATGTGGCCTCACCAGCTGGTCAATCGGCCAAAAGTTCATCTGAGGAGGATACCTCAACTATGATCGGGCCTTCGGATGCAGCTGCAGCTTCGGAGTTAACCTTAGCATTCACTGCCTCCTACAGTTGACCAATCACATTGGACGGTTCCATAGTGGTGCCCTCAGAGAGCTCAGGATTTGAGGAGAGGTCTTCATCAGCAACCATTGTCTCAGGAGGAGACATGGGTTCATCAGCTGTTGTCTTAAGAGGTGTGACATTCGTCGCAAATTCAGGTTTGACTTTGATCATTGACTTTGACCATCGCTTTGACTATTGACTTGGATTGTGACCAAGACATGTCAAATTGACTTCAACTAAGACTAAACACTATAAATGTGTATTAGACATATTAAAAATCGTATTTGGAAGTGTTTGGTCGGTAGACGAATAAACGACGGTAATATCAAGATTTTACAACATTAATTGCAAAATTCGGTTTAACCGACACACGTTGATGATACGCAAACCTAAAAACACTTATGAACACTAAAAAAAATAACTAATAATATGTTACCAACAATGGTTATGAATAATTACATAAGTAAATATATTTATAAGTTTTTTTTTTATCGATCAAAAAAAAGGGTGTGACATATCATATGTTGCACTACCACATAACTAATGTGTCACAAGTATTGTAGCAACAAATAAAGAAGATGTTCTAGAAGTAATATTATTTTATTTTTTTTATTATGTTGTTTTTGCCAAAAGAAATGGTTATGACTCTTTATGATCTCATTGAAGCACCTTAAATCACCATAAAACACCTTTAAAACTCACTTAATCACCCATTATGCTACCCTTTCAATTCCTCTCATATATATACACAAACACAAACCTTTTCTCTCTAGTTCCAACCAGAAATCAGCCTCTCTTCTCTCCATTTCCAGCTTGAACAAGACTAAGGAAGAACAAGAGTGAAGGGCGTGATTATCTTTGCAAGATTTGGTAAGCATTTGCTATGTTTCCTTTACAATTCTTCCATTCTTTCATTCCAATTTCATATTCAATACTCATGAACATTCATACAAACCTATATAATCATCTATGAATATTAAAAAAAATCATCATTCATGGTTATAGGTAGGATCAAACACATTCTACAAGCAAACCAAGAAGGAGTTGTGAAAACCGTTATTTTGAACTAGTAATCTTACAATCACAAAATCTGTGATTTAACCAAGTGTGAATCTAATTTCTTTATGCCAAAAACCTCAAATAAAATATATAAAATCATGTTAAAAAGTAATCTTGCACAAAAACATATGATTTCATAATCAACCCTTATGTTTTGCAATTTTAAAATCCGTTCAGGAATTCTGACAGAATATTTGATGCAACTTTGAACGACCATAACTTGGTCATATTTTAACTAAATCAATCGATTCTTGAGTCAAAAATCAATTTCAGAGAGTCTACTTTCCAACCCAAGTGGTCTTGTAATTTCTTTACAAGGTTTGACCCTTCAGAACAGATGGGTGAACTTAGGAAGACCATAACTCACTCGACTTTGTTCCAAATTGATTGATTCTTGAACCAAACGTTTATTTATTGTGTTAGCTTTCAAATCCTATTGGTTTGGGGAAAATCCAATTTGCTTTCGACCTTCAAACAACGGATACAAATTCAGTGCGCAAATCTGATTTGTTTGCTGTATATACTAGTTTTCTAAAAATTTTTCAAGGGATTGTTTAAGTTTAATAAAATGTAACAAAAATATATATAATTAGTTAAAACATAAAAATATAACATATAAATTTGTGTTGTCCAGAAAATAAAATTAAGAAGATAAAAAGATTATTTTAAAAAGGACCTAAAAACCTATAAACTTGACAAATTAGTAAGAAGACCCAATTTTTTGACATCAAAATGATTAAAGTGTATAATATAGCACAAAACAAACTTATACAATGTAGCACAAGTATCATCAAATGAGTGTGACCAAAATTTTCTATACATTACGAACACCTATCAAAGTCAAGTGGTTGAAAGTCTTATGACTGATTATTACGATAGACACGAATGTGATACGAGTTTTATCACCTTTAGGTTAAAGGTGAATCAAGTTTATAAGGACATACATTCCAAGTACTCATTCTCTAAGAGGTGAGTTCATAGCCCCTTTACATATTTTATAATTTATACTTTGGGGTGGAAAACACACTATTACTTATACAACTTTTTGAGACAACTACTTTATGCCTTTGTATTCATGTGACTTTGTTGTGAATTGTATATGTGTGAGTAGGCAATACACAACTTTATACAACACATTATCGTAAGTCCCACACTATCAAAATCATTTAACTCGCGAGGCGAGCCGGTGGACAGGTATTGGATAGATCTATTCGGGGCTGACAACCCTCACCTATTGTTTGGTCGCACCAACCAACGCTTTGTTGTAGGCAAGTAGGTGAATATACTCCACACAACTTTGTTTATTTATATTTATTTTGACAAGTGCCATGTGCATTTGTTTCTGGGTAGACAAGTCAGAGGCTTGATTGTGAGCTCATGGTATTTACTTTCATTGCAATTGTTATATGATATACTTGGCATAACAACGTGTGCACACATCTTTTATATTTTATTGAGTCAAAACCTGTGAACTCACCAACTTTCGAGTTGACTTTTAAGTGTGTTTTTCAGGTAATGACAATTAGTGAAGATGCATTATCACAAAACAAGTTTTAAAGTTCATTTCTTGCAATATGAGACAATTAGTTATTATTTTTGATTTATCGGGTTGTATTTCTGCCCGCATTAGTTTGTCATGGGATTTTGGATTTTTCTTTGTTTGGTTGAATGTGTGATTGTGGATTGTTAAACAATTAGAACCCTTTATAACCTGCGTATTTAGACAAATTTTGTCGAACGTACGTTGTGGTGCATTTAATATAATATTATTAGATGTTTTCTTAAACTAACGCGCTATGACGTACGATCGGTCGCATTCCTGCGTTTCCGCCAACGGCGGGGGTGTGACAAGAGGAGACATGTGTTCCTCAGCTGTTGTCCCAAGAGGGGACCTAGGTTCCATGGAGATAGAGGTTGTGGGTTGAATAGGGTCCTCCATGGTACCCTTGGTTGTGGTCCCAGAAGGGGACCCAGTCTCAGAAGGAGACGTTTGGATCTCATCAGGGGATTTGGGTTCCATGGAGATATGTTCTTGTTCTTTCTCCAAGGATGCCCCTGCAGCATCAGAAGAAGAGGAGGATGAGGGAGAGCTGAAGTTGTGAAAGTAAGTGCTCAAGAACTCATCACAGTCCCTATCCAAATTAGTTAGGAATGGAGTGGATTCTTGAGCTACTTCCGCATCTCCTTCTGTTCGAGATGGAGCAGCTTCCTCCTCTCATTCTGCTGGAGATGGTGATCCCATAGGTGATGATGATGGTGATCCCATAGGTTGTTCCTTCTCTACCTTTTTGGTAGTATCAAGGGAAAGTGAGGACACCTGGCTGGGATCAGGAAGGAAAGGGGAGCAGACAATGGGCGGTCTGCGTTGAAGATCCAAGATGGTTTCCTCTTTCTCTTGGACCTGCAGCCTCAAGGTAGCTACTTCAGCTTCTAGGTTAGCTGCCATGGCTTGTAGGGTGGAGATGGTGACCGTCAATTCCTGAATAGTGGAGCCCTCATCCACCGGAGTGGAACCCTTGGGCGATGGAGTCATGAGCCTTGCTCCTGCACCTCCATCACCAGATGTGGTTTCTTGGCACCTTGGATTCCTCTCATTGAAGATGACCTCAAAGAAGTCATCGGCAATGTGAGTTGCCACAGAAGAGGTCCTATTGCCGTTACCACTGTCCTGATGAATAAGAGATGGTTCATCAGTAGTGGCAGCGTCCACTGCATTAACCCCTTCAAGACTGCTAGGGTTAACCTCTGTTGTTGTAAGCTCGGGGTCGGGGAACCTCTCTTGCAACTATGTCACCACTCGCAATAAAGTTTAGGAAGAGGGGGAAAGTGGATCATACAGAGTAGCTGAGGAGGTACCTTGAGCTTGGGTATCTGGATGAGTGGGGGGTTGTGATGGTGTAGATAGACCTACGGACCTAGGAGACAATCCTTGTTCTAGAGCAGCTACTTTTGAATAAGCAGGCTCCTATGTAGTGGCATCCTTTTGGATATTCTCATGTATGTATGGTGACATACACTGAGGGCTATTGGATGGGTGAAGGGCAGCCACTGGATCCAGAGGAAGATCCAATGGTAAAGTAGTAGGTGTGGTTTGCACCTTAGGCAGAACTAGGCCCTTACCAGGTCTCTTTTCCATTTTATTTTTAGGGTTTTATTTGCGTTTGTAGGTGACCTCGATGGAGTGGGATGTTTTGTTCGAATGTGTGGGTTCAGCATCTGTTGGTTTGACAGAGCTGTCACCTTCAGGAGCAGGTTGCTCCATGGACAGAAGAAGAGGAGTGAAAGTTCCAAAGAACTTGGCACTCGCCTTCTTTAATTGTACAAAAACCTTGGCAGTAAACAAGGGCACTTTGTAAATATTCCCAGTTAGTGAGAGCGAAGAAAGCAACTCACCGTTAAATATCTGTTGCAAAAACCTGGGATACATACAAAATTTCTTTGGTGATGACAGATTGTCCACCAAGTTATTGAAAACAAATGATGAAAAGTTGAAAAAGTTATTGGAGATCAACCCATGAATAACCGAAGCCAAATCAGAGGGAATTTGATCCCAACCCCCATTTTTATTTGAAAGACAATGTAAAAACACATATAGGAGGTACTTGTAATTATAGGACACTCTACCCTACAAATAGGTAGTTGAAGGAAGAGGACCTTCATACCCCATTGACCGAAAGGTCATTGCTACCTCATCCCTTGTGAAAGAAACACTGCCTTCAAACATCATTGAGGTTAAGATATCAACAGATGGTTTCCATAGAAATAGAAATCGGATGAGTGTCAATGGTAGTCGAGAGATGTCTACCAGTTGGGGAATCAACAATCGAACACGAACCCCAAAACTGCTTGTGATGAGATTCATAGACCACGGGGTTGACAATTAATGCTGTAAATTACCTGCTCCGTCGGAGGAACGAGATGATCGGAGCGAAGTCGGCATCATGATCAGCGGACAATTCGGCAACAAGGTTGTGAGTAGGTTTGAATGCAAGGAGAGCCATTTTGGAGATTGACAGTTAGGGTTTAGTTCAGAGAGAAATGACGATTGAAGAAGAATGAAGTGAGAATTTGAATGGGCAGGAGACCTTTTATACCTTCGAATGTCAACATTTAATATAACGACACATTAAATTTTGAGATCCGAAGTTACAGAAGATTAAAAGGTCTTTTGTGACAACTGTGTAACACAATGAACTTCGGAAGATGAAAGAGATTCTTTCGAGAATAAAATAAAAAAATTTTGTCGTGTAGTGTCAGAAGGGAGTAAACATGTGCATCAAAGAAGTGTATGCTTCGGAAGACAAGTTCTTCTGATAAAGAAGAGTAATAAGAAGGAAATGTATTCAGAAGCAAATGATTTATATCGGAAGAGAAATACTTGCATAAGAATTGATATCTTAAGAAGCGTGACTTCTTCCGAATGAAAGATTAACTAACACTTCTGAATACTTAACATTTCTTCTGATGAGTAAACACTATTCAGAGGATAAGTTAAGTTTATCTTACGAAGGATTATTTAAACCATGACACAAATTCATTTATTCAAAATTGATCATACCAATAGCTGTGATTAAGTACCTGAATCTTCCTTCATCAAAAGCCTTAGTGAATAGATTAGCAAGATTATGTTCAGTATCAACTTTGACTAGATGAATTAGCTTATTCTCTGCACAATCTCTTATGAAGTGATATCTGATGTCAATGTGCTTGGTCTTGAAATGCTTGACATGATTATTTGTGATGGAGATTGCACTGGAGTTGTCTATCTGTATAGAAGTATTTGAGAGTTCTACTCCATAATCTTTCATTTGATTTTGAATCCAGATTACTTGAGCACAGAAACTGGAGGAAGCAATGTATTCGGCTTTTGCAGCAGAAGTGGAACCACATGTTTGCTTCTTACATTGCCATGAAACTATTCTAGATCCAAGAAATTGACATCCTCCAGATGTTGATTTCTTGCTAATGTTACAACCTCTATAATCACTGTCAGTGTAGGCCATAAACTGAAAATCTGCATTCCTAGGATACCACAATCCTAAGCTCGGTGCTCTTTTGAGATTTCTGAAGATTCTTTTCACAGCAAACATATGTGAACTTTTGGGATTGGCCTGAAATCTTGAACATAGATAGGTTGCAAACATGATATCAGGCCTGCTTGCTGTGAGATACATCAAGGAGCCAATCATAGCTCTATACTGGTGTTGATCAACATCCTCCCCCTCAAGGTCTGGTCACAAGGATGTTGTTTTAGACATTGGTGTCCCCAGAGCTTTGCAGTCAGTGAAGTTGAACCTTTCAAGAATGTCCTTGACATATTTTGATTGGTTAATGAATATCCCTGTAGGAGTTTTGCTTCACCTGAAGTCCAAGAAAGAATGTAAGCTCTCCCATTGAGCTCATTTCAAATTCGGACTTCATTTGCGCTTCAAAATCCTTGCAGAGAGCTTCATTAGTAGAACCAAAAATGATATCATCAACATATATCTGAAAAGCATAATATGCTGATTGGACTTCTTGAAGAAAAGAGTTTTGTCAATGGTTCCTCTTTTGAAATTGTTTGACAGCAGAAATGAGGATAAAGTTTCATACCATTTTCTGGGAGTTTGATGCAGCCCATATAGGGCCTTATCAAGATTAGAGACATGATCAGGAAACTTTGGATCCTCAAATCCAGGTGGTTGACAAACATACACCTCTTCATCAATTTTCCCATAGAGGAAGACACTTTTAACATCCATTTGAAAAACCTTGAAGTTCTTCACAACTGCAAATGCTAAGAATTTTCTGATGGCTTCGATTCTTGCAACTGGAGCAAACACTTCATCATAATCAATTCCTTCCTCCTGGGTGTATCCCTGCACCACTAGTCTTGCTTTGTTCTTAATCGCTACACCATTTTCATCCTTCTTATTTAGGAATACCCACTTAGTTCCGATGGCATACTTTCCCTTAGGTAGAGGGCATACTTTCCAAACTCTTTGCCTTTCAAATTGAAGGAGTTCCTCATGCATTGCTTCTACCCAACTACTGTCTTTCAAAGCTTCAGCAACTTTCTTTGGTTCAATTTAGGATAGAAAGCAAGAGAACAAACATATATTTGCTTCATGCAATGAGCCTCTTGTTCTTACTCCTTCATCAACAATTCCAATGATGTTTTCAGCTGGATGAGAGGTATAAATGCAAGTTCTAGGAATAACATCCAACTGAGAACATAACTCTTGAGAGTTAGACTCAAGGTTTGGAAGTACAACCTCAAGTTGTATTTCAGGCAGATCTTGAATTCTTTGGACTGTTGTGGATGGATTTTCACTAGATAGAGAAGTTTCCAGAGTGGTTACTTCATCAGTAGGGCTCCCAACTTCCTCTTGACTCTGTGGGGCAGAAGTGGAGTCACTTAGAGGAGCTGCTTGAGAGGTGATGATTGTTTCCGAATGTGAAACTGCCTGAGGTATTGAAGTGGATTCTGCCAAGGTTTGTCTTGAAGCTATTGGCAGTTCAACACGAAATTCTTCTTCCCTTCTATGCTGAGTTGCTACCAAAGTAGTTACTGAAATCCTGTATCATACTCCTTTGAAAGATTAAATGCATATGTGAATCCATCAAGATCAAATAGCCAATCAGGGCCATTTCCAGATTTATTGACAGTATGTTCATTAAACTGAACATTTGCAGACTCTTCAATAATTCTAAAACTTTTGATGTACACTCTATATGCCTTAGCATGAGAAGAGTGTCCAACAAAGAAGCCCTCAGCTGATTTCTCAGCAAATTTGGCTAGGTGATCTTTGGTATTCAAGATTGTGCATTGACATCCAAATGGTTTCAGAAATCCAATAAATGGTTTTCTTTTATGCCAAATTTCATAAGGAGTCATACCATGTGATTTAACTACCAATATTCTATTTTGGACATAATGGGCATTTTTGACTGCTTCTGCCCAAAAAGTAATTGGTAGTTTGGCATCAGATAACATGGTTCTAGCAGCTTCAATCAGTGTCCTATTCCTTCTCTCAACAACACCATTTTGTTGTGGAGTCCTAGGAGCAATGAATTGTCTTGTGATACCTTTGGATTCATAAAAGGAGTTTAAAGTATGATTTTTGAATTATGTTCCCTGGTCAGACCTAATGATTTTTACATTGTGGTCACTTTCATTCTCAACCCAAAGAATGAATGATTTCAAGATATCAGCAGTCTCATCCTTGGTACTCAAGAAGAATACCCAGGTATATCTTGAAAAGTCATCAGTGACCACCAGACAATAAGATTTTCTCCCTAAACTTTTCACACTTGTTGGGCCAAACAAGTCCATATGAAGCAAGTGTAGGACTGTTGTAATAGATTTTATCTCTTTGGCATGATGAGAAGTTTTGTGTTGCTTCCTTTTAAGGCACGCAACACATTTATCAACACAAACAAATTCCTTTGTTGGTAAACCTGTAACTAAGTTATTTTTAACCAATTTATTCATGTTTTTCAATTTTACATGGCAAAGTCTTCTGTGCCAAAGAGATTATTCATCAAGTGAGGCTTTGGAAACAAAGTAGTTTATATTGCTAAGTGGTGAAGCTGTGCTCATATCCAACATATACATGTTGTTCCTTCTGGAGCTCTGAGCAGAATTTGGTCATTGGGAACAACAAATCCTGGTTTCAGGACAATACATTCATGCTCAGTGAACAACATGTTATGTTTCTGGTCACACACCTGAGAGACACTCAGCAAATTGTAATTTAATTCCTTCACAAAATGAACATTTTCAAAACTAACCTTGCCATTGGTTATTGTTTCTCTACCTGTGATGTATCCACCTATTGGATCACTTCCAAAAGCAACTGACCCTACAAAGAATGGTTCAAACTTGTGCAAATGGGTCTTGTTGCCTGTCATGTGCCGGGAGTAGCCACTGTCAACTATCCACAAGTTGCTTTTTGAATCTTGTTGTCCTTGCACGTACGAAAGCTGAGTTAGTTTCTGATGGGAACCCAAGCCCATGTGGTCTTGGGTTTTCCATTTGCTTCATTGTAGATAAATTTCTTTGAGATCATCTTAGGTAGTTCAGATGATGAAGATGCTGTTTGAACAGTTGGTTCAGTTGATTCTTTCTTCTTCCAGACTTTGTAGACTCTTGGGGTTGATTGATGATACCTCTTTTCTTTTCTTTGAAATTTATCAGAAGCAGGTCTTTCTGTTCCTTCCAATGGTTTGGACTTGGCCTTGAACTGTTGTCTTTCTTCAGCATGCTTTCTTCCGAAGTAGGAAGGTTTCTTGGATTTGTCGGAAGCAAATCTGATTTTTTCTTCCGATGGGTTTCTCACTTTGGAAGACTTCTTGTTCCTTCTTTTCATGTTATCAGAAGTAGATACTTCCGATGAATTCTTTTGTTGCTTTCCTGACCTTTTTCTCTCGGAAGTAGAATTTTGACTTTCTGAAAACTTAGGTGTTCAGCTTCCACTTCCTTTGTCACTTTCTCTTCTGCATGGCTTTGAATTTCTTATGCTTCTTGGATTGAAGAAACAATCAGCAGCATAGTGGTCAGTGTCTCCACAAACTAGACACATTGGGTGATCTTTGGAAGATTTCTGAAGGTTCCTTCTTGCTGATGGATCTGATCTGGGTTTCTCTGAGGTGGACTGACTTGACTTTGATTTTGGTGTTCCAATAAGACTTTTGTTGGGATGATTTACCTGAACCTTTGATGTGCTGGCATGTCTATTTCCTGATTTAGCCCTATGCTACTTGTCAAATGGACAAGTGACATAGTCATTTGAAGATGTACTCCCAGTTTGTACATATTTAGCCTTAACAAAAGATGGTGCGGTTTTCTTGTTTCTTTTCTTTTGTTTGGTAACAGATTTTAGTATTTCAAAAACATCAGGAGTATCATCTTCAGATGAATAGATTGATTGAGCAGGGCTAACATCAGGCGAATTATTTTATTGTTGAATTTTATGTATGTCAAGAGTTTAATCATACACAAGATTTTTTCAGGTTTACATATAATCTCTACTGTTAGAGTGTATGCAGATGGAGGTTCCATTTTGTTATACCCTATCCCAACACCCTTCTTCTTTGCCAAGTCAGGTATCTCACTCATTTTGAGAAGTTTCTCAAACTTCTCTCCCTGACTGAGAAACCTGTCTCTGTATGACTCAACCAATACAAGTTCTGTTTTAGCAATTGTTAGTCTTTCCAAAAGATTGTTTATTTGACACTATTTGTTAGTGTCTTCATGTTTAAGACTAGAAATTGTCTTTTCCAACTCCTCAATCTTTTCCTTATAATTTCTTTCAGCCTCAAAGAAATTTGTTTTAACAACTTGTATTGACTCAAGTTCATCACAGACTTGTGCATTGAACCTTTTATATGCATTTAATTTTTCAAGACATTCAGGTGTACACATGTCATCTATTACCTTGAACGTGGAGTTGGAGTCATTTGCCATCAGTGCATTGTTTTAGGTAGATGCTTCCTCCACTTGAAAGCTCCGGTCAGAGAAGTCATATTGCTCTGCAATGTTTGAACTGTTTGACTGGCTTGAGGTCTTGGATGATTGGTAGTTTTGTTGAGCTGAAGTAGATGGTTGGGAGCTCAGAGACTTGCATTCTCTGGCAAAATGGCCCAGTTGCTGACAGTTGTAACATTTTAGCTTGGACTTATCTAGACCAAACCCAGTCTTCATGTTATGCTTCTTGAACTGTCTTTTGATTCTCTGATAGAACTTCTTTGCTCTGTAAGAAATCATTGCCATTTGGTAGTTGATGTCCATCTCTTCCAGATCAACTGCTGGAATAC
The DNA here is from genome assembly GCA_009363875.1 of Mikania micrantha. Classification (NCBI taxonomy): domain Eukaryota; kingdom Viridiplantae; phylum Streptophyta; class Magnoliopsida; order Asterales; family Asteraceae; genus Mikania; species Mikania micrantha. Next base: position 274,930 of record SZYD01000858.1, on the reverse strand, counting down.
CATCTAAATCTTCTTGACACAGATGAAAGTAGCTCGTTTCTTCAGCCATGAATGCTCCCTGACCAGAGATGAGCAGTGGGGTTGTATTAGAAAATGGATTTGTATGTGATGAAGATGGCGTTGGTGTTTCTGGAAAGGTGATGATAGGTGTTGAGTTTGAATGGTATATGGGCTGATAACTTTGAAATGGAGCATTATGAATGGGTGCATATAAGGCAGCTGACCCAAGAGGAACGGAAGAAGATTGTTTAGGTTCGTGGGCATCAATCTCCATTTGGTAAGCACTTAGTATACCAAAGAGTTCCCAAACTTCAGAGTTCTAAGATTTTCTGTTCTATGGATAGTAACAGAATAAATGTTCCACGCGTGTGGAAGAGATCTTAAGAACTTTCTGATAACATCTTGGTTCTCCATCTTTACACCTGCAGCTGTTAGTTCATCAACAAGTTGTACATACCTTAGATATTGAGAAGCCATCTTCTCATTGTTTTCTTGACAAAAGTTTTTGTTTCAACATGTCTTTCTTGTTTTCTTTTGCATCATCAGATCCCTCATATATCTGCTGTAAAGAGTTCCATAGCTCTTTAGCAGATTTTCATTTCTTGAATGCATGTATGATAGAATTAGGAATGGACATTTGGATCAGCCATAGTGCCTTTGAATCGACTTCTATCTTCTTGTAGTCTACATCTGAATATAGAGATGGATCTTTTGGAACAGGCTCTCCACTAGCTCCAGCAGCAGCAACAGTTGGAATGAATGGTCCTTCAAGAACTGACTTCCAGAGTTTGAAGTCCTGTTTCCTAATGAAACCTTCCATCCTAACCTTCCATGTATCATAGTCATCAGGCGTGAACATGGGAGGTTTGTTGAGAGTACCATTCTCAGTATTGTGCTTACTGATAGTTGTCATTTTGACTTAGAGGAAACTTGAAGAAAAGAGTAGTAGAAGATGAACAACTGGTAACTTAAGAATGATTAGTTGCTTAAGTTAGAGAGCCAGAACTCTCATACCACTTGTTGGATCGGGTTATATATCTTAACATAACACTTTCACAAGCAATCTTCCACTAAGCTTGAAAGGTTCGGAAGATCCTATCAACTCGACAACTCACATTTGCTAAACAAATACAATACACAAATAAAGTTTAATTCAAGGTCAAAGTATATTTTGTTCAATTGCAAAGTGAACAAGACTCAACAGCTCAAGAACCCACTCGTGCCTTGCTAAGTTAAAAGTGAAGGATTATATACAAAGACCTACACTTGTATCCTCGTAGGGATAGACTGTGACACCTCGTAAATTCCAGGTCAGCATTTACTTTATTTTAATAATAATATGTATTATGATTACATACGTGGCACTAGAATTATTAATATTTAGTGTGACATGTGGCACAACAGTCCAAACACTCAGATAATTCGAGGAATTATCGTAAAACACTTGCACGTGTCTAGAATAACGAACGTTGGTGAATTAAACAAACCACAGTCCATTTTCACAACACTTAGGTTCTAGGTAACCTAAAATAAGTGGAACAATTTTAGTATGCCAAAAATCGATGATTGTAATCGAGAAATACGCGAAAAACGGTTCGAAACAACAAAATTGGGCCTATTGGGCTCTTCTAGGACCCATCACGGTACGCTAAGGGCCTCTGGTTTGGCCTTAGCGGTACGCGAAGCCTGGGCGGGGAAATTTGAATTCTCTGAAAGTCGTCGCGGTACGCGACAACCGATCAACTTCCACCTTCGCGGTACACAGCGTGTTTCAGGAAACAAACGATTATTATAATCATTAATGTACGCCGAGAGGCACTCTTGCCAGTCTTAGCGGTACGCGACGGCACCTAACACGCAAAATCTTTATAAACCCAAGACTAATCATTTCTGCTACTCCCTTACACTTAATCCTCCCGACTGGAACTCATCATCTTGACCAGAACCACCATGTTACTACCATTTCTCATCAGTAGAAGCCATCAAGAACAACATTTGAAGGTCCATTGAAGATTTGAAGCTTGAAAGGAACTCCAAGAGCACCATACTTCCTTCTTCCTAACATTTGGATCGTTCTCAGCCTCTCCTAGAGCTGCTCCAGACCTTCACAAGCTTCATCTCAGGATCCTTAGCCTTGTGAGGTAGTATCTATGCTCAATATAGCTTAAAACCACTTCCAAACACACATGCAAGCCAATGTGGCTACATGCATCATCAAGACAAGCACACACACGAAATTTTAATGTTATAGGTCTGTTATTTAGGGAGATTGCTACGGATTTAATGATTTTAGAATGATCTATGGTGATGTTGATGGGATTTGATGATTATTTGGTGATTTTGTTAAGAAATAGTTACTCATGGTCACATGCATGTATGATCTAAGTGGATTTAAATGATTTTGGATATGAATATACGATTATTGATGATGTTTGGGATTATTTACAAGGTCTATTGTGATTATTATGATCAAAATAAACTTTAATGATATGAGATAGTGATTTTTGATGAAATAGGAACCTACATGTGTTTTAAGATGATGATTCAAGGTTAATATAATTATTTTTGATATGTTGATATGTTAGAATTGATGAATGAGATGATTTACACCATTATTTCTAAAAATAGTAACTTTTAATTTAGAAATGTTCAAAGAATGATGAACTTGATGTTATTGGTATGCTCAACATGATTACTTGGATTAATATGATAATAATAGGGATTATGGATGCATTAGAATCATTGAAATAGTAAATTTGACATAAGTTACTATAAATAGTAACTTTATTTTACGAAATCGGTAAATGACAATGTGTTAGCTATAACAAGCATGATCAAATGGTTATTTGGGACTAGAATATTGATATTGTGATGAGTTTGATTGGTAGACTTGGTGAAATACGCTTGTTTTTGCGACTTACTATATATAGTAACTTTTAAACGAGAAACTTGCTTAATCGACTAAGTGTGACCATGTGCTATGTGATAACATGTTCATATAGGTTAACTATGCATATTAGAATAAACGGAAAGTGATTTCGTGTATGACTTACTTAATATGGAAACTTTCCTAAAATAGAAACTTACTATAAATAGTAAGTTATCACACGGATGCGATTTTGGTGCTCACACATATCACACGACACTAAATCGCACGTTTCACGAACACTTGAACTAAACACGTCACCAACGGGTCGTTAGGTCAAACACGGTCAACGCGACCCACATAACAACTTGGAGTTGTTTGAACACGAATACGGTCCTGTGAGACCCACACGAATGTGAACACAATCTCATGACACCTATGTGATATAGGTAACCGCTAGCAGGTGCACTACTCCGTTCATTTGACGAACGCAGTCTACTAAACTCAGGTGAGTTTACAGCCCCACTTTTACTCTTTAACTGTTTTTGTTAAACTCTTGGGATGAGAATACTATGCAACTGTTTTAGATATATGACTGGTATGCTGTAAAACTATTTTGAGTGTAACTATTATCGCAACAAGTCCTCACGTATCCTTACTGTTAGTTGTGTAACAAACGAGTCGTTATTACGTAGTACTACTGGGTTTGACTAGCTCCGCTCGGAAACAACTTTGACTGGAGGTCATAATGAGAGTAATATCGATGTTGACGCTGGGTTCAGCGATGACCCGGGGAGGCAAAGGAAACAGTCGAGTTTCGGTAAGATGAACTGACACACTCACGGATCGTGGATCCAACAAACAACTTAACATACCAAGTATATGTCTGTCTACTGTTTTTATTACTGTCTAAACCTGTGAACTCACCAACTTAATAGTTGACACGTTTTCGCATGTATTCTCAGGTAATTGATGGACTACAAGCTAGGATGCACATGGAGATGCACTAAGGAGTCTGGCATGCATATAGACTCTGATCCTAGGCTTTTGTTTGCATTGTTGGGTTTTGAAACAATATTAAATATGTAGTGTCTAATACATTTTACTTTTCCTCTGCAACAATTTATATTTCCGATGCTTGACATTATATTTATTCCTCTGCGTATTATTAGAACTTGTTTTATTTACAAAATTGTATGCTTGTGTAACACATATAGAGTCGTTCTATATGATCAAGAGCTATGATTCCTGGCCACGTCACACCCGCGCGGTCTAACACCGCACGTGGGAATTTGGGGCTGTGACAGACTGGTATCAGAGCCTTGGTTATAGGGAACTAGGTTTGCATGTAGTAAACTTAGACTATAGCCACTGCTCTACATTAGACACTACACTTAGACATTGCTCAATGATATTGTTACTATTATGAATTGTTACTTACTGAACTAAGGTTACAGGATGGACAACAAAGACGCAGGAAGGACCCGGGGAAACGCCCCGCCAAGTACCAGCTGACGGAAGAGGACCGTTAGAGGATACGAGACATAGTGTCCCAAATTGATGCTGAGGAGTCGGAGAGAGTACGACAGACGAGGTCTGCTAGATCATGGGGTTGGTATCCTATGAAGATTAGGCATTGGATAGTGGGGGAGCGAGTACCTCCACCTCGACTACCTGGTGATGCACCAAGCGATCACCGTCTGCCAGCATTGGGAGTGCTACTGGAGCGGGCTTTTGCAGCCAATGTAACCCCATCGGAACACGAGGCACGGAGATGTTTTGTCTTCCGAAGGTTAATTCTTCTCTTCCAACGGCTGTTTGTCTTCTGAAAGTCGAAGACTAGATCCAGAGATGTTTTGGTGCGCATCAGACTTAATGGTTTTTACAACATGGTTGAAATCACATGACATTCATCCTAAAACAAATAGCTTCATAACATACTTCAACTTGTATTTAGTTATTTTAACATTTTATTTGAATTTTGTTTTAGTTAGGAACTCCAACGCAACACATACATTACATGTTAAAGCATTAACAACAATCAACTATATATAAGGATCAATAAACTTTAATCGGAGGTGTCTGAAACCAAGATCCATAATCGGATCAGGCTCCCTTGGGGCGGCATGGATGTATGCTTTGGTTTGAGGTATCAGCGGAGCGCATTCCGTATGCATGGACTGGTCACATTCATGGCAATGATAGAAAGAAGCATTAGGATTAAGCATCTCCTCGCAAACCTCACAAAAATAATCACCCTCATGGTTTTCAACCGGGGTGTAACATAAGGTCATCGGGTGCTTGTCATACTTGTGCCTTATTGTCTCTGGTAATAATAAAGCACACCCCAGATGTAGATTAAAATTACAACTTTCACAACCCAACCAATTGTTTTTTTCAAATGTGAAACCAGAACACATACGACAGTATTCTCTTGCAAAGTTAGAAACTCCTCTTGAAAGTCGGTGATACGGATGAGATTTATGTATGATTTTTCCACGCATGAGTGCACAAATAACATCGATGTTGTAACCACATTTGACACAAGAGTAAGCGAATCCATTCCATACATCATTGCAGACAAGACATTTGAACTCATGGCCTACTTTTGTCAAGAGAAGAAGGGTATGATGTGGATGACCTTTGTAGTCTTTTAGCTCAACAGGCAACCGGGTGCACCAGTCATGAAGAACATATTCATATGTACACTTGTAGTACGTAGTGTTCTTCATGATGGGTATCAAGCATGCATTGCATACAACTTCATTATAACCAATATTCATTGGTAGTGTATCCACAAGAAGTAATGGATGCTTGTGACTATTATGAGTTATGCTCGTCTCGTTAGTTTCTTTGAAAACAACGTCTTTTATCATGTTGTAAGTGTGATCAGAGAGCGGGAGATGAAGACTATTAGGATCGTCTTCACATTCATTTGAGGTAAGACGTACATCTAATGAACAAACGATACTTAAGTTAATAAAGAAGTAATAAAGAAATAAGAAAAAAAAATTAGGAGGTGTGTATGATACATACACGTAGATACACACACATACATACATACATACATACATACATACATACATACATACATACATACATACATACATACATACATACATACATACATACATACATACATACATACATACATACATACATACATACATACATACATACATACATACATACATACATACATACATACATACATACATACATACATACATAAGAGGATGTTCAGTTAAGAAGTATCCTTACTTAAAAACTAAAGAACCATTGTAAGTGAACTATTGTATAATCCTTATTTGTTTTTAAAATCTTATCGATTGAGTAGTCCTAATTTGGTGTCTTCTAGTCCGATTGACGCCATTTTTTTGATAATTCGAACCATTAAAATAGTTTGATTGATATAGTTACCCTTATTGTCTTCATTAACTATACGTGGGATGAGTTATTTATGAAAGATAGAGACTAAAAGTAAAATACTAGCAAACAACATCTGTCATCTCGACAATTACGTATATGAACAAAAGAATCCATCATAATATGACTCAGCATAATTAAATTTATGACTAAAATAATTAAGAGTAAATTACATAAATCGTCTTTTATATTCACTTATTTTATGGATGTAATCCTTTACTAAAAATAGTTTCAGAAAACATCCTTAAAATGGAAATTTATAATGGATTTCATCCTTAAAATTACATAAATCCTCCTTTAATTACATAATATAAATCGTCCTTTATATAAAAAAAGGATGAAATCCATTATAAATTTTCATTTTTAAGGATGTTTTTTGAAACTATTTCTAATAAAGGATGACATCCATAAAATAAGTTAATATAAAGGACGATTTATGTAATTTACTCAATAATTAAATTTATTTTCTAAGTGTACTATTGTATAATCCTTATTTGTTTTTATAATCTTATCGATTGAGTAGTCCTAATTTGGCGTCTTCTAGTCCGATTGAAGTCATTTTTTTATAATTCGAACCATTAAAATAGTTTGATTGATATAGTTACTCTTATTGTCTTTATTAACCATATGTGTGATGAGTTATTTATAAAAAACAAAGACTAAAAGTAAAATACTAGCAAACAACATCTGTCATCTCGACAATTACGTATATGAACAAAAGAATCCATCATAACATGACTCAGCATAATTAATTGCATGTTAAGTAATTATACCAAATTAAAATTTTACTATATGTCTACAAGTGTTGTTTTTATCCAATGATTTGTCATTTATGCAATACTGAACAAAATTTAAAATCTTTTACGGACAACCAACCAGAAAAAGATATTAATGTACTCCTTAATATATGAATTACTTCATCCACAAATGTTGATTAATTGTTCATCTATTAAATCACTATATTTGAGAACTCATGCATTGCATGTAAATAGAAAAGCAAAAAAGTAATTAGTAATTATTATTTAGAAAGTATAAAATTAGACAATTTGATTGATAATAAACAAAATTTTGTATTTAAAGTTATGTAAACAAAACTTAAAACCAATTTTTATTTATTGTCTAAAATAATAAAGTTCATAAAAGGTAAAAACACTGTTGATTGAATAATAATTATCTATAGTATAAATTTATTTTCAAAATTTATTGGTAGAGTCATAAACTATAACAATCCACATATAATTTAATATTGATTATTTAATGATATAATTACAATTTATAATAATATATTTATATTAAACATCTAAAAATATATTATTTTAATAATAACATTATTATTATTTATTATGATAATTAACAAGAAAATAATCGGTGAGTAATAACCAGAGAGTCACACATATTATTTTATTTAATATAAGTAACACATGTCTTATTGGTTATATATTTGTTAGTATAGATATGATCCTCAATTAAACATAATGGTGTTTAAATGCATGTTATATGTCCTAGAGCCGCATGATTTAAATCTTGCTAAATACAAGAATGAAGTTGATTTAGATATAGATTAAATGTGTCGTAAAATATATACATACATACATACATATATATATATATATATCAATCTATTTTAGAAACACAGTTTTAAAAATTCTTTTCTTTTGTTCAATTTTTTAAATCTTAATGTTATGTTAAAATTTTTTTTAAGAAGGTCGTATAATTATTTTTACGTCAAATAAGTATTTTTCTAAATTATAGATTTGTTGCATGTTTTATAGGTACACATGAAACTGCCCTGAATACATATACATATAGAAAAAAAATTAATTACAAAGTCTTTAATTTTTGAAAAATATATAAAAGATTGTGAGTCATTAATCTAGGTAATCAACGTTTCAGATCTAATAATAAAATTATAATGAATGAATGAAAAAATTATCAGTCATTAAACATTGTATATGAGTGAATTAAAATTGGTATAGCCTACTAGCTATTGACTAAGTCAGATGGCTTACCTCTTAAATATGCACAATCTAGATGAACATAGTATCTGCATTTGTCACATTTATAAATCCAACAATTTTGGTCATCTATAAACGTCTTGTCGCATACCCTGCATTTAGGGTAAAATTTAACCATTTGATATGTTTTTGAAAAGGAGTAAGTGAGGATGAGCGGGTGAGAATGAAAGAAGCGATGACCAGTACTTTTTTGAATCATCAACCTTTTTGGCCTGAAAACACATTCGTTATGAATGAAAGAAAGAGAACATGTGATACAATGATAGAAGATCCCTTTATGATCTTTCTTACAAGCATCACAATTTACCAAGATTTCTCTACTTGTGGGAGTTAATGGGTGTTGATGACTAGGGTGATAAATGATATGACACTGAAGCCCATTCATGCTACATTTTAAACATAGATCAAACCAACATGGAGAACAATGATAACTAAGCTCTTTATACCGAAAAAGACTTTCACATATTAGACAGAATTTGTGCAAAGTGACTTGAAAGAGGGAAAGAGTATGCTCAATGTGGGATGCATGCACTAATGTTTTCGGAAGCTCTTCACATAATTTGTGGATTGAGTATTCACATTGGCTACATTTGTAGTAATACCTATGTAAGTAGGTTATCTCTTGGTTGCACAAATCACATGAACTTTGAAAGGCTTGTTTGATAATCAAATCTTCCTCATCATCATATACTTGCTCATCATGAGGATATTTTGGATTCATATCTATAAGAGTCAATGGATGTTCATGTTGTAACACATACATTGTTATCTTTATTTCTTTTAATTTAAATGTGATTTAAGAATTTAGAATGAGCTAAAAAAGAGGATACATGAATATATTATATACAAGGGCACTCAGATTCGTTTCTTTGATGATGGGTGAAGTAAAGGTATATATTTATATATTGAATTAAACTACTAGCTATATATTCTTATCTTCAGAACATTTATTTATTTATTTATTTATTTGTTTAAGAAAGCAAAAAAAAAAAAAAGGTTTCATATAGACATTTGAATGAGTAAAATAATTATTGTATTTTATACATAATTTTGTGATACATATTAAAACAAGTAGATCTATTATTAGCCAAAAGAGTACACTTATATTATAATTATCTTAGGACCTAAAATATCTAATTTTTAATAAAAAATTAGTGATTTAAATATTTATCCTTTTACGGTTTTCAACAATAAACTTCTATTAATTTAAGAATATTTGGTTTTTAGATATATAATTAATACATTGTTTTTTTTTAACGGTGACGATATACCACGTAATGTTGTCTTAACAGGGCCCACCGGGCAAAAGTAAAACGCGGCCACACCAGATGCGCGAGAACCCTTAGATTGGGTAAACACTCGCCCTCATTGGTCCAGAACCCGAAAAACCACATTGTTACGAAACCTCCACACATTACCATTAAATCATTATCTGTTACGAAAAACCATTAAATAATTCTCTATTCCTTCATGAAAATTAACTACCCCAAATATAATGATCTTAAAAATTGTTAAACGTACGCGGATCAGCTTAGGATAGTAGTCGAGTAGAAATCAAGAACATAAAAGGAGAGACATGAGAAAATTCAAATAAAGTATACCATTGTACAATTAAAAATAAAACTAGTTTAACGAAAGGATGAGATTAGTACCATACCAGTACCGAAAATACCGATATCAAAATTCCAGAAAAGTAGATACCGATATTTTCAGGACTTACCGGTTTTTTGAAGATTTTTGTTGGGATGAAGATGAAAAATATCAGCCTCTAAATTTTTGATGATATTATGTCATAATTATAAGAAAATGATAAAAAAAATTTAAGGGACATGTTAGGGAGACGCCATGTTGGTTCAAGATACACCATCTATACGACTCGTATTGACCTATACGGGTCGTATTAATATTTTATTTCTGACTAAAACTGACACACGTCAAATCACAGTTCTGACACCCCCATGCGGCCCGTATTAAAACTTAAATTTGTTTTAGTTTTTTCTTTGTCTCCAATTTGATTGGGATCTGTTACGTGTGTTGACAATAAAAAAAGGCTGCAAGCCTGCAACTTGCAGACACAAAATGACAAGAACACACTATAGCAATTTAAAATAAACATCACTCAAGACTGCAACCTACAACTTGCAGACGTCCCACCTTTTTTCTTCTTTTTATTTCTTAAAATAAACATTTTATTTTTCATAAGAAAAAAATTGACAATTATACAGGTCGTATAGGGTCATATGGCCCGTATGTATTTTCAACCGTCAGACAAATTCTGACACTCATACGACCCGTATAGCTCTATACGACCCATATGAAGCTAGGTGGTGTTAACTGATCCATATGGGGTGTCCAAATAACGCTCCCCAAAATTTAAGAATATGAATACATCATAATCATAAGAATAATCTAGTTTACAAATCTAATAATTGCAAACTAAAACTAATAATTGCAAACAAAAGAATATGATTGCACATCCTCCTTTAAATTTTTATAATATTTTTTATATTCAATAATTAAAATAATAATTGGTTGAAACATACTATGATAAATATTTTTTAAACTACACTAGATTGGTATATAATCAAATCCAAAATAAAAACTATGTATATTCCGGTAAATGTACTGCTTCGAGAATTTTCGGTATGTAAGGTACCGGTACCGATAGCGACATAATGGGTTCTGGAACAAAAGATTGGTCGATCGAAGGGATGGGAAACGAGAGGTGACGATGCGATTGATGATGGTCTCTGTAAACGGAATTTATGATATGCCGTTCGAAAATTAATTTGATTGCCTTATGTATAAAACGACAAAGAAGATGTTTAAATGAGTTATGTATCATTTAAGAAAATACAATATGTAAATATTTTTCAAATCTCCTTAATTCCATTTTCTAAAAAGGACACGAGATTTCAGTCGTTTTTTCAGATTTGATGCTATGAGATTCGAACGCATCCTACAGTCGTTTTTTCAGATTTGATGCTATGAGATTCGAACGCATCCTAGAGCCTTACAAAATGTTAACTAACTCAAGTTCCTTTGACAATATATTTCATTTGCCCACCTGCGCGAAAGGTTGTCATAAATCCCACACATGTGGAGCGTCACAATCGTTGTTTTGAAAAAAAAACTCGTTGTTACCATGACTCAGTCAAGTGTTACCTCAGCAGTGGCGGAGCTTCGTCGACTTGTGAGCGGACGGAAATTTTTAAAATGCAGGATACATGTTAATTTTTTGAAGCGAGGGGGCGAAACCCCTATTTTTAACTAAAAATAGCATTAAGACCCTTTTAAAAGAAAGCCTCTATTATTAATTTTAAGAATAAATAAAAGCAAAGTGTGAAATCACATGACTTTCATCCTAAAACAAATAGCTTCACAACATACTTCAACTTGTATTTAGTTATTTAAACATTTTATTTGAATTTTGTTTTAATTAGGAACTCCAACTGACCAACGCTCAGTTTATTACTAACCAACAACCAGTTTAATACAAATAAAAGGAAAGAAAGGAAGCAATGCATACATGTTAAAGCATCAACAACAATCAACTATATATAAGGAGCGACAAACTATTCTCGGATGCGTGTGACAATAAAATCCATACGTGGATTAGGGACCCTTAAGGCGGCATGGATGTATGCTTTGGCTTGAGCCATCAGCGGAGCGCATTCCGGATGCAAGGACTGGTCACATTCATGGCAATGATAGAAAGAAGCATAAGGATTAAACAGCTTCTCGCAAACCTCACAAAAGTAATCACCCTCATGGTTTTCAACCGGGGTGTAACATAAGGTCATCGGGTGCTTGTCGTACTTGTGCCTGATTGTCTCTGGTAATTACAAAGCACACACCAAATGTATACAAAAGTCACAACTTTCACAACTCAACCAAGAGTTATTTGTATCATATGTGAAACGAGACAAACACATGCGACATTTTCCTCTTTGTGATTTAGGCTCTCCTCTTGAAAATCGGAGATACGGATGACATTTATGTGTGATTTTTCCACCTATGAATGCACAAATAACATCGATGTCGTAACCACATTCGACACAAGAGTAAGCGAATCCTTTCCTGACAATATTGCAGACATGACATGTGAATTCATGGCCTCCTTTTGGCAAGAGAAGAAGGGTATGTTGGGGATGACCTTTGTAGTCTTTTAGCTCAGCAGGCAACCGGGTGCACCAGTCATGAAGAAAAAAGTTGCATCCGTATGTGCACTTGTAAAACGTAGCGTTCTTCACGATGGGTATCAAACATGCATTGCATTCAATATGATTAAAATTCATTGGTAGTGTATCCACAAGAAGTAATGGATGCTCATGACTGTTATGAGTTATGCTCGTCTCGTTAGTTTCTTTGAAAACAACGTCTTTTATCATGTTGTAATTGTGATCGGAGAGTGGGAGATGGAGACAAGTAGGATCGTCTTCACATTCATTTGAGGTTAGAACCACATCTAATGAACACACAATACTTAATTAAGTCATTAAATCAATAATAAAGAAATAACAAAAAATTGAGACGTGTCTACGTACAATTGTATAAAAATGTAAGGAGTAGGTTCACATATAAATAGAGTTTTTTTTGTAAAAATGATAGGAACCAATAAAGTGTTGACATGTGACATTTTAATTAATTAATATAAAAGGGTAATCTAGGCAATTTGTAATCAGTTTAATGATTCAACCTATTCCAAAAATTAACATTATATCACGTATTATCATAAAAAAAACGAATTCGTAATCTCAGATACGAATAAAAAAAATCGCAGGCATTGAGTTTTTGAAATGCATTTGCAAAATTCGATGGATGCGTACGCACAAATGGACGAACCGACTGAAGATATTCTATAATGTGCTAATAACACATATTAACATATAGCAAAACAAACAAAAAAGATTGTTTCAGGCATATAATTATGTATATGTGCTGATATATGCTAACATATACTAATAACACGTATTAGCATATAGGAAAACATACAAAAAAGTTTATTAACAGGTATACGATTATGTGTATGTGTTGATATATGCTAAAATGTACTAGTATCACATATCAGCACATAGCAAAATAAATAGACACGATTTTCGTAACTGATTCTCTCCTATTTAAATGGAGAGTGATGTCAGCAAATTAGATTAAGAAATTTCTTTTATGCCCTTATTCCCATTTTAAACAGCATATTAATTACTATCATGATATTGAATCTTTTATAACCATTGATCATAACACATTAATGGTCTAGATCGTTTCTCATTGTTTTTACAAAACTATCCATTTGTATAATAACCTTACTAAAAAATGTAATATACATATATATATATTAGCATAGAAATCCGCGTATTACACTGGTTGAAAAAAATATTTTAAGCAAACGTAACATAATATATATATATATATATATGGAATAGATCATTTGAAAACCACTTCTTAGTGCGAAAACCGTGAAATCCATGCAAAAATCATGTAAAAAACATATTTTTTTTTGAATTTTTTTACAGGTTTGTAACACTATTAGGCACATTTTTATAAAAAAAAAATCAAAAAAGCGCCGACCAAATATTTTTAAAAAAATGTTTTATAAAACCATGTAAAACATACGTAACGTTGCGTCAAATCTGACAAAAAATTTTTACGTTTTGTTACGTATGTTTTACATGGTTTTATAAAATATTTTTTTAAAAAATATTTGGTCGGCGCTTTTTTGATTTTTTATAAAAATGTGCCCAATAGTGTTACAAACCTGTAAAAAAATTTCAAAAAAAATACGTTTTTTTACATGATTTTTGCATGGATTTCACGGTTTTCGCACTAAGAAGTGGATTTTCAAATTATCTATTCCCTATATATATATATATATATAGGGGATGATTCTTTTGATAACTAACTCTAATTGCGGTAACCCGTATAACTCCGTCAATTGTTTTCTTTTTTTAAATATCATTATTATATATAAACAATACTTTCTTCTTTTATGTGTATGTGTAAATTTGTCACCGATTTAAGATTTAAAAGCTGGGTGAGTTTTGGTTACATTGCTTAATGTAACCAAAACTTACAATGCTTTTAAATCTTAAACGGGGAGAAATTTACACATACACATAAAAGAATGAAAGTATTGTTTATGTGTAATAATGATATTTAAAAAAAGAAAACAAAGATTTGGATTGATCTTGGCGGAGTTATACGAGTTACCGTAATAAGAGTGGGTTAACATTTGATCATCTTCCTGTATGTATGTATGTATGTATGTATGTATGTATGTATGTATGTATGTATGTATGTAGGTAAGACTAAATAAGATTCTTAACGTAAAAAGCCTATGAAGGATGTTGAACTATTAAATTATTAATCAATGGATATGATTAAATTAAGTTGTTTGATGTATTTTAGTAATGACTATTTTTTTTTGATTTTTTATCAAGTCCCCCACTTTTTTAATCGTTCATATACCATAAAAACGAGAATTTTTTTATCTTCAAAATTAATACAGTGTTGCTATTGTAAAATTTTTGTTTTTTTAGTTCATTGTGTGTTTTATACACATGATTGTATCTTTTATACAGTGCATTATGTCTTTTGTACAGGTAATTATGTCTTTTGTGTTTCTGTTCAATGTTGTGTTTTCGTGAACAATTTAAGACACAATGACAAGTATGAATAACAAAATGATATTTAAAAAAGACATAAAAAAGACACGATGACGAGTATGAACAATTTTGTACATGTCATTGTATCTTTTGTATAAGCATTGTGTCTTTTGTGCATGTCATTGTGTCTTTTGTATATGTATTGTGTCTTTTGTACATGTCATTTTGTCTTTTGTGTTTCTGCTCAATATTGTGTTTTCTAAACAATTTAAGACACAATGATTTGTAATCTTGTAGATAAATATGTTATCCACATTAAAGCTGAATAAAAAATTAGGTTTTGAATAAATAAATCAATTTTAATGTGAGTATGTACCACATATTTATTTTCAAAATTCCAAATTAATGAATTAGATAGGGTTTGATCCTCTAAGATTGGGTTTTCACTTGATACAACCCATGTGTGTGTAGGATAAGGTTCCAATAATAACTCACTTAACCCAAATCTTAAAAAAAAGTGATGACATTTATTATACATGTAAAAGTATTTGTTCTTTGATGTGTATTGGCTAATTCATAAGCCTTTAGTATTTACAACAAGTGTACGTTTTCATTACATTGCCAACATTTACGCATATTATTTAAAAATATTGAATTTAAATAATTTTTAATTTAATATTTGCTTTCTAAATATAATATTGCCTCAAACTATTTTTTAAAACTAGAAAATCACCACTTAACATATTAAATAAGTTAAATATATAGAAATATAATATTAAAATGATATTCAGGTTGTTTATATAGGATTAGAACACCGTTAATAAGTTAAATGAGTTAATCGTGACAAAAAAGTATAGTAACTTAATTGAGACAGTTATCAAAGTTGGTTATATTTGTGTTAATTATCTCTACTTATAATAAATGAATTAAAATTTTACCTCGCATTAAACGTATTATATGGGTAAAATTGGCATAGTCTATTAGCTATTGCTCCGGTCAGATGGCTTACCTGTTAAGTATGCACAATCTAGATGAACATAATATCTGCATTTGTCACATTTATAATTCCAACAATTTGCTCCATGGAAAAACTTAGCATTGCATGCCCTGCATCTAGGGTAAAATTTAAGCCGTTGATCTGCTTTCGAAAAGGTGTAAGTGAGGATGAGTGGGTGAGTATGGAAGAAGCGATGACCTGTTGTTTTTTGAATTAGCAACCTTTTTGGCCTAAAAACACATTCGTTATGAATGAAAGAAAGAGAGCATGTGGTACAATGATAAAAGACCCCTTTGTGATCTTTCCTACAAGCATCACAATGAGCCAAGATTTCTCTACTTGTGGGAGTTAATGGGTGTTGATGACTAGGATGATATATGGTATGACACTGAAACCCGTTCTTGCTACAATTTAAACATAGATTGAACCGACATGCAGAACAATGATAGATAAGTGGTATATTCCTGAATCGACTTATGCATACACGACAAAATTGGAATGACTTGTCTTGTATGAGGGCAAGAGTATGCTTATTGTGGGATGCATGCTCTAGTGTTTTTGGAAGCTCTGCACATAATTTGTGGAGCGAGTAGTCACATTGGTCACATTTGTAGTAATACTTGTGCAAAAAGGTGATCACTTGGTTGCATAAATCACATGAACATTCAAAGCCCTGTTTGATAATCAAATCTTCCTCATCATCGTATACTACTTCATCATGAGGATACTTTGGATTCAGATCTATAAGACTCCATGTATGTTCATGTTGTAACACCATCTTCTTTCTTTTTATTTGATGTAATTTATGAGTTGAGAATGAGACGATTGAATTTATAAAAGGAAACTTAACGTTTTTAAAGTAGTAAACAATCTTAAATAATAGCAGATAGAAAAGATCGATGACAATTAAAGAGGCGTACATGAATAGATTATATATACAAGGGCAAAATTAAATGACTAGTTAAAAATCTCTTTCTTTGATGATAGGGAAGTAAAGGTATAAATATATGTTAAATTAAACTATATTCTTATCTTAAGAATATTTATTTATTTATTTATTTCTTCAATTATCAAATTTTTATACCAATCATCCATCCGTCTTCAACATAGTTTGAACTTTTGATGCTAAGATTACAAAGAATATATATATATTTTACACATAATTTTGTAAATTATCTTATTTTTAATAAGAAAATTAGGATTTAAATGCTTATTGTTTTACGGTTTTCAACAATAAACTTCTATTAATTTAAGAATATTTTGTTATTGGTTTATTAATACAATGCATAATACACTGTTACCAAACCTTCTCACATTACCATTAAATTAAATAATTATTTGTTACAAAAAACCATTAAATAATTATCTGTTGAAAAGTGAAAACTACCATAGAAATAATAAATTATGATCTAAAAATGTGTTTAAGTCAGATCAGCTTAGGATAGTAGTAGAACCACGTAAAGGAGAGACTTGGGAAAAAACGTATAACTAGTAATGGATCCAAAATTTTTTTTCATTTAATGCGGAAAATATTTAGTTTTGTTTAAGTATCGTTATATAATAATTTTTTTCTATTCTGTTTAGGACAGTTCGGGTCGGGTCATGTTAAAAAAGACAATTATATTAAATTTATATACAAAAACACAATAAAAATATGATTCGTATAAAATTGTTCTCCATGAGTTCTAATTTTTTTGAAAATCTATCAAAAACATCGTATAGAAAGGCATCCAATTATGCAAATATAAGAGGTGCGATTGCAAGATATTATGGGGGTCGATTGAGATTTAAATATATATACTACGAGAAAAAACCATTAAATAATTATCTGTTGAAAAGCGAAAATAACTAGAGAAATATGTATGTAAATGTACCGAACGTTCAGTGAACCGTTCGTTGATCATTCAGTAAAAATTCGTTAATGTTCGTTTATTTAGTAAATCGAACATGAACAATTTTTTTTTCATTTAACTAAATGAACGAACATGAACACGAACCTCGTTCATTCATTTACGTTTGTCATCGTTCGTTTAAGTTCATTCGTCTATTTTTATTAATAAATCAATTCATTTATTTTAATAAATCGGTTATATATTTGTCTTTATAGATTAGCATGCTTGTAACATTTTCAGTTTATCCAAATTTTAATTAATTTGTTAACTGAAATGATTTAATATCAATGCAAGTTTAGATACACGTGTTTATTCATTTTCGTTTATCTATGTATGTTCAATTATGGATGTTTTTATTTCTTTAGTAATGTTCGTTTATGTTTATTTAATTAAGTTCGTTTATGTTTGTTTACTTATGTTCGTCTACGTTCATGAACTGTTCGTTTATAATATTAACGAACGGACACGAACACACTAATTTTCTTAACAAACAAACACAAACAAGAAACCTATGCTCGTATAAATGTTCATGTTCATTCGGTTCATTTACAACCTTACATAGAAATAATAAATTATGATCTTAAAAAGTGTTTAAGTCGGATCAGGTTAGGATAGTAGTCGAGTAGAAATCAACCACACAAAGGAGAGACTCGGGAAAATCCAAATAAAGTATAACTAGTGACTAATCCAGAAAATTACTTCATGTAATGCAGAAAATTTTTGTTGTTGTTTGAGCGTCGCTATATAATAATTTTTTTGTATTCTGTTTAGGTTAGTTTGGGTTGGGTCATGCTAAAAAAGTTGATTAGATTAAATTTTATATACAAAAACACGTTAAAATACGATACATAAAAATTGTTTTCAACGAGTTCTAATGTTTTTAAATCTATCCAAAACATCGTATAGGAATACTTTTCAATGTAACTTTTTCTATACAAAACAAATACAACTATCACTTAAATTCATATCACTAATTTGATAATTCAAATCTAAGGGTGTTATTGCAAAATATTATGTTGGTCGGTCCAGATTTAACATATATATGCTACGAAAAAAAAAATTGAAGGTGGGCGGCTGCCCCCCACCATACATGTGGGTACACCCCTGAGTAGAGCATCTGAAGACCAGTAAAACTATCTGATCTTCGAAAGACCACATCATTGAGGCTTGCAACATGTTGTATTCTTCTAATGCCCAAATCATTGAAGCATGTAACATGTTACTATCTTCGGAAGCTTTGTCTTCAGTCTAACCTTCGAAAGGAAAGAGTTATCCTCTGGAAGTATTTAGTTTTTCGAAGGTTAATTATACCTTCTGAAGGCCGAGGACTTCCGAATGATAACTTTATCCTTTCGATAACTTCTTTGCACTTTTGAAAGACTGGTGAGGCCGAGAGAATTGATGTATTTTGGAAAACACCGACCTTTTTCATCTTACATATACTTCATAAACACACCATCACTTGGACGCACCACATAAGCTTTAGAAAATGGTCGTTTATATTGAGAGAATGGGGCCTGTATGTGGCCATAGCTTGTGTAAACTGGTTGACAATTAATTATTTGGGGCGGTCCTAATTTATTTTTGGGCGGTTTGTATAACCGGTCCTTATTAATCTTTTGGGGCGGTTTTAACTTTTAATTGATTTTATGGGGTGGTTTTGGTTTTTCTTTTTCTTTTTCTTTTTTGGTGCGGTTCATCAATTTTTGAGGCGGTTATTTTTAGATTTGGATCATATTCATTTAAGCGATTATTTCAAGATTTGAATCATCTATATCTTATTTATTTTATAAAAGAAATTTCACCGCCATAAATAACATGAATTGTACTAGTGTATGTTTAAAAATCTAGAAAGATTCAAGTTTAAATAGAGAACTAGATTGGTGCAAAGAATGTGTTATGAAATAAAAGAATGGTCGTTCGAAGGGAGGGAGAATGAGAGGTGACGATTGATGGCCGCGTTAAATTGAATTTATGATATGGCCTTTGAAAATTAATTTGATTGCCCATTGCATCTAAACGACAAGAAAGACGCCGTTTAAATGAATTATCATTCGAAAAAATCGAACATGTGAATTCATATCTCGTTTGGTGCAACTAGAATTAATTTCCAACTAATTTTCCTACAGGTAGGCTGTTTCGTATTGAAAAAAAAAATATTAATTTAATTACTAGTCTTCGTAAGCACCAAAGCATTGACTACATGAGTTAATTGATGTACAGAATTAGAGATTATATAAAAGACATTTCACATCAAGTTTTTTTTGAACGGCTTGGTACAACGACACCCAAGACGGGATTTCAACCGTCCCTTCGGATTTGACGCTCTGGGGCGTATGCCCGAGCCCATCCCAGGAGGAACCCCACAACTGGGTAAACCCCCTGACCTTGCTTCAGCAAATATGCCTCAGCCCGGATTCGAACCCAAGACCTTCCATAGGAAAGTCAAGGGGGTAACCATTAGGCTAGAAGCCCTTGGTTACATTTCACATCAAGTTAAGATCCTTTTCTTCGGGTTGTGTTAATCACACACCCATCCCATATCCTTATACGTCTCGTATTGGTATATACGAGACATATAGGGGCAATTATTGGGTGTCAGAATTTGTTAGTGTCAATGATTGGATTGATATACGAAGAATATAGGCCTATACGCGTTGTATATGTCCTATATGCGCCTATATACGTGACCAATCATTGGATGTCAGTGTTAATGATTGGACGTACTTCTGTACGAGGAGTATAGACCTATACGCTACGTAAAGGGTCGGCGAAGTTGACAAAATTAAAAAAATGGGATGTATGAATAACCCGTCCCTTTTCTTTTCTTTGTTGGTACGAAAAGTATAAGTATTAGTATTAGTATATATAATTAAAAGTGATGAAAAGTAATAGTATAAATAATATTAGAGTTAATTACACGGATGGTCCCTGTGGTTTACCCATATTGCACGGATGGTCCCTAACTTCGAGAAATTACAACGGTGGCCAAAAAGTTTGCAAAAACGTAACACGGATGGTCCCTGGGTTGGATGGACTTTAACTTTTGGGGTTAGTTTTTTAAAAATGACCATTATACCCTTATCCCTTACCCTTACACAGTTACACTAACCCCTTACCCACAGCCACCACCGTCGATCAACCACAGCCACCACCGTCGATCGACCACAACCACAGCACAAGCACAGCCACCGTCAACCATAGCCACAATCCACAGCCTCGTCCCCTATTTACACCCCACAACTCCTCCTGAAAGCACATTTATCGTCTTGCATATTCGCATAGCTCAAAATCGAGATCGTTCGTGTGAAGAACTTCTCGCCGCCTCCCTGGAGTAATTTTGAGGTAACACCAGCAATCAATTTAAAACGCTCAAGTGTTGTTTCTGTTCGATCCTCTTGAGTTTCCATGTCTGTGTGTGTTTTAGTTTTTATTTTTTCGTTCTCAATGCCGTATTATATCAGATCCTCGTGATTTATGCGGTGGTTGTCAACGTCGAAGGTGGTGGTTTTCGGAGGTGGTGGCTGCCGGGGGTGGTGGCTGCCGTATGTGGTGGTTGTCGGAGAACTTTAGGCAGCCGATGCAATGGCGGATGCACATATAGGGAATGGGTTCACAGGAACCCACTGAGCTTCGGCTCGTTAGTAGGAAAATTTTTTTTCGAAAGAGTTAAACAATAGGGTGAACCCATTACAATTTTAGAGGTGAATCCTAATGTGAACCCATTAAGATTTTTAAAAGTGAATTCCTAATTTAATTTTCACAACAATTTGTCAACTTGATTGATGTAAGTAATCTTTGTTAGAAAAAGATAATAAAGAATTAGATTTCTATATTATTGTGTTAAAATCACTTTCCGGTCATATAAACTTAGCAAGCAAAATGGTAGTTATTAGTGGTTAAGCGCCCTTGAATCAAGTTAATTTTGGTCATACAAACTTAGCATATTTCGTTTAGGTTTCGAGGCGTTGCTTTGAACCCTACAACTGGCGTTGCCCCCTTGACCCATGCCTACTCAATGGCCAGCAGGACCGCCACCTTGGACACCGTAAGGGCGCGTTACCCCCTGACTCCCGCTTGGTGTGGAGCTCAGAAATCTTAAACGAAAATGCACTTTGTACCTTCGAACTCTTTAATGACGACGTTTTTTTAAATTTTAAACGTTGACTTATTATATCGCACTGTTAATACGTGAATGAAGAACATTACAAGACCCAAACCATCAACCCGACCCGAAAATTTTTATGTCCGGTTCTATTTAATTAAAACGTTAGAAAAAGGTGAACCCACTGAAAAAATTCCTGGATCCGCCACTGAGCCGATGTAAGAGTGTGTATTTGCAAGCGTGTAAGTGTGTGTATATGTGGGTTTCCGGCTATGAACTCCGTAGGTGGTGGTGGTGTGGCCGCCGGATATGGTGGTGATGTGGCCGCCGGAACAGATTCAGTGGCGGTGGGGAGGACAGGGGTGTGTTTTTTTGTTATTTTCAATAGTTGAGGAGGGTATTTTGGACCTTTTACATCCCAGTTAACAGAAAAGTTAACGTCCATCCAACCCAGGGACCATCCGTGTTACGTTTTTGCAAACTTTTCGGCCACCGTTGTAATTTCTCGAAGTTAGGGACCATCCGTGCAATCTGGGTAAACCACAGAGACCATCCGTGTAATTAACTCATAATATTATTATATAGTTAGTAGGCTTAATTGATTAATATTATATATATAATATTAATTTGATTGCCCTATGAATAAAATAACAAGAAGATGTCTAAATGAATTATGAATAATTTAAGAAAGTACAAAATGTCAATGTTTTTCAAATCTCCTTAATTCCAATTTTTTCTAACATGACACCAAAACGAGATTTTAACTGTTTTTTCGGATTCGATGCTCTGAGAGTGAGCAGGGACGGAACTTGAAAAAAAATTCCGAGGGGGCCGAAAGTCACGGGCACAAATTTTTTTCCCTATCGATATGTTTCGGATTATATATTCAGGTCAATGAATCGGGTCGTCAGGTCAAATATTTAAAAAATTAAAGAAAGCATCAGAAAGAAGAGTTACAACTAGCCCAACGACTTTTAAGCTCCTTGAATTCATTGATTATAGACTCTGAATCGTATACTGTTAAACGTATTGTTAAAATACTAGTTTAACTTTGTTATTTTTTTAAAAACCGAGGGGGCCCAAGGATTTTTATTAAAAAATATAGAAGAGGCCGGACTTAATACCTATAAAATTTTTTGACAAAAAACTAGTAAATCGACCATCCTGAGCGGAAAAAACAGGGGGACCGGGGCCTCCCAAGCCCCTACAAACATCCGTCCCTGAGAGTGAGATGTATGATTTGTTAGATTTGGATCAAGCGAAAGTAACTAAAACAAAAGAAAGATAATCGCGAACAACATAAACAATAGCCAAATATTTGTAATCTTTATTCAACTTCTTAAAATGCTTGAAACATAACAGATTACAAGAAATAGGTTCTTCGACTAATTGAATTACAAGGCTAAACAAGTCTGTTTAAATAGTAAATAAACTCAACAAACTTAGCAGATAACTCGGTCAAATCTGCTCCTTTATTCATGGCATTCCAACGTTCACAAAGTAGACGTTGTGACTTCATATTGGGTCAATATTCAACTAACATGATTGAGCGCATCCTAGAAGAAACCTTACAAAATGTTAAGCAACTAATCAAGTTTCTTCCACGTAAAATGACGACGGCTAAGGTTTCCGTCATGAAAGTCGACTACGTTTAGGGTTTCATACATGCGAGTTGCGCGATTTGTGAGCAGCTTAAGGGGTGTGGCGGCTATGGCTTGTGGTGGCTGCTTGTTGGTGGTTGCGATTGTTGCAGAAGAGAAGGAAGAAAGAGTTGTTAAGCAGCAGCAGTCGAAATTAAAATTGTTCATAGCAACATTTTGTAACACACAATTTATTATAATTTAATATTAACACAAAAATGAATTCTCTATGAGCGGTCTTGGGTTCGAATCCGCGCTAAATCATATTTGCTGAAGCAAGGTCATGAGGTTTACCCAATTGTGGGGTTCCTCCTGGGTGGGCTCAGGCGTACGCCCCAGAGCATCAAATCCGATGGAACGGTTGAAATCTCGTCTTGGGTGTCGTCGTATCAAGCCGTTAAAAAAAACACCAAAAATGAACTAATTAATAACGCATTGTAGTAAAATTTTCCCCTTTATTCTTTCTATGATTACTGCTTTCAATTAATTTTAAAATTAACAACACATAATTTTTTTTTATTCTATTATTTGTATTATATTTATGTCTTGTGCAATTAAAAAAATATATGTGGTTAATATTATCACATAAGAAGAGATGGAATAATCACGCATGAAGGTGATCATAGTCACACATTGGAATGATTAATCATACATATTACTTTACACATTGTACATATGAAAATGTCACTTTGAACCATAATCAACCACGTTTTATGTATTATACAATAAATAAATATTTAGGATTTAATACATTAGATACATACATTTTGTACGTAAAGCGTACTTTATACAGTAAATAGGAGTGAGTTAATACATTATGAAACATATATAGAGAAAACTAACATCACTTTCTTTGGTGATCAAGAGCACAAAATGCATGAAGTGCAAACTCACATTGTTGGCACTTTAAGATAAAATGTTCTTTCAAATCGCAACCACACTTGTTGCAATAACCTTGAGTCCCTTTCAAAAACTGAAGGGGGTGTAGGTGACCTTCAATCTTATGACTGCTTCGAAACTTCATGTTCGGATAATCCGAATACCCGTTGCCTAAGTTATTGAAGATTGATTCCATTTGAGGTACTATTAACCGAATACAAGTAGAATGTACGGACTGGGCACATTCATGACAGTGATAGAAAGAAACATTAGGGTTAAGTTCATTTTCACAAACTTCACAAAAATAATCTCCGACATGGTTTTCAATCGGGCCGTAACTTAGGGTCATAGGGTGCTTGTCATACCTGTGGTTAATTGTCTCGGGTAGTAACAAAGCACATTTGGGATGTAGATGAAAATTACAACTTTTGCAACTTAGTGAAGTTATATTATAAAAATAGAACCTGCCTAAACACATACGACAATAAGCTTTGTCGTCCAATCTTTTGTCAGTTCTTGTAAGAAAGTGATCAGGATGAGACTTATGTCTGATTATTTCAGGTATGAATGCACACCAAACATCAACCTTGAAATCACATATGCTACACGAGTAAGCGAATCCGTTACAAGGATAGTGACACGCATCGCAATAGAACACACCAAGAAAATTTTCTCGTGCTTTTGGCAAGAGAATCAGGGTATGTTGTGGGTGACTTATGTAGTGTTTTAGTTCACCGGGCGACCGGGTGCAGCACTCGTGGAGCACAAAGTTGCATTTGGGTTCATGACCAGTATGATCAAATGTGCACTTGTAAAACGACATGTTCATGATTGGTCTCAAACACCCGTTGCATAAGTCTTCAACATAGTTCTTATACGTTTTTGAAGCTGTAGTATGTTCATGACATCGTTTATCCACAAGAACTAATGGATGTTCATGACTGATATGATTAATAATTATCTCCTTGTTACTTTCTTTGAAAACAAAGTTTTTTATTGAATTCCAAGTTTGATCCGAGAGAGGGAGATGGAGAAGATCAGGATCATCTTCGTAATCATCGAAACTATTTGAAGTACTGGTAATACCCATACCTGATGAACCATGCATACAATGCTTTGTCATTTACATGATTAATCAATAGGAAAAAAAAGTGATCGAGGCTTCTACAAATTATCAATGTTGTCCCAACCAATGTTTTCATAACCGGACTGAAGAAAGTACTTCTAATAATTCAAACTCACGTGGCTGATTAAGTTGAAGAATGAGTAAAAGATCGATTACGTTGTCCGAGTTTCATGCATGCAGTTGTGTTTTGAATAACGTCAATATGACCGTTTAGTTTGTTCTAGTTCTTAGCTTTGTTTGTTATTTCTTTTACTATTTAAGTTGCTGCTATTCTTGTAATCGATAACAAAAAGTTTTT
The DNA here is from genome assembly GCA_009363875.1 of Mikania micrantha. Classification (NCBI taxonomy): domain Eukaryota; kingdom Viridiplantae; phylum Streptophyta; class Magnoliopsida; order Asterales; family Asteraceae; genus Mikania; species Mikania micrantha. The sequence continues at coordinate 249,084 of SZYD01000858.1, read as the reverse complement.
CAATAAACTTTCTTTCTTCAATTCAGTTTGTATGCATTTGTTCTTATCACTGATTATCAGTGGTATCAGAGCACCCAGCCTTATTCGATCCTTTGAAAACTAACACCTGCTTCCATGGCTGAACCTACAAGCGCACTCCCCACTCAGCCAACTCCGATCCCTATTTTCAAAGGGGACGGTTACGATTTTTGGAGCATCCGGATGAAAACCATCCTTCGTTCTCGCGATCTTTGGGATATGGTGGAAACCGGTGTGAATCTGGCAGAAACAGATCAAAGCCGTCTCAAGACAGCTACTAAGAAGGATGCGCATGCCATGGCAATAATCCAACAAGCTGTGCATGATCAGCTTTTTTCACGCATAGCCGCTGCTACTTCCGCAAAGGAAACATGGGAAATACTCATGCTGGAATTTCAAGGTGACGAACAGGTAAAATCCATTAAATTGCAGGGACTCCGTCGAGAGTTTGAAAACCTCTCGATGAATGAAGATGAAACTATCGGTGATTACTTTTCCCGGGTTATGGCCATCGTCAGCCAGGAACGTTCATATGGGGAACGAATCTCTGATCAAACTATTGTCGAAAAGATTCTTAGGAGTCTCTCAACAAGGTTTGATTACATAGTTCCCACTATTGAAGTTTCTACTGACCTTGCAACCCTCTCTCCGGTGAAGTTAATGGGGTCTCTCCAGTCTCAAGAAGCCAGACTCAACAGCCGAGCTAAGGTTAAGATCGAGAAGCCTGAAGAACAAGCACTGCAAGTACAAGGTCCGAGCAGAACCTTTACATCCTCCCCAACCCGCGGTCGTGGTCGTGGCATATCTAGGGGTCGCGGACGAGGCCGCAACTTTGATCGAAGTAAGCTTCCACAATGCCAGGTATGCAATAAGTTTGGGCATTCCAAGCGTGACTGCTGGTACAATGACGAATCTCAAGCTCAAGTCGTGACTGAGGAACAACCCAATCAACCTACCTCAGAGGAACAACATCTCTTTGTCATGTTTACTGATCATGGTGATGAGTTTACAAATCCTCTTTGGTTTCTTGATTCGGGTTGTTCACATCACATGACTGGCTTGAAAGAAAGCTTTACTCACTTGGATGAGTCCTTTCGCTTGGAGGTCACACTTGGAGATAAAAAGAAACTTCAAGTTCTCGGCAGAGGTACGGTTCGCATTCATATTTCTAATAATCACTCTAGGCTTCTTGAAGATGTGTATTATAATCCTTCATTGGAATATAATCTCCTTAGCGTGGGACAGTTGATGTCCAAGGGATATTCTATCTTGTTTGATGAAGGCAAATGTTTGATTACACATAAGTCATCTGGAGTCACCCTAATGACCATTCGAATGTCTAAAAACAATATGTTTGTTGTTGATGCTTCTCAAGTTGAACATCAATCATCCTCTTCATCCTCTAATTCTGAAGCAGAAGCTTACATATGGCATCTCAGGTATGGACACTTTCATTCTCAAGGCTTGAAAACCCTTGCTGATAAGGAGCTGGTTCATGGCCTTCCAAGTATCAATTTTAACTCACAATGTGAAGGCTGTATACTTGGGAAGTCAAATCAACTACCTTATTCATCTCATTCATGGCGAGCTACTATGCCCCTTGAATTAATTCATGCGGATCTCTGTGGTCCAATGCAAGTCGAAAGCATGGGAGGCAGTCTTTATTACTTTCTCCTCATTGATGACTATACCCGCATGAGTTGGGTCTATTTCTTATCTCACAAGTCACAAGCCTTTGCAAAATTTAAACTGTTCAAAAGTTTTGTGGAAACCCAAAGTGATCATCACCTCAAAGTCCTGCGAACGGATCAAGGTGGTGAATTTTGCTCACATGAATTTAATAATTTTTGTGAAACTAATGGTATTAAAAGAGAGCTCACAATACCATACACTCCACAACACAATGGAGTGGTCGAGCGGAAAAATAGAACAATTATGGGCATGACTCGAAGTATGATAAAAGAGAGAGGTCTCCCAAACTACTTCTGGGCCGAAGGAGTTGCTACTTCTGTTTATTTACTTAACAGAACTGTAACTAAAGCAGTTCACAACCAAACTCCTTATGAAGCCTGGAGTGGTCGAAAGCCTTCTGTTAGGCACCTCAAAATTTTTGGCTGTATAGCCTATGGGCACGTCCCGGTTCACCAGAGAAGAAAGCTAGATGATAGAGCCGAAAAATGCATTTTTATTGGCTATTCTCTTGAAAGTAAAGGTTATAGATTATACAATCCTATCACAAGAAAATTTTCTGTGAAAAGGAATGTGGTTTTCTTGGAACACGCAAAGTGGAATTGGGAAAATCTAGGTGACACAGAAAAAGCTACTTCTAGTACATGCGATAATATTTTCCCTGAGCCTTCCATGTCCTTGCAAAATGATGCCCACGTGAATGACCATGACAATTCTCAAAACCAAGCCTCAACAACCCATGATGACATCCTACCTCCTAATCTAAATACTGTACCTCCCATCACTACTCAACATCCTAACCTAACCACTCTACCTCCTGACACTACCAATACTCACACCAACTCTACCACTCAAAACACTACCAGACCCACTACCTCATTAATTCCCATTCCACCTTTTACTGCTACCTCTTCTTCTTCTTTTAACCCTGAGTCTTCACGTAGACAACATAAGAAACCATCTTGGCTTCAAGATTATGAAAGTGGAGAAGGATTGTCAGAAGAAGATCAGTTCTTTGCTTTCAATATTATGGACCCTACCACTTTTCAAGAAGCTGCAAGTAATTCAAAATGGAGAGAAGCTATGAAAAACGAATTGGAGGCAATAGAAAAGCACAACACTTGGAAGCTTGTAAATCTACCTCAAGATAAAAATGTTGTAGGCCTTAAATGGTTGTACAAGACCAAGATTGGACCTGATGGTAAAATCTTGAAACATAAGGCAAGGTTGGTAGTAAAGGGTTACTCTCAACAGTATGGGGTAGATTATCAGGAGACTTTTGCACCCGTGGCCCGATTTGAAACCATAAGATTAATTATCTCAGTTGCAGCTCAGAAAGGGTGGAAATTACATCAATTAGATGTAAAGACTGCCTTCTTAAATGGAGAATTAAATGAGGAGATTTATGTGTCGCAGCCTGAAGGTTTTCTGATACAAGGACATGAAGATAAAGTGTATCGGTTAAATAAGGCTTTGTATGGGCTCAAGCAAGCTCCAAGAGCTTGGTATTCCAGGATTGATGGGTACTTCACTCAAAAAGGGTACATTAGAAGTTTTAATGAACCTACTTTGTATGTCAAACGAACTGGAAATGATATAATCTATGTATGTTTATACGTAGATGATATTATTTATGCTAGCTCCTCTAATATTTTGGTAAAAGAATTTAAAGAGGGCATGCAACAGGAGTTTGAAATGACTGACATGGGATTGCTAAAATTGTTTTTGGGTCTTGAAGTTAAGCAAACAAATACTGGTGTATTTTTGTCTCAAGAAAAATATGCTAAGTGTTTGATTACCAAATTTGGAATGGATGGATGCAAGGTTGAAGCTACACCGATGAATACCAATGAAAAGTTCTCATGTAATGATGAAGCTGAGAAGGTAAATGAGTTAATGTTTCGAAGTTTAGTGGGTGGTTTAATCTACTTAACTCATACCAGGCCAGACATAACCTTTTCTGTAAGCTTAATCTCACGATTTATGCAACAACCTTCCATTTTGCATTTTGGGGCTGCAAAGAGAATCATGAAGTATGTTGCTGGAACCATCAGCTATGGTCTCTGGTATGAACAAAGTATTCCAATTAAATTAATTGGATATACAGATAGTGACTGGGCAAGTTCTGTTGATGACCGGAAAAGTGTATCAGCTAGTGTTTTTTCTCTAGGAAGTGGAGCTATTACTTGGAGTTCAAAGAAACAAAGTACTGTTGCTCTCTCAAGTACTGAAGCCGAATACATAGCCTCTTCTGCTGCTACAAGTCAGGCTGTTTGGTTAAGAAGGATGTTGGAAGATTTGGATTTAAGGCAAGAATTTCCAACTGTATTATTTTGTGATAATCATTCTGCTATCAATTTATCAAAAAATCCAGTTATGCATGGGAGATCCAAGCATATAGAGATAAAGCATCATTATGTTCGTGATATGGTAGCTCAAGAGCAGGTGTTGTTGGAGTTCTGTGGTACAAATATGCAACTTGCTGATGTGTTGACTAAATCCTTGAACCGAGAGAAGTTTGTTTTCTTCAGAAGTTTATTGGGAGTTAGAATTTTAGAAGCAAGGGGAGATGAAGAAAGTACTTCTAATAATTCAAACTCACGTGGCTGATTAAGTTGAAGAATGAGTAAAAGATCGATTACGTTGTCCGAGTTTCATGCATGCAGTTGTGTTTTGAATAACGTCAATATGACCGTTTAGTTTGTTCTAGTTCTTAGCTTTGTTTGTTATTTCTTTTACTATTTAAGTTGCTGCTATTCTTGTAATCGATAACAAAAAGTTTTTCAATAAACTTTCTTTCTTCAATTCAGTTTGTATGCATTTGTTCTTATCACTGATTATCAGACCGGACCCACCGGCCGATCCGGTCCTGTCCGGTTTTCAAAACATTGGTCCCAACCGGACCAAATTGAACGATCATACGGATAACCGGCAGGGGACCAACCAAAACATCTAGAATATTTATAATTAATGCAACTAGCAAGAACTAGATATATAAGATAATGCTGACATCTTAAGACTCAACTCACTACCTTTAGTTGGGGTGAAAACACCATTTACTACTCTAAAAATTAAATAATAACAAAAAATCATATGTACACATTAAATCTTTGTTACAGGATTATTTGTAAGGTAAAGATTAGTTAGGTTGTTGTGCCCTTCATTGAACATGCTAAATAAAAATAAAAAAGGGTGGCATTAGAGTAAAAACAAAAAAAAAACTTGTTTAGGGAAAAAAAAGTAAAGTTTGGTTAAAATTAATGAATTAATAATGGAAGGCGAATATGAGGCATTAATCAAATGTGTAGTAGTTTTTATGGACAAATTAAGAATTGGTTAAAAAAATATTAATTGAATGGTACACTGTCTATATATATAAAAAGTTAAAATCTAACATAACTAAAGTTTATAATTAACTTAATTAACAAAAAAGATATTAAGTTGCTTTTTGAACGGCTTGGTACGACGTCACTTAAGACGAGATTTGAACCGTTCATTCAAATTTGACGCTATGAGCGTACGCCGCCTGAGTCCATTCCAGGAGGAACCTCACAACTGAGTAAATTTCATGACCTTGACCCATCAAATATGTTTTGGGAAAATTACCAAAATGGCTACTTTGACCAAAAAATACCCCAAAATGTCCATTTGACTTTCCAAGAGCCAAAATGTCCATCCTCTTTACAGGCGCCGGCGCCTGTGTACACACGGGCGGGCGCCTGCGTAAACACCAATAAAAAAGCGCCATGTGTCCTACACGGGCGCCCACGCCCATTAAAAACTACAAACGCCCGTTTAAAAAAAAAGTTGTCACGGGCGTCGGGCCCACACTGACACATCTGTCACGGGCGTCCGACCATAAAGAAAAAAAAAAAATTCCGGGTCAAATCACAGGCGCCCAGACCACCTACACAGGCGCCCGAACCGACCACACGGGCGCCCAAACCTAGTTACGGGCGTCCAATCTTTTTTTTCTCGGAAAACGTGCCACAGGCGCCCGCCTGTATGGTACAGGCGTCCGCCTGTACAAATTTTTTTTTTTTTTTTGAATCATTTATTTTAAGAGGCGTCCGACCATAATGGCGGGTATATATATGCGTAAAGTGTCCCTACCTAAAACGCTCACTTTTTTCCAAACAAATTTGAAAATGGAATTTACGGTTATTTTCTGTATTGGCGGAAATTGGGAGGTTAAGAATGGAATATACGATTATCTTCCTATTGATTGTTTACGACGTGCTGTATGTCTTCATTATAATATTACTTATGAAGAACTGCTTGATTTAATTTCTGTTCGTTTTGAGGTTCGAGATATAAGTCGAATATCGTATAAATTTTCAACATACATATATCCTGTTGATATATGTGATGATAACGATGTTTCTGTTTTTTTAAAAATAGTGGAAAAAAATGAGAGTGAAATTTGTTATATGTACGTCGTTAGTTGTGATCATGTTCATGATATAAAAATTTCATCACATGGTTCTAACTCAAAAAAAAAATTTATAGTTCCTGATTTAAATATTGCTGATTGTTTTGACAGTTTTAATGATTTTAATCAAAAACCTCAATTCAGTTTTGATTTAAATAATCAGAATGTTTTAAACGATGAATCCGTACCAGAAGTAGAAGCAGAACTTGTTAACTCAAAATTTTGTAAACCGTCTTCATCTTCACATGCAATAATAAATAAAGTTTTTAAAGATAAAGATGATTTAAAATTAGAAATTTCAACGATGGCATTGAATGAATGTTTTCAGTTTAAAGTTCAAAAATCATCAACAAAAAGATTTGTTGTAGTATGTTATTTCGAAAATTGTAACTGGGTTTTAAGAGCCTCTAGTTACAAAGACACGTGTGCATTTCACGTGACTTATTTTAACAATGAGCATACTTGTTCAAGGACGCAAACGTATCCTAACATTAGAAACGCAAACAAAAAAGTTCTTGGTCATATAATAAAAGACCAACTTACTGACTGTGGACGTGTGTACCGTGGAAAAGAAATAGTCAAAGATATAAATCAGAGGTTTAAGGTGAACATATCATACAGTCAAGCATGGCGAGGAAAACATTATGCCGAACAAATTTTGGCTGGATCAACTGAGGAATCATTTGCAAAACTGCCTGCATATTGTCATTATCTTCAATTAGCCAATCCAGGAACAATAACTCATATTTTGAGAGACGAGCGAAACCGTTTTGAAATGGTTTTTGTTGCTATTGGTGCGGCGGTAAGTTATGAATTATTAAAAATATAACATTATTGTATTATATATTTATTAATACTTATTTACAGGTGCGCAGTTTTGTTCATTGTTTGCGTCCTATAATAATTATTGACGGGGCACATCTTAAGGGTACCTTTAAAGGCACCATGTTTTTAGCTGTTGGTATGGATGGAAATAATCAAATTTTACCTATTGCATTCGGTGTGGGGAAAACAGAATTCGCGGAATCGTGGACGTGGTTTTTGTCAAAACTCAAGGAGGGCATTGACGATCATTCAAATCTTGCAATTATTTCAGATCGAGCCGCTTCCATTGATCAAGCAATAAGAACAGTATATCCACAGGCTTATCATGGTCTTTGTTGCCGACATTTGATGATGAATCTACGTCTAAAGGGTAAAGCACAAGAAAACTTGTGGTGGGCGACTTGTAAAGCTTATACGGTTGGGGAATTTGATATCAATTTTAACGCACTCTGTAGTAACCGTTCTAATATTCGAGAAATCCTCACGCGAGCTGGTTTTTCAAAATGGGCTCGATCACATTGCCCGGTGCAACGATTTAATATCATGACGTCAAATAGTGCCGAGTCTATTAATGCGTTGTCCCGGAGCGCACGAAAGTTACCAATCACTCGGTTAATCGACTTTTTTGTCGAATTGGTTCAGAAATGGTATTTTGAACGACGACAACTCGGAGGTTCTAATAAACACCGTTGATGTTAATTTTAATTTATTTTCCCTGGTTTAATAATATTTATTGATAAATTATTTTAACTTTTTGTAGAGAAAAATAGACACTATCTGACCGCCTGGGCTACAGACAAAATATGTAGACGAATTCAGAAATGCAAGACATGGTCAGTTCGTGGCATAGACGAGTATCAGTTCAATGTAGACGACGGACGTCATCGATGCGTTGTCGATCTTTACAATAAAAAATGTACTTGTCACAAATGGCAGTTATCCGGTTTACCATGTGGTCATGTGATTAGTGTTTCAAAATTCTTAAAGCAGTCAGAATGTTATCAGTGGGCAATGGACTGGTTTACAAATGAGGTACACGCTGCCACTTACGCAGAATCGATACAGCCGGTACCAGATGAATCAGAATGGGAGATAGATGAAAATTATGACAAATTAGAAACACCGCACATGGACAAAAGACAAGCTGGTCGTCCTCGAGAAAATAAACGCATTCCCTCTCGTGGTGAGGAAACTGTTCCGACAATATGCTCAAGATGTCATCGCAAGAGACATATGCGTCATCAGTGTAAAACACCTCTAGCATCACAAATGGGTTCATCGTCAAAACAAAAAATAAACGAAACACAGACAACATTTGTAGATGTTGAGAATTTTCGTGATTTTGTAGTTGGGTCAACAACTCAAAAAGATTATTGTTATGATTTAAATGACTTTTAATGAGTATGTTATATTTTTGTATTTTAATAATTTCGTATGTTTTATGATAATGTAATGCAATATCACACATTATATACATATATAATTTCGAAATATTACAATCTTTGTAATAACCAATATTGTTTCCAAGTCTTCTAAGTTTACATTGTAGCACAATCTTTGTTTACAAATCAGCAATATCGGTCTTCTAACTTTTCATAACAGAATTCTTCATAACAATTATCTTCGTGATTGAAAAAGTTGGTTATTTCATATAGTTTTCCCCAAAATGCGTTTGCCGTTGCAGATAAACATCAACTCCAATAAGGCAGTAAGAAGAATGACGATATAACTTATATAAATTATATTATATGAATGATTTGTTATATCAAACATGTAAAGTAAATCGATATAAGTATATAAGTGGTTTTAATTCAATAAGAATTATGATAATAAAGTTTTTAAAATATTTTTTTACTTAAAATAAAATAACACTCTTTTTATATTTCTCGGGAGGAAAAGAGTGGATTTTATAATATTGATTTCTTCTAAATACCTCATATTTCGCGTTGAAAGAGTTTGAACGCAGCATCTTCCACTAGAAAGCCAAGAGGTATAAAAAAGTATTTTTTTTTTATAAATATCAACTACATTACATAAAAGATTTATACAACCAATCATGTAATGTATGTGGATATATATATATGTAAGTGGTTTTAATTCAATAAGAATTAAAATTAAGTGGTGTTAATTCAATAAGATATATATAATCAAGAAAACATACTTTTATAAAACAAATTTTTTCTAACATTTTTTCTTATAACACTTAATTCATAAACTTGGAAAATAAAAATTTAAAAAGATTTTAATAAAAAGCAAAGAAAAGTTTAAGTTAACATTCGGATATGGGATATGAGTCTTTATTTATAAACTTTGAAAAGGCGGACGCCTTGTATAGTACAGGCGGACGCCTGTTTTTTTTTTTTTAAATTCAAATTATAGGCGCTTGTGTGTTACAGGCGGACGCCTGTGTGGTACAGGCAGCGCCTGTGTGTTACAGGCGGGCGCCTGTGTGGTACAGTCGGCCGCCTGTAATTTTGAAAAAAAAAATTTAAAACGTCAGACGCCTGTACCATACAGGCGGGCGCCTGTGTGGTACAGGCGGCGCCTGTATGGTACAGGCGGACGCCTGTGTATTAGAGGCGGCGCAATTTTATTTTTTTTATTTAATTTTGTTAATAAAGTTTAAATATAATAAAGTTTACGCATAAGATTATTTCGGTAAAAAAACAAATAAATGAAATATTAAGTAAAAACTGACAATACATTATATAATTTCGAAATATTACAATCTTTATAATAACCAATATTGTTTCCAATCATTCTAAGTTTACATAGCAGCACAATCTTTAATTACATAGCAGCATAATCTTTGATTACATATCAGCAATCTCGGTCTTCTAAGTTTTCATAACAGAATTCTTCATAACACTCCTACTTATCAGGAAGTATGAGGGTGGACTGTTTAACACAGCTCCTTTTAAAATATATATATATATATCAATTAAAACACACGAAAGATCTATTCCATCAATCATGCATAGGAAATTGATATAATAAGTGGTTTTAATTCAATAAGGATTAAAATTAATAAAGTGGTGTAAACTTAAAATGAAATAAATTTTTCAAAGGAAAAACAACAGTACTTAAAAAAACGTTAAAAGACATCTTAGAAAACATTATTTTAAACAACAAACTTGTAATATAAATTTTCATAGTATGAAATTTTTTTTAAAAACAACACTGGTTTCAAAATGTTTGTTTCCCTCAAATAAAACAATCATATTTATAGAATTTTTTTAACAGGCGGGCGCCTGTGTGGTACAGGCGGGCGCCTGTGGACAACAGGCGGGCGCCTGGTACGAATTTCGTTTTTTTTTTAATTGATAACGACTTTCGATACAAATAAATGAAAGACAAATATTTATATATCCAAATATTACAATTACAAACTAAGTGATTATTTCATATAAATTGTTTACAAATCAGTAATCTCGGTCTCGGTCTCATTCTTTTAACTCTTCTTCTACAAATCAGTAATCTCGGTCTCGTTCTTGTAACTCTTGTCTACAGATTTTCATCATTGTCTTTTAGCTCTTGATAACACATTTTCGTTGTTGTAACTCTTTTTATGAGATAGCAAGAAGGGTACCGATATAATAATTAGTAAATATATTACATATTTGATTTGTTTACTCAAACATTTAAACAAAATCAATATAAGTATATAAGTGGTTTTAATTCAATAAGCATTATAATAATAAAGTTTTTAAAATATTTTTTTTATACAAAATATTATACCACTCTTTTTTTATATCAGGGAGAAAAAGAGTGGATTTTTATAATAATAATTTCTTTTAAATACCTCTTACTTAACATTGGATTTATTTAAATAGAGTATCTTCCACTGGAAAGCCAAAAGGTATAAAAAGTTTTTTTTATAAAAAATATCAACTACATTACATGAAAGATTTATAAAACCAATCATGTAATGTAAGTGGATATATATATGTAAGTGGTTTTAATTCAATAAGAATTAAAACTAAGTGGTATTAATTCAATAAGATAAATACTTAAGAAACATTCTTTCGTAAAACATATTTTTTCAAACATAATTTTTTATAACACTTAATAGATAAACAAGGAAGATAAAAATTAAAAAAAGAGAAAGTTGAATTTTTCATTTCGATATTGGTCTTAATTTATACACTTCGAAAAGGTGGACGCCTAGTACGTATAGGCGGACGCCTGTATTTTTTTTTTAAAATTCAAATTTGTGCCGCCTATATGACACAGGCGGGCGCCTGTAATACACAGGCGGACGCCTGTACCACACAGGCGAGCGCCTTTAATTTTTAAAAATTGCTGAAAAAGTTAGACGCCTGTACCATACAGGCGCCCGCCTGTGTCATATAGGCGGCGCAAATTTTTTATTTTTTATTTTTAATTTTTGTTAATAATGTTTAAATAGAATAAAAGTTTACGCACAATATTATTTCATTAAAAAAAGTTACAAAAAAATTCGAACAAAAGTTACAAAATACATTACTATTCAACTTATGATCTAATTTTATTTTCGTACATTAACCGTGCATAACTCCACCGAAATTCATGCGCGGTTTTTTGCGGATCTTCTTCGGGGCTGCTAAGTCTTTCTCCATTAATCAGACGTTGTAAAAAGATACAGACCCAAACACCACAATCTCCTATTGTTCCAACTTGATGAGGAACATCATCCGGAAAAAGTCGCTTAAAAGGAGGTGGTCTGAAAATACCGCCCAAATCATGATCACTATAAAGTAACCATTGCGGAAATATGTTGTCCAGAAAAAACAACATTTCGTTCCTTGCTTGTATGCACACCTCAGGAAAACTGTACATATCAGATATGAAAATTATTACGTATTTTATAAATATATTTTAAAAATAATATAAATATACCTGTCATAAACACTCATTGTCCAAGATGAAAGATCTATACATGTCAAACACCAATGTTGGTTTTGCATGTTAATTGGAACATAAAACTACGCAAAAAATAGAAGTAAATTAGTATTTTATAAACGTTAATATTAAAAAAATAAAACTAATTTATTAACTTTGTTAAGTCCCGTGACAGCTGGAAATGGCCATGTATCACCAGTGCCTAATTCATCGATCCATCTTTTGCTAAAATACATGGTGGTCAAGAAATGGCAAGGCAAAATTGTCCAGTCCGCATCTTCCGGCCTATCAAGCATTAATTTGTTGATCCAGCCATCGATATGCTGTTAAAAAATATAACAATCCGAATTTAGTATAAAAAATAATTTAATTTTATTTTAAATAAAACACTCACATTGTTTTCAAACCACCCGCTTGTAATCCCTTTCCAAAACTCGTGAGTTAGACCGACGTTCGGCTGAAATCGCGTGTAGAAGTAAAATTTTTCACGGATTGCCAGCTCTTTGATAACTTTTATAGAATACGCCTCATCGTTATTTTTATCTATGGCAGGCGTAGTATCAAAACCTTGAAAGGGGGTAGTAAGAACTTTAGACTTTTTCTTTATTCTTTTACCACGTCCTTTATTTGATATTACCTAATAATAAATTTAAAAAAGTTAACTAATAATAAAAACAAATTTAAATGAAACTTAAATATGATAAAAAATATAAATGTAATAAAATACCTTATTTTTGGAAACTAGAACAACATCGGGGGTTACCATATCTTCAACAATTTCTTCCCTATTTTCTTCGTCTTCGTCAAAAGATAGTTTCTGTTTTGAAGTTTAAGTTAATTCACACATATCAAAAAAAATTCAAAAAATATTTATATTAAAAATCTTATACGCTCAAACGCTGATCGGTTCTTTGGTGAAACGATTCACTTGCAGAAATAAAATTGTCCACATTTTCCTGCGAAAAAAAAATCAATTGAATAAACAATTAAAATAAGAATATTATATATTATAAATAAAATACCCGATGTTTCGAAAGCAACATCAGTTTTTCAATGATGCTGTTATACTGGTCTGCACTCATTGAACCAGTGGAAGATTGCTCTGGCTGTTTTTTGGTAAAATCTTCATATGACTTTTTTTCTTCCACATTGATGTCATCCTCGAAAAAATCATTGACAAATTGATTGACAACATCATCTTTCGCCCGAAATTCCTGGGTCGGCTGCGGTCGAAAAACAAAATTTTGGTTCCCTCCCATCCTCATTTGCAACATTTTATTCATATAATCGAAGCTCTGATCATGAACTTTCGATTCAGTAGGATTGGGAAAAATGTTTTTATAGGAGTAAACATCACCTAAAATTTTATAAAAAATTTAAATAAAATATTTCAAGTATGTTAAAAATTTTCATCAATATGAAAAATAAATAACAATTTTTTTACCTAAGCACATTTTTGAAATATCACTTCCACGGTAGGCCAACGAGTTTTTTTGGGTTTTTCCCAACCAACCGCTCTCGGAATAGATTCGTTGTACTTACAAATTGTTTTCATATACGGAAAACTCTCGTATATCCAAATCTGAAAAATAAATTATTTTGATAATATTAATATTCAATAACATTTATAATTTTGCATAAATTTAATATATAATACCTTGAAAGCCCAAACAAATCCTGTCAACGAATAGTATAATTTTTTGTTGGGAACCATTACTTTTTTGTTTAGCACGTTCAGAATACTGGGATACGTGCGGCCCCATAAATAACTACCCCAATTGAAATCATTCCAACAATCAAAATTATCTACCAAAAGTAGATGCTCATTTTGAATATGCTTATCTGTTTCTACTCCCATGAAAAAAGAATATAGGATTAGCAGTAAACATAGACGAACAATATCGTCGTCATTGAAATTGTTTTCATTGTCGACCAGAAATGATTTCAGTTTATCAACTGTAATCGGAACCGATATGTTTTCATCTAACACCCGATTATAAAACGAATCACCTCCTTTAGATTTTGTACTATTATCACCGAATTTAAATCCGGTAATAATACAGAACTCGCGAGGTCCGAAACGTAATACAGGTTTGCCCTGTCCACCAACCGAGTAAACAATCCCATCAAATTCAGGATCATAGTTGACAGGAAGTTGATGAAGTAGCATCGCATGAATCAGTTGCCCATCTGGCTGCGTGTTCTTTACATTCAACCAAGGGGCAAAACATTGATCATTCCAAATATCTATTCTTTCCTGCGTCTTGCTAATAACATTTTTCACAATCTCAACGTTTTTCCATGAGATCCGAGTTTTACAGTCAGCCTAAGTCAGAAAAATAATTATTAAACAATGAGACAATAAGAAAACTTAATTAATCGTTTAAATATACGTTCAAAAGATAATAAAAAAAACTTACTTGTAACATTTTCTTAAATTGTACACTTCAAAGCGTAACCCAAAAATAGTAAAATCGAGTGTCGTTTTTTACACGTGCGTTCTGGAAGTCCTTATCGTCGTGTGGTCCTTACCAAACCGAAAAATTTCTTATGTAGGCGTCCAGGCGTTTGGAATTTGGCGGGAAAACGAGGCGGCAAAGTTACACGGGCGGGCGCCTGTGACACACAGGCGGCCGCCTGTGACACACAGGCGGACGACTGTGACACACAGGCGGACGCCTGTATGGTACAGTCGGACGCCTGTTTTCCTTTTTTTTTTTTTTTAACATATCATGCGCCTGTATATTACAGTCGGGCGACTTTATATTACAGTCGGACGCCTTCAACTTTTTTTTTTTTTTATTATAGTTCGGGCGCCTATATAGTATATTTGGACGCCTATTTCAAAGAGGCGGGCGCCTGTTTAACTTAGGCGGGCGCCTGTTTAACTTGGGCGGTCTATTGTACGGTTTTCGAGAACCGTTTTTTTGAATATATTTATTAATAAAAATATAAATAAATTGTATATATAAGGCCGTTGTGCCCAGATGAAGTTTACCATATTGAAGATGTTAATGAATGAAAATAAGTTGACAGAAGTAAACGTACAAGAGCAGCAGGTTCAAACAACTGAAGATGATTTCTGGAACCTGGCATTCGAAACTTTTTTGCCGGATCAGAATAATTCAGCAGACGATTATTATCCTTCTGAAGACGAGTTTGTTCCATACATGGAGGATGATTACCTTCAGATTTTGTATGAAAATAGACCAGAGGATGAGTACGTGCCTTGTGATCTATGGCAAGACGAGTATGATGATTCGTTTTCAGGTTATCACAACCCATGGGAAGATGAACACGAACCGGATTCAGATTTTAGTATTTAGCTAATTTTGTTTGTTTTCTAAATGGTATGTTGTTAGTTTTTGTAATATGATCTCCTTTTATACCCTTATTTTTTTTTAAATAATAAATAATAGTTTTAAACAACAATAACATGAAAACAGACAATATACCATTCATTTTTTATTATCAATACTCGGTAAACAACGCCAAAAATACATTTGATCTGCCATGAATCGTCGGTAAGAGATACAACAATTTTTAAAATCTAGTTCTAAATTAATTGGTTTTCCAGTCACCAAATGTTCCATCACCATGCAAACGTAAACAGCTTCGTTGCCGTGTAATTCGTTCGACGACCTCAGGAAATCGTCATTCATCCCAAATGATACAGTTCTTTCTGGACGTCTTGTAAGTTTCCAATACCGAATGTTTACCAATAAGGCTGTAAAATAAACTGCAATCTTAACCATTATCGGATGGAAATTTGATCTGTATTCATCACCAGTCAAACGTTTGTTCTCATATAAAACTAGTTCTTGAGTGTTCAAATCGACTTTAAGTAGACACCACTCTTGATGTTTGAAACAATACGGCAAATAGACATTATCTACTTCAAAAAATGAAGGAAATGGTAAATGTTTGCCATTTGCAAAATTTGTAGCATTTTTGCTACACGAATCTAACAAAAAAGTAACAAAAGACGGCGGTAATATGCTTCAACGCAAATTTAAATTTGAATTCTTTTGAACTTCTCTGGACCTCCATTTAATTAGTCTGCCAACCCATCCTTCAACATGCTGTTATAAGTTATAATATAAAATAAATATTTATGTTAAATAGATTTTAAATAATATTTTAATATTAAAAACAGAAAGTTTAAATGATATTCTTACATTTGATAATAAATTTCCGTTGCAACCGTATCCGAGCAAAGTACCCCAAAATTGTTTGTCAAGTCTTTCATTTTTGAAAAACACTGCTGAGTAACAATATGTTGAGTCGCCATTCTGATAAAACTCAACAACGTCATTCGACCAATTGTCAGACTCATCGTCAGGAATAGCCCATTTTCGTTTTTTTACTGGTTCATTTACAGGTCCCGCATTTTCGTGATGGTAATCACTCGATCCTTCAGTGTTGCTTTTTAAGGTTCTCCATTTTGATAATATCCATTTCGAAGATTTATCTGTTGGTTGAGAAAAATATTGTTTATCCATTTTCAAATTTGTTTGGAAAAAAAGTGAGCGTTTTAGGTAGGGACACTTTACGCATATATATACCCGCCTTTATGGTCGGACGCCTCTTAAAATAAATGATTCAAAAAAAAAAAAATTGTACAGGCGGACGCCTGTACCATACAGGCGGGCGCCTGTGTGTCACAGGCGGGCGCCTGTGGCACGTTTTCCGAGAAAAAAAAGATTGGACGCCCGTAACTAGGTTTGGGCGCCCGTGTGGTCGGTTCGGGCGCCTGTGTAGGTGGTCTGGGCGCCTGTGATTTGACCCGGAATTTTTTTTTTCTTTATGGTCGGACGCCCGTGACAACTTTTTTTTTAAACGAGCGTTTGTAGTTTTTAATGGGCGTGGGCGCCCGTGTAGGACACATGGCGCTTTTTTATTGGTGTTTACGCAAGCGCCCGCCCGTGTGTACACAGGCGCCGGCGCCTGTAAAGAGGATGGACATTTTGGCTCTTGGAAAGTCAAATGGACATTTTGGGGTATTTTTTGGTCAAAGTAGCCATTTTGGTAATTTTCCCATATGTTTTTGCTTTGATTCAAAGACAAGACCCATGGGAGGCCCTGGGGAGGGGTAAAGCCGACCTCCGTCCATGGCCTATTTATCGCAAGGGCACAAAAAATTTAAAAATCGTTTTTAAATTATATATATTTACTCTCCAAAAAGAATACCGAAAAAACACAAGTTTATAATTCACTAGGGACCTTTTTTTCTCAGTACGTCCGGGACACTTGAATTTTTAGGGCCGCCCCTGACAAGACCTCTCGTGGAGAAGCAAAGGAGGTAGCCATTGGTTGGAAAGATATTAAGTAACATTGTATGATCTTAAAATTTTTATATATGCATCCTAATTAATTTAAGTTTACCTGGATTGGAGAGCTTGAATCTTAAATTTACACAAGCCAGATGAACATAAAACCTGCACTTGTCACATTTGTAAAGCCAAGTGTCCTTATAATTAAAGGAATTGTCACATACCCTACATTTAGGATAAAATTTAGCTTTTTGATCTGATTTTGAAAACGAGTAAGCAAGAATGAGTGGATGAGTATGAAAAAGGCGATCACATATATCATCTTGAACTGGCAACCTTTTCGGTCGAAAAACACAGTCATTATTGATGCAAGAACGAAAACATGTGATACATTGATAAAAGACCCCTTTATGTTCCTTCCCACAAGCATCACAATGTGTCAATATGTGTTTGTTAAAGGGAACTAATGGGTGCTGGTGGCTTGGGTGATAAATAGTATGGTATTGTACCTCATTCATACCGCAATCTAAGCATATTTTGAACGAACATTTTAAACATGAATAACGAAGAAGTCGGTTAGACACAGGAATAGTTTTACAGATGCCACACCCCGATTGTAACCTATCTACAACGAGGGTGAGAGTATGAGCGATATGAGAAGCATGGTTCAATGTTGTTGGGATCTTTTCACATATTTTGTGAAGTGAATAGTCACATTCATGATCATCACATTTATAGTAATATCTATGAATGTATGTGATTTCTTGACCACACCGGTTACATGTGCAATTAAAGGCTTGTTTAATCAAATCTTTCTCGTCGTCGTAAACTTCTTCATTATAGGGATATTTTAGATTCAAATCTCGAAGAGTTAATGAAGGTTCATGTTGTAACACCACCATCATGCATAAATGATTATATATATATATATGTATGTAAATATCGATGATGATAAGCTAAAATTGATATATAGAATTAGAGATTATATAAGAGACAATTCACATCAAGTTAAGATCCTTCTCTTTTCTTTGTTGGTACGAAAAGTATAATTAGCAAAACCATATTTAAAATTAAACTATTGGAACACTCAAGAATCTTTAACTTAGCATACATGCATTTAGAAACATAAATAAACAATAATAATAATTAACTAAATAGTTTTTTTTTTTTTAAAAAGGACGGATATTTGATTTCATGTGAATTTTGTACATACATTTAGAAACTTATATACACACTAATAACTTTTTAAACAACCAATAAATACATTCTAAGCCCGGAAGGTCATGGGTTCAAGTTTTGCTATGGACAATTTAAAGGATATTCAGGTGAGGGAAGGAATCTTAAGTTTTATATTGGGTTCTGGACCAATAGGGGGTGAGATTTTACCCAATCCAGGGCGTTCCCGCGCATTTGGTTTGGCTGCGTCTTACCTCTGCCTGGTGGGCCCTGTTAAAACAATATACGTGTTATGTAGGATAGCCTTCATTCAAATGAAAAATTGATAAACCTAACGACTAACGGGGTGATATAATTGTCAAGTTTTTAAATCCTTTAATTTCCTAGACATCACTGGTAGAGATGCACAAAAAAACCGGTTAACCGAACCTGTACCTGTTCGTAACCCGTTAGAAACCGGTTATTCAAATCGGTTTTAGGTTTTCAAAAAAACTAGCAGTTTGGGACTGGTTTGAGTTTTCAAGAGACAAAACCGGTTATTAACCGGTCTGTAAAATAATGAAGGCTCGTGCTTTCCAAAACTATCTAAGTCCTTGTCTCAACTCCCAGAAGTCCAATAAAGGTCTCGGAAGAACAGTGCTATCTTTCGGAAGTAAATGATCTTCGGAAGGAACCTAAGTTCCTCAGAAGACCAAGCACCTTCAGAAGATAGCCTTGTTCTTTGAGATCTTCCAAGGAAGACAAAAGCTTATGAAGTTATGCTCAACAGCCTCCGAGTACAAAGACTTCCGAAGACTTGGTTCTGACAAAGATTCCATATACTTATAGAAATAATCAGAGCTGCTTTATTTCTTGAAGACCAACAAAGAAGACATTCTTATGATTGTCAGCAGCAAAGGAGATTTGTCAGAACTAAAGATTTGAAAAACTCAACTGTTGAATGCAATATACTTTAACCTTGAATTTATAATTGTTTCGGTATTTGTTTCAATCTGTTTTGCAAAACAAGTTGATAGAATTTCCACATCTATCAACTTAGTAGAAGATACCTTGTGAAAGTGTTGTGTAAGTTACATAACCAGATCCAACAAGTGGTATTAGAGCTTTGGCTCTCTAACTTAAGAAACTAACCATTCTTAAGTTACCAGTTGTTCATCTTCTACTACTCTTTGTTTTTCAAGCTACCTCTAAGTCAAAATGACAACCACCAGTAAGCATGACACTAAGAATGGTATTATCAACAAACCTCCCATGTTCACGCTGGATGACTATGATACATGGAAGATTAGGATGGAAGGTTTCATAAGGAACCAGGACTTCAAACTCTGGAATTTAGTTCTTGAGGGACCATTCATTCTAACCGTTGCTGCTGCAGGTACTGCTCGAGCACCCGTGCCAAAGGACCCATCTTTGTACTCAAATGAGGATTACAAAAAGATGGAGGTGGACTCTAAGGCACTGTGGCTGATTCAGATGGCAATCCCAAACTCTATCATACATGCATTCAAGAAATGCAAGTCTGCCAAAGAGCTGTAGAACTCTTTGCAATAGATGTATGAAGGGTCAGAAGATGTGAAGGAGAATAAGAAGGACATACTGAAGCAAAAGTTTGAGAACTTTTGCCAAGAAAACAACGAGAAGATGGCTTCTCAGTATTTAAGGTATGTTCAATTAGTTCATGAGTTGACTACTGCAGGGGTGAAGATGGAAAATCAAGATGTCATTAGAAAGTTTCTAAGATCACTTCCACAAGCCTGGAATATCTATTCTATTGCTATTCGTAGAACAGAAAATCTTAGAACTTTAAAGCTGGGAGAACTATTTAGTATACTTAGTGCATACCAAAAGAAGATTGATGCCTAAGAACCTAAACCTACCTTAATTCCCTCAGGTTCAGCCGCTTTGTATGCCCCCATCCACAATCCTCCATTTCAGAACTATCAGCCATCTACCATTCAAACTCCACACCCATTATCACCTTCCCAGAAACACCAACTCCATTAACATCTCATTCAAACCCATTTGCAAGCTCAACTCCACTGCTCACCTCAGGCCAGGGAGCATTCATGGCCGAAGAAACAAATTATTTTCATTTGTCTCAGGAGGATCTAGACGGGATCCCTATAGATGACCTGGAAGAAATGGACATCAACTACCAGATAGCCATGATTTCATACAGAGCAAAGAAGTTTTACTAGAGAACTGAAAGACAGCTCAAAAAGCATAATATAAAAACTGGTTTTGGTCTGGACAAGTCTAAACTCAAATGCTTTAACTGTCAACAGTTGGGACACTTTGCAAGAGAGTGTAAATCTCCAAGTTCTCAACCATCAACTTCAAGTAAGCCAAACCATAAAGCACTAAGCTCCTCCAACAGTGCAAACATTGCAGAACAGCACGATTTTTCTGACTGGAGCTTTCAAGCTATGGAAACATCTACCTCAAACAATGCGTTGATGGCAAATGACTCCACTTCTACATTCAAGGTAACAGATGACATGTGTATCTATAACGCCTCGTATCAAAAGGCTATTATATATAATAAATAAAGAATAAGAATTTATTTTTGAATGGTCAAATAGGGTTTGAACGTGTTAAATGAAAACCACATCTTAATGAAAAAACCGCAAAAACCATGCAAAAATCACGTAAAACCAACGTATTTTTTTTTGAAATTTTTTTTACATGTTTGTAACACTATTGGACACATTTTTATAAAAAAAATAAAAAAGCGCCGACCAAATATTTTTTAAAAAAAATATTTTATAAACCCACGTAAAATCTACGTAACAAAACTAAATTTTTTTTAGTTTTGTTACGTAGGTTTTACGTGGGTTTATAAAATATTTTTTTTAAAAATATTTGGTCGGCGCTTTTTTTATTTTTTTTTATAAAAATGTGTCCAATAGTGTTACAAACATGTAAAAAAATTTCAAAAAAAAATACGTTCGTTTTACGTGATTTTTGCATGGTTTTCGCGGTTTTCTTATTGAGATGTGGTTTTCATTTTAACCATACCCTATATATATATATATATATATATATATATATATATATATATATATATATATATATATATATAGGGAAATGTTCCAATGATAACCCACTCCAAGTGTGGTAACCTATTAACTCATTTTCATTGGTTGTTGAAATAAAACCTTTTGAAATTAGTGGTTCATATTCAATATGAAAAAAGTCAAAAAAACATGTCGATGAGATTTGTTTAATGACATTTTTGACATTTGGTGGGGTGTACTTGATTCCCTTTTTAAAAAAAGTTTACCCCCCAATTTTTTAAACACTCATAACTTTTATATACATTATTATTTTTTTATAAAAATTTCACCATTAAATTTGTCACTTTTTTATCTTTAATTCAAGTATATTTTTTTCGATTTTTTTTAAAATTTTCGTAATATGCACTGATGCAGCGACATTTTACACTGATGCAACGACGTTTTACACTAATGTAACGAAATGCATTTTTTTTACACTGATTTGACATTTGGTGAGGTGTGCTTGATTTCTTTTTTAAAAAAAGTTTACCCCCAATTTTTTAAGCACTCATAACTTTTATATACATTATTATTTTTTTATAAAAAATTCTCCATTAAATTTGTCACTTTTTTATCTTTAATTCAAGTATAATTTTGTCAAATTTTTTTTAAAATTTTCGTAATTTACACTGATGCAGCGACGTTTTACACTGATGCAACGACATTTTGCACTAACGTAACGAAATGCATTTTTTTACACTGATGTAATCACAATGATGTAACGAGCTGAATTTTTACAAAGTTTTCGTAATTACACTGATGTAAGGATCTGGATTTTTTCAAAGTGTTCTTAATTTTTTAAAATATTAATGAACTAATTTTTGTAATAAAAAATAATTTGTAACAAGATGGAAAGATTTTACGTTGGTGTAATTGCAAACGCTCGAAAAAATGTGAGAAAATTACGAACGATCAAAAAAACATGTTAAACGATATTTTGAAACATTTTAAATGAAAAAATGAGATAAAATTACGAACGCTCGAAAAAACATGTTAAACAAAAAAATGAGAGAAAATTACGAACACTCGAAAACATTTTAAAGATGGAAAGATTTTGAAAAAACGAGAGAAACTTATTATATTTATTGTTCGTTACGTTGGTTTAATTACGAACGCTAGAAAAAAATTCAAAAAAAAAATTGGCATGACTATTATGGAATTAACGAGAAAAATATAACGAGTTTAATGATGTAATTTTTATAAAAAAATAAGATAGTATAAAAAAGTAATAAGTGTATAAAAATCAAGGGGGAAACTTCGATTTAAAAAAAAGAAAATGGATATATTTTTATGATGTGGGTGAATCTGATTGGCTTAAATGAGTTAATAAAAAGTCCATAATACCCTTATTAAAGCAAAAGGGAATCTATGATGTGGATGAATCTGATTGGCTTAAATGAGTTAATAGGTTACCACAAATATGGTGGGTTCTTATTTGAACCAAATCATATACATACATACATACATATACATGTACATATATATATATATATACATATATATATATATGTAGGGAGAGGTTCAAATGTTAACCCTCCCTTATAGCGTTAACCGCTTAACCCTAGCGTTTTTTGCCCGAATCTTAAAATTTTTTTTTTCATGGTTTTTATTATGTAAAAATAGGGGGGGTTTCTTTTTTGTGTTTTTGCTAATTCATCACCGTTTAAAAGTTATTGTAAGTGTAAGTTACTTACACTTACTTACATTTACTGCATCAGATACGGTTTTGTAAGTAAGTGTAAGTAACTTACACTTACAATAACTTCTAAACGGTGATGAATTAGCAAAAACACAAAAAAGAAACCCCCCTTATTTTTGCAAAATAAAAACCATGAAAAAAAAAATTTTAAGATTCGGGCAAAAAACGCTAGGGTTAAGCGGTTAACGCTATAAGGGAGGGTTAACAATGGAACCTTCCCCTATATATGTATATATACATATATATATATATATAGGGAAGAACTCTTATAATAACTCACCTTAATTGAGTAAACTCAATAACCCTAATATATTGGTTCAATAGTTTTAATTACTTTAAATACAAAAGGGTATTTTAGTCATTTGTTTTAATTACAAATATCAAATTTAATAAGAAAGTGACAAGTGTCACACTCTTAAAAAAATCTATTTTCGTATTTTTAAATTAAAGTTTTCCCCCTTGATTTTTATACACTTATAACTTTTTTATACTATGTTATTTTTTCTAAAAACTACATCATTTAACTCGTCATATTTTTCTCGTTAATTTTATTATAGTCATGCCATATTTTTTTTTCGGACGCTCGTAATTACACCAACATAACGAACAAAACTGTAATAATTTTCCCTCCGTTTTCAAAAAAGTTTAATCTTAAAAATTTTTCCCCTCATCTTAAATTTATATTACAAACTTAACTTTTATTATAAAAATTAGTTCGTTAAATAAATTTTAATCATTATAAAATAGAAAGTTAGATAATTGTAACGTAAATACAAAGTATAACACTTTGAAAAAATTATGAACACTTTGAAAAAATTCAGCTCGTACATCAGTGTAATTACGAACACTTTGAAAAAATTCAGCTTGTACATCAGTGTAATTACGAACACTTTGAAAAAATTCAGCTCGTTACATCAGTGTAATTACGAACATTTTGATAAAAGTTCACCTCATTACATCAGTGTAATTGCGAACACTTTGAAAAAATTCAGTTCGTTACATCACTGTTATAGCTCGTTACATCAGTGTAATTATAAACATTTTGAAAAAATTCAGTTCGTTACATCAATGTTACACCTCATTACATCAGTGTAATTACGAAACTTTGAAAAAATTAAGCTACTACATCAGTGTAATTTCGAAAACTTTGAAAAAAATTGACAAGACTATACTTGAATTAAAGATAAAAATATGACAAATTTAATGGTGTAACTTTTATAAAAAAAATAATGTATATAAAAGTTATGAAGGTTTAAATAATTGGGGGGTAAACTTTTTTTTAAAATGAAATCAAGTACACCCATCAAATACCCAAAATACCCTTAAATAAATCTCATCCACTCATTTTTCCCAGAATTACTATAGGCCACACATTTCAAGTTTATTTTATTAAACAACCAATCAAATTGGGTTATTAAGTTCTCTCAATTAATGTGGGTTACCAATTGATCCTTACCCTTAAGAACCACTTTTATGTTAGGAACTTGAGAACTGCATAATTCACTTGTACATTATGCTTTAAGTTTTGTACATAGAGTGGTTATTAAAAATGGTAAAATAGTAACTTGTAATGCTTTAAGATTAAATTACTTTTATACCCCTAATAACATATGGTTCAAAATTAGTTTATTTGGTTCTTTCATATTTAGTGGTTTTCAATGGAATAAGTCCATATATATATATATATATATATATATATATATATATCTTCTTATAGTAATAAATAACTAACAAATATGCCACTTGGCATCACCACATTTCATCTCAGCGTTGTTTTCCCGCTCATATCCTTTTACCCGGTTAGAAAAAAACGCGGATCTTTTTACCCATTTTTACAACCCGTTTATAATGAGTGAGAAACCCTAATTCCATTCTCATTTATCATCGTTGTGTTCGTCCAGATCCATCTTCACATTTGCGTTCTCTATTCATCATATCTTGCTTCTTGCAAATTTGCAATAGTAGATTCAACATTCAGGATTCATGCTTTGTGACCCATTTCTACAGGTTTGTTCAACATTCATTATTTATATGGCCTGATTCTTACATCGTTTGTTTAAAAAACCCTAATATTCACATTCATGTTTCCTTTTATGTTTGTCTCCCTACATCATGTCTTTGACAAACCTTAATAGCCATTTTTTCATTGATTTGAACAAGTAATTTGGTGTTAATCGTCAATTAATTGTGGCGTCAATTGCGACCAATTTTGTGATGCTCAAATGTAAGAGAGAATCCCTGTAATATTTGGATTTTTTGGGGTTGTTGCGGTTCCTCAATCAGAACATATCTCTATTGATTTTAGTCGCTGTATGTTTCTAATCATCCATATATTGCTTCTTTTACTTCAGATTTTTCAACATCTGATTCAGTTATGTATAATTGCTTCTTTCAAAATTGGTACTGTGATATTTCAAATACCTCTTCTCACGTCATATTTATAATGAAGGAGACTGGAGAGTTGATTTGGTGCAAACTGGGCTTTTTGTGATTTAGAAGACATGAAACCAATTGTTTTGACTAGGTAATCCATACTTCTGATGGTTTCTCATATTCACATGCATAATTGATTGAATTGGAGATGTTAACAAACTAAAATAGGTATTGAAACTTGATAAACACAATCACAATTTATACACACATATTCTGATATGTTCTTACACATGTTCCAACCCTTAGCATACATATATTTACGACCAGATTTGTTGGTTAGAAAGAAACTGTTTTTCAGTTTGTTAATTGTCAAAACGGTTAAACAACTAAACACATTTCTTGACCATTTTACCACTGATTGACTTAGACACATGAAACATAGTAAAATACATATTTTGAGCTTATACAATCCCTATTCTAACAGCCCTAAATATAAACATAACTAAATATAAGTTTTGACCCATTAAGGCTTTAGCTAAGGAACTTGAACATTTTGTGGTATTAAGGTTAACAATCGCCCCTCTAATACCCAAATATGATCAAGCCTTCAACTTTAATCTTCACTTGGGGTGTTCAAAATGATTACAAAATCATCATTTTCTTTGCTTGAACTTCCTTCAACAGCTCCTGCCATTTTATGAACAATTTGTGCAGCCTTTGTAACATCAGGAACATGCACTGCAGCTCCTGTAATGTTCAAATCAGCCTCCAAAATCCCTGCATAATTTTAAACAACCTCTAATACTACTCTTGCCCAGGTATGTTGCTAATTTTATGCTTTTCGATTAGAGTGTGATCATTTTCTTCATGGTTTCTAAGTAAAAGTAATCGCATAACACAAATATGCACACACAATTGATTCATTCAGACATAACATGGTTTAAAACATTTAAACCATCATAATCATAAACAATGATCCGCACCGCAGTGCTCAACTTGTACCCAACCGTAGCTGGGACTTCAAAATCATATTCTCTGCTCGACCTCGGCCGAGACTTTGAAAAATCATTTACTTCTCAACCGTAGTTGAGACTTAAAACATTCTTTGCCTGACCACAGTCAGGTTAAATCATTTTCACAAAATAGTTTCATAACATGCATACCAGCCCACAAATGATAAAACATTTAAAATAGGGCTACAAATAACTCATCTGAGCTTAGTAAAGCACAATTTGCTAGCTTTTCTTCCTTTCCTTACTTTCTCACTTCAGAATGATATCCTATTAATATGAATATATTATCATGATTATAACCTTATCATGAAGGTGCTCAAATTTACGATTACAACTCGAAACTTTGGCATGTCGTAACTTTCATTCGGAGCTTTGTTTAAAAATTTCGCTTACACTCATTTTGACCATTTTTATCTCTACATTCTTGTTATGCTTAAAGATTACTTATTTGCTCGGCTTAGATAAGCGTATTCTCTTATTTAATTAATTCGTCTTAGGGCGTTGATAAACTTACTGTATAATAACATTGGTTTAAGGCAACCAGAAGAGCATACGTATTATATTCTCATAAAACTCAAGAAAACTTGATCATTATTTAGATGTAATTGGGCTCCAACTGTGACACCCGGCAATTTCAGGTAAATTGCAACTCTTATGTTCTTTACATTTCACATTCATACTTGTTGCATTTCATTTAATTATGATTAATTAGATGAGCTAAACACAAACACAAAACAATAATTCGGATTATTATTGAATTGTGCATCACACGTTGATTAGGATTAATCAAGCGTGCAAACACTTCGTAGAACACGAACACAAACTGTCAAAGATAATTCGAGGAATTATCGAAACACACACACGAGTCTCACGAACGTTGGTGATCAATCAAACTTATATGTTATTATATGATTATGTGTTAAACATGCATTAGATGTTTAGAATAAACGTTAGGAATCGAGTACGAGCGAAATCGTATCGACGAAATCGAAAAACAAGAAAATGGACTCGTCGCGGTACGCGATGGTCCCTTGGTGAAAGGCTTCGCGGTACGCGGCGCAAACTGGGAGTCGAGACTCCCGAATCTCATCGCGATACGTGAGGATTATTTTTGATCGGCCTTCGCGGTACGCGAAGGCCATGCAGATCAAAATTCTTTTAAATACCAACCCATTTCATTTCAGTCGAACTTCTTCACATTTCTTCCGATTTTCTACTCATATGCTCGACCAAAATCCCCTGAGATCAGTATTCAAACTCCATAGAATCATTAGCAAGGCAATTTCTTGGTGACTGAAGATCGTAGGAACGGTGAGGAAGCTTTGGAAGCCATCCACAAGTAAAAACTCCATCATCAGCCCCTTGTAGCTTCTGTTCAGATCAAATCTCATCACTAAGGAGCTCCTAAGGTAGTTTCCTATGATTTCTTATGGTTAGATCGTACATGCAATGGGTAAAAACCCACATGCAACTCCATATGATTATTGTGCACGATTTTGTTGGTGATTTGTTGTGTAGATGTTATAGATTTACTGATTTTAAAGTATTAGTATGTTAGATTTGAGTTATTGGTTGATTTGATGAAGTTTTGGTACACTTGCCATAAAAGGAAACTTTTATGTTGCAAGTCTTGGATTTGTGATGATCTACACATGTTAGACATGTCTAGATGTTGTTAAATGTATATTGGAGTGTTTAGAAACACATTGGGATATTTGATTTTGTCAAAAACTTGGTTTTGTAGAAACTTGCTATTTATGGAAACTTTTAGAAATCAAAAGAGGGCTTTTGATGTTTTAAAGTGTTTTGATAAACTTGGATTATTGAAATATGTTTAGAAATGATTTTTAACATATTTGGAAACTTGGATTTGTGAAAACGAGCTTTTAAACAAGTACTTACTATTTTAGGAAACTTTATTTGGGTAAAATGGCATAAATGGTGATTTATGCGCAAACGACATGTTTTAAGTGTATAAACGTGTTTTTACAAACATACTGGAGTGATTTGATTTGTGAAATGGGATTTCATAACCAAACTTTCCTAAATTGGAAACTTTCTAAAAATGGTAACTTATGTGACTAGAGTCATAGGATGCATTTTGGTGTTTTATGTGCATTGAGGCACATAAACACAACAATCGTGTCACCAACGATTCGCCGAGTCAACACAAGTCAACACACACACTCGGTTGAGCACACCAACACTTGGAGTTGTATGGATTACAACACTCCACAAGACACATACTTACACCTATATGATCATAGGTGCTTACTAGCAGGACAGCTAGCTTTCGCAGTCGCGAACACACACATACCGGAACTACTGCATCAGGTGAGTTCACGGCCCCTTTTTATCTTTTCTACCTTTGGGGGAGAAAACATTGCATTACAACTGTTTTGAACAACTCATTTTATTTATGTATGGACATGCTTTATCATTATATGTATATGTGTGGGCCCCTATCACAACTAAAAGTCCTCGCGATACTCCACGGACCGTTAATAGCATAACGCCTAGCATGGTAATCTTGAATAGTACTATTTGGAACTGACAAGCCCCACTACACCCGACTGGAGGTCAGAACAGTGCAAAATTGACCAACACGTTGCCATTGTCTTGTGATGGACATGGCGGGAGGCATCAACTGTCAGCTTCGGTACCATCCACAATATAATATAACTGTATTGACTAGCTATCAATCGATACTGCATTGTAATGATATGTAAATATGCAAAACTCTTACTTTAAACATTTTGATGTTTACTGCTTATGAAAAACCTGTGCTCTCACCAACCTTTGTGTTGACCCTTCTACTCGCATGTTTTCTCAGGTAACTAAGGCACGCGCACCAGGGATAGGATGCTAGGCCGGAGTCGCATGCATCTGTTTAAGTGTCTTAGTTTATCAAACATTTGTCATCATTTTATTATTATGTATTGAAAACTACTTTAATCGCTTCCGCAACTATTGTTACTTGTCATGATGAAAACCGTTTTAAATTAATGCTTCCGCAAACTATGAATGTTAAAATGTTTTGTCAACTTATACTTTACTTCCGCAACTCTGATATTACTAAACTGTTTTATCCAAATTATTGGATATTACTAAGCTGACTTGCCTAAGTAGATAAGTGAGAATAAATTGAAATTTTCACTTAAGCCCCTTCAACTTTGAGATGTTATTTTTAAAACTCCCTTCTACTTTGATTACATATTTTTAATAATCACGAGCTTATATCGTGTTCATACTTTATCGTATAACGGTCCCGCTTATATTAATCTGATCGTAATCACTTCGGGAACCTTCATAAAAATGTCGAACCCAAACAGTCACAGAAATTTTGCACGTTATTAATAGGCTTTATAACGTGTCCATACATTATCAGATATTTTTATCGTTTATATCATTTTGATCGTAATTACTTTACGAACGTTTATATAAAATTTGGACATAAATGGTTACCGAAATTTTCGGTTGTTACACCTATGGCCCTATATATATATATATATAGGGACTTATTCCATTAAGAATCATTAAACATCAAAGAACCATAAGAACTAATTTTGAACCACATATTTTAAGGGGTATAAAAGTAATTTTCCTTTAAAATAAGGGAAGTTACTTTTATACCCTTCTAAACTTGTAGTTAAAATTGGTTCTTTTAGTTCTCAAGTTTAAATAGTTCTCATTTGAACATCTCCCTATATACATGGGATGATTCCATTGTTAACCCACCTTAATTGTGATAACCCAAATAACTTTCACAAGATCAACCTAAATTTTTGGATTTTTTTCATGACCTTTATTACACTATTGCATGACTATGTTATTTTATGTCTATGAGCTATTTCACGAGCGTACGCGAAATTGCACTAGTGTAAAGTTTTGACATTTTATTAGTAACATTTAAAATATTTCAAAACCTTACACCAGTACAATTTCGCGTACGCTCGTGAATTAGCTCATACACGTAAAAGAACATAGTTTTGTACATATATAATAAAGGTCATGAAAAAAAACCAAAGATTTGGGTTGATCTTGTGAGAGTTATTTGGGTTACCATAATTAACGAGGGTTATTAAAAGAACCAAATCCTATATATATATATATATTATAACATTAACAAAGTGTTATTATAATATTTAACAGTTCGTTGTTAATAATAGCACTTTGTTATTTATAATATCACTTTTCTTTTTACACTTTTTACAAAACAACCAATTTATATTTGATCCTAACACTATATATATATATATAGGGGAAGGTTAAAAATATAAACTATTAAATGTGTACTAACCCAAATAATTTTGGCAAAATGAAGTCAAATCTTGGATTTTTTTTTGAACATTATTGTAACACATTTAGAACACTATGTTTTTTTATGAGTTTGTGTAAATTTACCACCGTTAAAGAGATTAAATCGTTGTAAGTTTAGGGAAAAAACACTTACAGTACTGTAAGTCAAAAACTTACAACGATGTTATATCTTAAACGGTGGTGAATTTACACAAACTCATAAAAGAACATAGTGTTTTAAATGTGTTACAATGATGTTAAAAAAATCCAAGATTTGGCTTCATCTGGCCAAAGTTATTTGGGTTAGTACACATTTAGTGGGTTATGTAAAATTCCATGCCATATATATATATATATTGGGAGAGGATCAAATGTTAACCCATGTTTATTGCGTTAACCGAATAACTACATGTTATTACTTTAGGACCCACATTAAAGTAAATCTAAACAGCACCACCACCAGCTGCAGCAACAACAACAACATTTGAAGGGCTGAAATTGTCAACTTAATAAACTGGGTTGTGACTACAACAAATGTTTAAAACAAAGTGACAACAACCGAAAAGATTAAGGGTAGTAATTGAAAATTTTGATTTCTTCTTTACTGTTCCCCTCTTCGAACGTCTCTTCGTCCGGGTCAACAAGGAAATCGAGCAAAACACATTAATCAAATCAAATTAACTCAAGATTCACAATATCCGCTTAATCACAAACTCAATCACGCAAACAATTCCAAATTTGATGAACAATCCCGCGTTTTACCATTAGACTACAGCTGTGAGACATTAAAGCTTAATTCGTTTAATACAGAAACATGGTAACAAAAGTTAAACTCTCATACACGCTTGCGACCTCTTTTTGATTTTTCCGAACTAAAGATTTCGCTCAGAAGCTTACGGAATCGAAGAATCACATCCTGCTTCGACTAAGAACTATACCAAATTCAATCTTCCTCAATTCTATATGAAACCAGATACTAATCTGTACCATCTTACTCGTCAAAATGCAAGGATCAAAAGTCCTATGATAGCTAGGGCTTACGATCACACAAGGGATCGAATTCGGATGGGAATAATTCTAGGGTTCATCTCAAATTGGGGCTAATTTCAAAGATTGTATAAGAACAGTTTGAATCCATCTCATACAAGGCATCATTGGCCCAGCTTAACGGCAACACACGAACCCGACAGTGGGTTTCTAAACCGGTTTTGTGCTTTTTCACCTCCTTCCATCCATATTTTTTTTATAAACATAATCTTAAAAATCCTAAAATACATATTTATATATTCTGTGAAACTTTAAATAAATTATGAAAAGGATTTAAATTAATTTCTATTATGAAACTAATTTAATACATAAAGAAAATCATATTAAATGGTTTTTTAAATTATCAATTATATATTATGCTAAAAAATAATTTCAAATTTCATAAAACATATTAAAACATTTTTATACGTAATTAATTACTAGAAAAAAACAAAATAATATCTTTTAGATTCTTAAATCAAGAAGAAAATTATTTTAAAAGAATAATTTTAAAATTTATAAAAACACATTTTTTACAATGTAATATATATTTAACTATTAGTGTTCAAATAAAAAATCTTTTAACTATTATGTTTAAAATTTTGAACTTAACATAAAGATTATTTAGAAAAATGATGATTTAAAATAATCAAAAGTGATTTTAAATAGTTCTTTAACAAAAGTTCAAATAAATTCTAAAACAAATTGTTATATTTATCACAAATAAATCATTCTTAAATGCTATTAAATAAATATTTATTCCAAACAACTATTTTATAAACTCATACATTTTATTACAATAAAATTTTATAAAAGAAGTGGATGGAATGCTATTCAAACATTAATCATAGAATTTCCAAATACGAAATAATGAAGAATAGAACATTCAATATTCTATTCTATTTGTTATACAAACTTATGGGAATATTTATAAATATTCTCTAAGCATCATTTTAGTTTATTTATACAATTAACAATATTGATACATTAATAAAGGAATATTTTATTTATTATTCAATATTGTGGAAATATTATTTAATAAATATTCCAAGCTATCCATTCGAACATAGATTCATTCAAACTAGGACTTCCATTAGGATGACATAGTTTAAGATCTTGAAATTAAATTATAGGATGCTAAGACTTGTTACTCAAACTTTAGGGTGAGTAGATATTGGAACATAAACATTTGTTACAAGAATCAATTTGATGTCATCTAATAAAAGAAGTTTCAGAGAAAACAATTTGCACTATTAGTCTCTTTTGCATTAATAGGAACAATCTCTTTTGCAAGTTAGCTTATATTCGAAAGAACCAGTTTGCACTCATGTACAATTGTACATAGCAATTTTAAGAGTAAAAATCATAGATAAAGTTAAATTAATAATATTAGATAAACATGTAAAATGGACGAATAATTAAGACATCGAATGTTGTATACAAGAAAATTTTTAGAGATTTGTAAATTATTTTAAATATTTGTATGTAATTAATATTCTTAATATATTAGATGTTTATCAGCTTTATGATATATTATGACATGCAATAATATTTTGAAAAATTATAAAAAATTGCATATTTTTCATGATTTCACCCGTGTTATTCACGGGGTATAACCTAGTAGATTATATATGCAAGGGCAAAATTAAATGACTAATTAAAGATCATTTCTTTGATGATAGGGAAGTAAAGGTATAACTATATGTTAAATTAAACTATATTCTTATCTTAAGGATATTTATTTATTTATTCAAATATCAAATTTTTATACCAATCATCAATCCGTCTTCAACATAGTTTGAACTTTTGACGTTAAGATTAAAAAAAAAATTGTATTTTACACATAATTTTGTAAATTATCTCATTTTAAATAAGAAAATTAGGATTTAAATGTTTATTGTTTTACGGTTTTCAACAATCAACTTCTATTAATTTAAGAATATTTTGTTATTAGCACCGCTTATCATCCTCAAACGGATGGCCAAACAGAACGTACGATTCAAACATTAGAAGACTTGTTGAGAGCTTGTGTCATCGACTTCGGTGGCAATTGGGATAGTCATTTACCATTGGTCGAGTTCTCGTATAACAACAGTTATCACGCGAGCATTGGTATGGCGCCGTTTGAAACTCTTTATGGCAGAAAATATCGGTCACCTATTTGTTGGACCGAGGTAGGCGAATCGCAGATCACTGGTCCCGAGATTATTCAGGAGACGACTGACAAGATCCGCCAGATTCGCGAGAATCTGTTAGCTGCTCGCAGTAGACAGAAGAGTTACGCGGATAAAAGACGGAAACATTTAGAGTTTGAAGTTGACGACATGGTATTACTCAAAGTATCGTCTTGGAAGGGCGTTGTACGATTCGGGAAGAAAGGTAAGCTTGCTCTACGATATGTTGGCCCTTTTAAGATCCTTGAACGGATCGGGAAGGTTGCCTACAAGTTGGAACTTCCTCCTGAACTTAGCAACGTGCACCCGACGTTTCACGTGTCCAATCTAAGAAAGTGCTTAGCTGATCAGGATCTTCAGGTACCGCTCGATGACATTCGCGTCGATGATACCATGCACTTTGTTGAAAAACCAGTGGAGATAATGGATCGTGAGGTTAAAAAGCTCAAACGCAGTAGAATTTCAATTGTCAAAGTACGATGGGAGTCGAAGCGTGGTCCAGAATTCATCTGGGAACGGGAAGATCAGATGAAGCTTAAGTACCCACATTTATTTACTACGGTCACTCCAAGTTGAATTTCGGACGAAATTCATTTAACTAGGGGAGACTGTACTTCAGGTTGTCCGTACACATGTACGACTTTACTGTTACGACCTGATATTATTGTTATTAACGATAATGAATTATTGGATAATATTATTGATGATTGGTATACATATTGAGAACATATTATTATACGCGTAAACCGTGAAGTTCAGTTGTAACCCAACTAAACGGAACCAGAGAGTTTATCGCAGTTGAATTCACTGATCTTGGATTACTGGTTTGAAATGGAAAGGAATTAGGAGTCGGTTGTGGTTTGGTTGCTAAACATAGTCAAGGACACATGATCATGGTTTATCGAAATAGCGGTGGGACGGTGGCTGGGGCGGTTGCGACTGACCCCTACATATGCCCTATACATATGCATATTTCGATCTATCACGGATGTGTCAGTGATATGGTATAGCAGGGTTTTGGATTGGGATGGATAATATTAAAGTTCATAAAATAAGGGAAGTATAATTGGAATTAATTACGCGATGGTGAGGTTACTAGCGAATATTAATTCAGAAGTATTAACTTAATAAATGTATTAGCGTGGGTGAAGATTCACACGAATATAATTATTAGGAATAATATTCTGGAACGATATTCCATAAATCGTAAATCGAATCGAAATACGATACGAGTGTTGGATTCGCAAGGGTGACGATCTTTACGAATACGTACGCAAGTAACGTGTTTCGACGAGATAAAGTAATAATATTTAACGATAATAAAATAAGAAAAGTAAATTAAAAACGTTTATTAGGAATTACAACCTAAAACGAAAACAAACGAATTATTTTATTTAAATGATTAAGTTAACGAAAATAAACGGAGATATGTTATTTAAACAATTTTATTTAAAAACCATCTTATTAAAGCGAGACATAATTATTTGAATATTTTATGTTTTAAAACACGTTTACGAGAAAACCCGAACATTTACTAATTTTATCGCGATAAAAACGAGACCGGGCGCACGGGGATGAAACTAAATAAAAGAAGGAAGAACCTCTTCTCCCCCCACATTTCACAAACCCTTTCTCTCTCTAAGAAACACCAAATTCGTCACCTATTTCTCCTCCCACTTCTCACTAGCTTTTCTTGCTCATCTCTCAACGGAATTTCAAGATCTTGGTGTCCACGCGTTCGTGTGATCGAGAGGAACAAGAAGATACAAAGAAACTTGGCATTCGATGGACATTTTGAGGTAAATCTAAGATTTAGTTTCGGTTTTGTTGTGAATCACGAACTCTATAAGCTCTTGATGTTATAATCGATTTAACACACTAAAAACACTAAAAAAATTGTATGATGGAGGGTAAGTCATGGGATTCGATCTATAACCTTAGAAATGAGCAATGGAGGTGATGGGAAAAGGTTTGGCTCGAAATTAACAGGTGGCCGAACATGGGTTTGTTCCTGGCCGAACCTGTGAGTCGCCAGCCCAATCTGACGACCACGAACCTGTTGGAGCTGGGCCATATGGAGGCGAACCCTTTTCAGGGGTGCGAACCTACCCTCGGCCAAGTAGTAACCCACAAACCCACTGGTGAGCCGAATCTCTCTCTCTTTTGGACGAACCTCAACCAGCACTTGGGCGAACCCCTCTTTGCATGGCCGAACCTAGGTGTCTGGTGACCTAGCTGAACCCTCCCCATTAGGCGAACACATTTGTTGCGAACCTTGAACATTTGGGCCGAACCTAGGGATTACTAACCTTCCCATGTGGCTAGCCGAACCTGAAGGATGTTGCAGCGAACCCTAATGCCCAGGCGAACCAGGGATGGGATGGGTCCAAAGTTGGCCGAACCTTAGCATTTTACTTGGCCGAACCTTAACTCTATGCGTGGGCCGAACTTGATGGCCAAACCTATGGACACTTAACCTAAAGGTTCGCTGGCCCTAGGATTGTGGAATTTAAATTCTTTAAACTAAGGGATCAAGGGTGGACCAAGGAACAAGAAGGTTGAGTGTATTTAGGCTTGCATGAAAATTCCATAAACCACCACCTTTTCTCTCTCTAATATAAATGTCCTTTAAAACTATGGAGTTTTACACAAATAATGAACTTATTGTGAGATCTTAACAGTTCAGGTGAATAATCTAACCACACTTTTCTTAAACCTTAAAATGAATTTAAATGAGTTAGATTATGGTGGTCGATTGAATGGAATCATGTATGCATGTATAGGTAAGTATGTGATCAAATATATCTATGGGAATATAGATATTGTCTCATAATAAGGTTATCCTTACAGTATAGTTAGAGTCTTGCAAGTCTAAACTATATCTTGATATTAAATATTTATATAAGGTTGAGTAAATCATTTTAACTTAGATTAAGTTAACCAAGTTAATGAAATACTTAGGAGAATTAAAGTAAACTTCTATGGCCCCTCAATAGTGATAAATGCATATACTCACGAACACAAACATATGATAATTACAGATCATTGAGTTGTCTTTGAGTTACCTACGCGAGTGCGCATTTTACGAAAACACAGATTCTAAGGACTCAGGTGAGTTCTCATAACCTCCCTTTTAAACTGTTTTGTTTTAAAACTCGGTGGTGAAACATGTATACCAATTTTAAATATTATTTTGATAACACATTGATGACACCTGTTTATCAATATGATATTTATATTATGGAATTATCATTATTTATGGATTATCACTGATTATCATATATCCGTGTGACATTGTCATTGACTCCGGTCATTAACAATGATTACATGTATTGCCACTTGGATTATCACAACTCCATGAATCATTGTCTTTGACTTTGGTCAATTACATTGATTTCATGTATTGTCACGTGGGTTGCTACCACTCCATGGATCATGTTTTTAACTTCTGTTAATTACAGTAATTCCATATATTGTCACTTATACTATTTGAGAATATTGATGTTTGAGATTGGTTGAATGATTATGTGGTTGATTATCTATGATTATATGAGATATGTGATAATGTGTTTGTGTTATGTGTGTTTGGGTTATGTGATGGATTATCTCGCAGGTACTCATGTGGATTTTCTCAAGAAACTCTAAACTTTTATAATCATTTTGTAAAACGCTTTTAAATATAAAAACTTATGATTACTCACCAACTACTTCGTAGTTGACACTTGATTTTCTACATGTTTCAGGAAATGAATACAAGTAGGTTGAGGAGGATGATCTCTCATGTTTTGGACAATCATCACTTAGGTTCTTGGACTTAGCTAAATAACTGAAATTCCGAAGACTAGAATTTAGTTAGATACTTAAATCTCTTTTGTATTTGATGTAACTAATTCATGATGAACATGATTTTTGTGTAATTAATTTGGTTGATTAAATGATATGAGATGATTTAAATTAGATGCCCACGAGCTTATGAACAATCTACACATCCCTCGTGGCATCCCGACGTTTCCGCCATCGGTCGGGGTGTTACATCAGGTGATCAGCCGAATGACCCATTCGCATGAATGGATTCATTCGGTCAATTGAGTCTTTTGTATGACTCATTCGGACGAATGAGATTCAGCATCCAGTTAACAACTTGTTTTCAGATTTGACTTTTTGACCATAAAAGAGAGTATCGTTGTGAAGTTCAGTCTGGTTTGGTGATAGGTTAAGATGAGATTGAATATCTGAACAAAAAAATGATCAGTTAAAACAAATTAAAAATTGAAAATCTTTTTGTATTTTTCTGATAAGACAATAACTGTACAATTAACACTAAGACAATCAAACCACACATATTTTTGTGAGTAGCCTTTTCAAGAAAATGACACACACACACCAGTTCACATCAAATCAGCATTCATGAATGTTATACTTCTAACCCATTTTATTTATGAAGCAATTACTGATATACTTGTCCACTTTAAACCTGACAATACTTTATTTATAAACCAATTAATGATCACCCATATTTTCTGACTGAGTTACCTGTTATAGTCAACCAATATAGATCAAAACTAATTTATAACTCTTCTCTGCACAACTTAATACCTATCATCATAAGTTCTATAAGGTTCCACTTTATTTTATTTTTGTATTTTTTCACTTATCCTATCTGAATGGACGGCTTCAGCTAGGTTGCAACCCAACAATATGGCACGTGTAAAGAGTCGGATTCACTTTTATTTTTCATGTGATTCAATCATTCTTATCTGAATGGACGGCTTCAGCTAAGTCTTTACAAAGCAATATGGCACGTATACAAAACTGTGTTGACAAGATCAACCTGTTCTATCCAAATGGATGGATTCAACTAGGCTGCAACCCAGTAATATGACACATGTATGGAATCAAACTTATTTTATTTTTGTGTTTTTTCGCTTATCCTATATGAATGGACAACTTCAGCTAGGCTGCAACCCAGCAATATGGCACGTGTATAGAGTCGGATTCACTTTTATTTTTCATGTGATTCAATCATTCTTATCTGAATGGACGGCTTCAGCTAGGTCTTTACAAAGCAGTATGGCACGTGTACAGACCTGAATTCATGAATCATTGGGAACCTCATAAGATCCTATGATAACATGTGTATGCCTGATTTGAGTTAAAAACTGTTAATCCCTTTACTAGTTTTCTAAACTGGATCACACAATACAGACATTCTAAGCAATTACCAATAGTCTTATAAACTTTGTAAAGTCGGCCTACCAGTACATCAAATCATAAAACCCATGTGGTTTCAGTTTCTGCATTCAATTTTGCATTTAAGACATCACGGGTTAACACATCACTTTCTCAAACAAGATTTTCTCATTTTTTTACAATTTTTCAAATGTTTTTGGTTTTTCAATTAAGCTACTTTTTCTCCCCCTAACTAACAAAATCATGATCATTTGTTTGATTCAGATGAAGGAATGACTTCCTTTGAAAAACACCATTAGCTGATAACAGATATAAAAATCTAGGTTTATCAAACGCTTTTGTGTAAATATCAGCTTTCTGGTTATCGGTGTGAATCTTAACAACATCGATTAATTTCTTTTCAAAACAATCACGTATGAAGTGATATTTAATGTCGATGTGTTTTGTTTTTGAGTGCTGGACTGGATTTTTAGTGACAGCAATGGCAGCAGTGTTATCAACAAATATAGAAGTGTTAGAAAACTGTAACCCATAGTCCCTAAGTTGTTGCTGAATCTAGATGATTTGAGAGCAACAACTAGCAGCTGCAATGTATTCTACTTCACATGTGGAAGAGACATCGACGTCTGCTTCTTGCACTGCGAGGTACCTAGACGTTTCCCAAAGAACTGACACCCCGCATATATTGACTTTAAGTCGCTTTTGCATCCACCATAGTCTGAATCACTATAAGCAGTCAGATCGAAGTTATCATCATTAGGGTACCATAAGCCTAGATCCGGAGTACCCTTCAGATAACGCAAAATCCTCTTCACAGCAATAAGATGAGAAACTCTTGGTTTTGACTGATAACGAGCACACAGACAAGTAGCAAACATGATGTCTGGACGAGAAGTTGTGAGATACATAACAGATCCGATCATTCCTTTGTACAGAGTGGCATTGATTAACTCCCCCTTTTCATCTGGAGTAATCCCGTGATTAACAGACAGTGGGGTACCAGCAGGTTTTGCATCCAACATACTGAACCGGCTCAGAATGTCACCAACATATTTGGTCTGATGAATAAAAATGCCTACCTTAGACTGATCCACCTGCAATCCTAGAAAAAATTTCATCTCTCCCATAGAACTCATCTAGAATTTGTCTTTCATAACTTTTTCAAAATCTTTGCACAGAACATCATTTGTGGATCCAAAGATGATATCGTCCACATATACTTGCACGAAGAGCAAATCCCCATCCATCTCTCTAATGAACATAGTGCAGTCAATGACACATCTTCTGAAGCCGTTGTTCAGAAGGTGAGTAGACAGTGTCTCGTACCACGCTCGCGGAGCTTGGTGCAATCCATATAACGCCTTGTCT
Organism: Mikania micrantha; assembly: GCA_009363875.1. Taxonomy (NCBI): domain Eukaryota; kingdom Viridiplantae; phylum Streptophyta; class Magnoliopsida; order Asterales; family Asteraceae; genus Mikania; species Mikania micrantha. Next base: position 208,592 of record SZYD01000858.1, on the reverse strand, counting down.
AGCTTGTAGACTTGGTCACGATGCAATGGATCTTCAAACCCAGGAGGTTGATTGACATACACAACTTCATTAATCACACCATGAAGAAATGCACTCTTAACATCAATCTGATAAACTTTGAACTTTTTGAAGGATGCATAAGCCAGAAAAATTCGGATTGCTTCAAGACGAGCAACTGGTGAAAATAATTCATTGTAGTCAATCCCTTCAATCTGTCTAAAACCTTGCACCACCAGACGTGCTTTGTTTCATACCACAATGCCATGATCATCGCGTTTGCAGCGTAGAACCCATCTTGTGCCAATAACTTTTGCACCCTTGGGTCTATCAACAAGCTGCCAAACTCCAAGCTTCTTAAATTGTAGCAACTCTTCTTGCATAGCATCTACCCAAGATTCTTCTTTCAAGGCTTCAGTAATGTTTCTGGGCTCAACTTGGGAGATAAAACAAGAATGGGCACAAAATTTTACATCTGCAAAGTCAAGTATATCAGCAAGACCACCTGAAGATAACTGATTTCTGGTCTTCACTCCATCAGTCGGATTTCCAATGATATTGTCTTGAGGATGAATTCTGTTAATTATGCCAATAGGATGAGCAGGAACCTCAACCTGTGGATCAAGATTGTTAAGATTGAGATCCTCAAGAGCAGGTACAATATTCTCAACATCTGGTTCTGGAACATCTGGATGAGAGTAATTTTAATCTGAATCTGAACTGTCATCATGTGCTTGCATTGGAGCTTGAATTGAAGAAGGTTTCAAAAGTTCATCAGGTGCATTTTGTGCATCAATCATCATTTGAATAGCAACACCTTCATCAGTATACATGGGAGGCATGTTGAAAGAGTCAAAAAGATCAGAATAGTTGAACATCCAGTCAGGACCCTTTCCAGGTGGTGGCATAGAATATTTCTGAACATCTACATGGTACCACTCCTCCACATTGTGAGTCGATATGTTGTAAATTCACTTATTTGGAGTGCTATACCCAAGAAAATAGCCTTCTTCCACCTTTTCATTGAACTTGCATTGCTCATGTTTATTAAGCATTGTGCATGGAGCACCAAATAGTTCAAGATACTTAAGATTTGGCTTTCTGTTATGGAGCAATTCAAAGCAAGTCTTCCCATGTCTCTTCACAATCAACACTCGGTTCAGAGTATAACAAGCATTAGCAACCGCTTCGTTCCAGAATTGAACCGGTAGGGATGAATCAACAAGTATAGTCCGAGCAGCCTCAATCAATGTTCTGTTCTTTTGCTCAGCAACACCATTCATCTGTGGGACATACGGAGCACTGAATTGCTAAATAATACCATGTTCATTGCAGAAAGTCTCCATATTATGATTCTTGAATTCAGTCCCATTATCTGTTCTGAGCATGCGAACCTTGAGCTTATACAGTGATTCAAGCTTAGTTACCAGAACTTGAACACATTCGAATGTTTCAGATTTCTCCTTCATAAAGAACACCCAAGAGTATCTGGAATACTCATCAGTAATGACTAAGCAGTATTGATCTCCAGCAATCCTCTTGCGATTGACAGGACCAAAAAGATCCATGTGGAGAAGCTCAAGTGGAACAGTAATTGAATAAAACTTTTTGGGTTTGTGAGACTGCTTGGTTTGCTTTCCCTTCTTGCATGAAACACAGACATCAGACAGCCTGAAGTTCTTTAAACTCACTCCCTCAACCAGATTGTTGTGAAACAAATGATTCATCTTCCTCAAACTCAAATGACCCATCTTCTTATGCCAAATGATAGAATCTTTCTCTATTGCCTTAGACATAAAACATGAAGCTGTGGCCATGTTGAGAACATACAAATCTTGCTTTCTTGGAGCAGACATTAAAATCCAGTCTTTAGGAATGGTGATACCTTGCTTGAGAATGTAGCATCCAGAATCAACAAAAATCACCTTGTACTTTTTGTCACAGATTTGTGACACTGAAAGAAGATTGTTCTCCAGCTGCTTCACATGCATACCTTACTTTATCAAACGAAACTTTCCCATTAGAAAGAGTTCCTTCTCCTGTAATAAACCCGCCTTTGTCACCAGCAAAAGCTACATATCCTCCTTTAATTGAATGAACATTAGTAAGAAGAGATATGTCTCCAGTCATATGCCTTGATGCCCCACTATCAACAATCCAAGTGCTGTTAAGAGCAGCATTTAGGGCAATCTGCACATACACAAATCATTAGTTGAATTTGGGAACCCAAGCCTTTACAGTCTTGGGTTGACCCAATGAGTCTAGGATTTTCATTTCAATCCATTTTCCATCTGAGTTTAATTTATCAGGAGGTTTAGAAACAGGAGTTTCAGAGGACTTGGCCATCCACACAGTGTTTTTGCTGAAAGATCTCTTTAAATACACTGAAGATGGCTTGGATTGTTTGTCAAAAACAAGTTTGGGAGTATCAAGATTAACCATTACATGTTTGCCCTTATCTTGAGATTTGATGGGTGAAGGATGTTTGGGCTTAACCTGAGGTAAGTGATAAGCAGATTTGACCTCTTTAACAAAATGTTGATTTTGTTTTCGATGTGGTGCAACTTGTAGTCTAGTCAAATGATGGCAGAATCTAGCAAAATGTCCAAGTGCACCACACTCAAATCAAGTTCGTTTATCTGTGTGATAGATCTGTTTGATTTTAGAATGAGGTTGTTTGGTTTGAAATTTTGAACCATGATTTTTATGAAAATCATTTGTCTTTGTCTTGTCTTGTCTTGCTTGAAACCCAAACCCTTTTTCCCGTTAAAAACAAGATTGTCATTCTTGTTGGACTCACTGGCTTCACCATCTTGTGAAGCCTTCATAAAGCATATGGCTTTGGAGAATTTTGAAGACATGTTTGTCTTAGATGAGATTGGGTCAACCTTTTTGATACCAGATATTTGATTCTTAACATTGGACACTTGAGGAGAATCATCAGAATCATCCTCATAATCAGAGACCCAATCCTCAACCACTCCCTCCACAAAAGAGTCCTCAGTCAATGAGGAACCCTCATCTGAAATAACTCCAATAGGATCAATTACTAATGGAGTTTTAACTTGAAAGTTTTTAATTTCTTTGTCATTAGGTGAATTGACAAAACAATTTAAGACTGGTGGAGGAGAATGGTTGTACTTTGTTTCTTTTCCCTTACCCTTCAGATCAGTCCCATTACTGATCATATGCTCAATGATGTATGAAGAGCTTTCATAGCTCTTGAGCTTCTGACTCAAGGTTTCATAGATTCATTCTACTATGGCTAATTTCTTCTTTGTCTCATTAATGGTATTGAGATAAGAAGTAATAGCATCTTGCTTATTCAGCACAACGATCTCAGCTTCATACAATTGCCTGTTTAATAATTCAATTTTTGCTTGAAAATCTTTTTCATTTGATTTTAAAATCCGGTTTGCCTCAATGCATTGATTGAGATCGCTGATCAGGTCTGTATTATGTTGCTGATAAGCCAACACCTTACTTTCAAGGTCAACACAATTAAAACAACTTGAATGAGATGAAGAACAGTCATCATATACCTGATCAGACTGAGATGAAGCAGAAGTATTCACCATTAAAGCAAATTGTGTAGCATATTGTTCCTCAGACTCAGCATCTGACTCTCCTTGAATTTTTGAATCTGATGTGCTTTCTGATTCTGATCCTGATGATTCATCCAGACCGGTCTTTGTTTCTTCTGAATTACCTTCATCAGTAGATTCAGCAGCTTCCTTGATTTCTGCAACACAAGCTTTATCTTCTCCTTCTTTTTCAGGATTGAATCTGAAATCCCAGTTTTCTCCTTCATCATTCTGAACCATTAAAGCCTTGTTTGCATTCGATGAGCCAGCTTGAGCAGGAGTCTCAATTGGTACTAATCTTCTTTCTGGGTTAGCAGCTGAGGATCTTTGGTTCTGAAATGGATTCTGGTTTCCCATCTTCTTTGGCTTGTTGCATTGTCTCGCAAAATGTCTTTTATCTCCACAGTTGTATCAAGTAACAGAGGACATGTCAAAACCAAACTTTGAATCCTTGTTCAGATTGATGTCCTTCCCAGTTCTTCTGACAAAGTCTTTTGCTCTTTTGACAGCACTTGCAAGAGCCCACATGATGTCAATCCTTTCCATATCATCTGGATCAATCTGAGAGTAGTCATCATTTGTCAAGTATGGATTACCAATTTGCCAAGCTAACAACCTATCATAGGAATTCACAAGTGTAGACAAGAGGCCCATATGCTCTTTAGCAATCTCCACAGTTACTTTGTCAAAATTGTCTGTCTTCAGATTGAAGACAGAATGATTATCCTCCTTCTAAGATGTAGAAGCTGTAGAAAACTGACTGAAATGTGCCTCACTTGAAACAGGAGCTTCTTTGGTCTGTGAGACAAATGTTGTTTTCAGAGGAGCATGTGAAGGAGCTCTTTCCACAGTAGGAGTAGAGTAATACAGTGATGGATCTTGAACTTGTGCAACTCTCTTTGCTTTCAACTTGTTTTCTATCTCCTGTTCCTTCAACTTCTGAATAAAATCATTGATGTCCATGTTAGCAATCATCTCACTCTGTTTTAGGACCATCAGAAAACATTCCCACTTGGGAGGTAAAGCATCAGCCAGACATTGGATCTTCTCTTGTGTAGTTGTCTTCACTTGATGGTTGTAGAGCTCACTGAGAAGATGATAAAACCTAGCAATCAAATCATTCAAAGACTCGTTTCCCACACACATGAAGCTGTTGAACTCTTTCTTCAAAGCTTTAGACTTGATACTTTTCAGTGCATCATTTCCCTCGTATCTTTGTTGCAAGGCATCCCACAATAATTTGTAAGAAGTGAACTGTCTGAATTGATGAAATATATCCGTAGCAATAGACTGAGATAATATTGAATAAGCCTTCTTCTCAAAATCATACAACTTTCTCTGTGGCTCAGTCATCCGAGTGACAAGCATAGGTGATCCATCCTCATTTAGTGGTCTCACCACTCTCAATCATCATCCAAAGATTGGTATCCACTCCATTAATGTGAATCTCGAATCGATACTTCCAATGTGGATAATCGTCCTAGGAAAGTAACTTTGGAGCTTTGTTTGAGTTTCCCGTCTCTGTCTCAGTAAGCAACAGGTTCTGAATTATGTGGTTCTGATTAGCCATCAAAGCAAGTTTCTCCATCTTGTCAAGAATAAACTGTTCCAACACTTAGAAAAATTTTCAGAACTGTTGGCCGAATGAAGAGTAATCAGCCGAATGACCAGGCCGAATGAACTAAAATGACCAAATGGCTTGTCTGATGCGAATGAGTAGATGACCGAATGACTTGTTGACCGAATGTAGCTTAACAAGCCGAATGAGTTGTTATTCGTATCAACCTTTGGACCGAATGAGACCTATTCGACCGAATGAACCTATTCGCACAATGGCTATTCGCGCAGTCGATTCATTCGCATAAACTGGGGTTTTCAGCAACAAAAATTTTGATATATGTGGATTTTGATAGAATCTGACCACTAAATCTAGTACACAACCTCAGGACACTATTCCTAAGCTGTAGGAATGCACTATTGACCAAAACAAACCGAAAAACCCAACTTTTACCAATGAAACAGTAACTTAGAGCCCAAGAAACTCAGGGTTTTCAAATATCTCGAACTGACAATCTGCAATATGATGATTTGGATCGAAAATCGAGCAGAATCAAGAGCCAAAGCTCTGATACCACTTTGTAGGACCTTGAAAACCACTTGGTTCCTTGCGGATTCTGCTCGGCAAGCCCTCGAATAGTGCTGAATCGAAATCAATCAGCCCCGTGGCAATTCGATGATGAGGAGTCAACATTTTGATCGAAATCGAACACCACGGGATGAGAATCGAAGTTGGAGAGGGGATGGCGGCTCAAAACCCTAGGAGTATGACAGGGAATGTTCAGGAGTCAGAAAAGTGACATGAAACATTCTATTTGCAGGTCTATATATAGGCTGTACTCATTCGGCCGAATGAGTTGTGCGAAACACTCATTCGGGCGAATGGCTCAGCCGAATGAGCTAGTTAACCGAATGAGTCATGTGAGTGACTCATTCGTTCACCTCAGTCATTCACTAGTCGTTCATTCGTGCGAATGGACTCATTCGTAGGTACCATTCGCACGAATGGGTATGTATAATAGACAAAGTCAAAGTCAAACATAATCAAACACATAAAACTTAGTTAAACATAAACGAACAATACTGAATAGTCGATTTCATTCCTGATAAAAACTATATACAATCAAAGTCATACAAAAGATAGAACTAGGGACATTACATGCACCATGTTGGACTAAAAGAACCAATGAGCCTGATCAGAAAAACCTCTAAGTCTCACAAAACACACAACAACTGAAGAAGAACACAACATCTGATATTCACTTTGCAGAGTTACAAGATCTGAAGTTATTCACAACAGCTGAAGTGTTAGTCTTCAGATGTTGTGATGTTAATTTTGTCTTCAGTAGTTTTCTTTCAATATTTGTAAAAGTCTGATGAGTATTTTACTCATCAGATGTTGTAGTTTAATTTCAGTAGTTTTAGTTCTTCAGTCGTTGTAAGAGGATGTCTTCAGTAGTTGTATACATCCTCAGTAGTTTTGGTTATTTCAGTTGTTATCTTTTATCTGTTAGGTGTCAACATCATGTGACATCATCAGACGTCACTGTTTCTATATAAGGGCAGTTGACATATTGTATCTGTTAACGAAGTTAGTGCGAATTGAATGAGATTATTCCTTTTGCAGAATTCTCTTTCTATAACAACTTGTGCTTTACTGTTCTATTAGATTAACTTTGTTCTTGCTAATTTTGAGCTAATTCATCGTTGAATTCCGCTGCTATAACCTAATATTGATCAAATGAGAACATCTGATCCTACAATTGGTATCAGAGCTGGTTAATCATTGATCAATTAAACAATTGATCTCTGAAACTGCTCAATTCAGTTCTCTGGTTGATCGAATTAGCCGATTAGTAAGAATTTGTTATAGATTGAAGTTTTCTGATAACTTCTGTTGATTTGTTTTTAAATATCAATCTGTTTTGAATCCATTGGCTGGAATTTGTGTTAATTCACTTGAATTCATTTGATATTGTTTGAATCTGAGATCATGACAACTCCAAACAATGATCCGCACAACACAGGCTCCGCAACCAAGCCTCCGATGCTGGTTCGGAGTGAGTACAACATTTGGCAACGTAGAATGCTACATCACCTGTCAATTAACAGTGCAGGATGTTGGAAATCTGTGGTACATGGTCCGTATAAACCCATGATCACTGATCCTGAAACTAAAACAATGATTCCGAAACCATCAGATTTGTATTCGGATGAGGATATAAAATTGTTTGAAATTGATGCAAAAGCTCATGGTATTCTGGCCATGGCTTTGCCGAATGAGATATATTCAGGCTTGATGCATCATGACACTGCTCATGATCTCTGGGTTGCACTGAAAGAACAATTCAGTGGAACCGATGAGGTTTTAGCAAATACTAGAGAAATCCTTGCTCAACAGTATGAGACTTTTTCTCATAGAAAGGATGAGTCATTGACTCAACAGTTTGAGCGGTTCTCTTGTCTGATTTCTGAATTGAAAATGGTTAAGCAGGAATATACAAATAGTCAGATGAACAACAGATTTCTCAGATCACTGCCTGATAGATGGGACACATATACAATTGTCTTACGCTCTAATGCAAATCTAGAGAATCTATCTCTCACCTAACTCCATGGGAAACTCTTAACTTTTGAGAGAGAGAGGTAGAACAGAAGAGAAAACTGTCTTCATCTGGAAAACTCACTGATGATTTTGTTCCTGGTAATACTGCTTTGATAGGTCAAGAGTCAGAGTTTAATGGGTCTGAATGTTCTTATGATGAACATATTGATTTTTCTACTAACAATGTTGAACATGCTTTTGTGGGAGTTGATGGTAAGGCAGGAAATTATGGTGATAATCTGTGTTTTGTGATGGATGACTTGAAAGGAATTCCAGATGATGATCTGGAGGAAATGGATATATTATGTCAAATGGCATTAATCAACATAAGATCTCAAAAATTCTACAAACGAACTGGAAGAAAGTTTCCTGGATTAACAGGCAAAACCAAAGTTTGTTTTGACAAAGGGAAGTTGAGATGCCACAAGTGTCACAGGCTTGGTCATTTTGCTAGAGAGTGCAAATCCACTGGACCTAGTTCCTCTGCACCCTTTGTAACCTTTCCTAGCAATAACACACCAAACAAAGGACAACAATCTTCTGGATCTGGTCAACAACAATTTTATCCAGCTCATTTTGTACAACAAAGTCCTATGCCTTATCCATATCCTTGCTTCTATATGCCACAACCCACTCACACTCCAGCAATAATCCCTCCACAATCACCTGCTCTTCCTGAACCCAGCAAATCTCAAACCAATCAACAGCCTCAACAACAACATCAGAGCTTCTTCACTCCTGGAGTAGCTGATTGGAGTAGCTTACCTGATGACTTATCTGATTTCAATATGCCGATGTACTCTGAAGCTGGTCCACATGGTAGAGACAATCCATTTGGGAATCTTGCTTTGATGGCTATTGATTCAACTGACAACTCATGTCCAACTTCTTCAACATCACAGGTATCATCTGAATCAAAATCCAAGTTATGTTCAGAATCATGCATTTCAGCATTTGCTTCCATCAGGGAAATAAATGTTGAATTAATAAATGAGAAATTTGAGTTAGAGAAGGCTGTGGCTAAAAACAAAACTGAATTTGAGAAAGCTTTAAATGAAAAAGAGTCTGAAATTTATAAGCTCAAATGTTTGTTATCTGATGAAAAAGCTAGAGTGGAAGTAATGCTTGTGAAACATAATGATTTGAAGCAAACACTTGCAGCAACCCAAGTAAATTGTGAAAAATGGGTTGAGTCCTGTAAGGGGTTTGAGATGTAATTAAACAAACAATCAGCTTCAAATGTTAAGTTTGGAATTGGTTACAATCACACTGCCCCCCCTGCTGATTATGCACCAAAAAGTTATGACTGTGAGTCTGAAGGGGACAGTGTATATCAATCCACCAAATCTTCAGAAATGTCTGATGCTGTAGACATCTCTGAAGGAGAGTCAAGTGTATGCAAAATTGAGTCTGACACTGTGGAGATTGAGACATATTCTTATTCAATTGGATGTACAAATGTCATTCAGGGTGACACATATCAGGATAGTGTCTTAGTTGAGATTGATCCTGATGAAAAAGTTTCAAATGTCTTAAATTTAAACCTGATTGAGTCAGATGGGGATGGGATTGGAGAGAAAGATGCACGGCTTCTGATAAGCCAGAGTCTCTCATCAGCAGTTGTAGAAAAAGCTGTTAATGTTACAACTGATGATGAGAAATGTGTTGATAGACAAGTGCTGAAGAATAACTCTTCAGAGGTTGTCAACACATCAGCTGTTGTCAAAATGTCTACAAATACTGATGTTCCAAATGTTCTGCAGAACAAAAGTTCAGTATCTAAGTCTTCAGTACTTGTAGATACTCACAAGGAGAAGCAAAAGAGGGTGCCTTGTGAAATTTGTAGGTTGTTTAATCATTCTTCTGATGAATGCTGGTACAGAAAAGGTTCTAAATTCAATAAAATACAGCACAAAAACAAGAACATAATCAAAATGAAAAATGAATTTAGTTCCAAGTTTGTACCAGAATCATCAGTAGTTTCAAAATTTGGAAAAACCTCACAAGGAAATGAATCAAATAAATACAAGAAAGGTAAAGGGGTTGTTCCAGATTCAAAGAAACAGCACTTGAAAGATTCTTCATTAATTAAAGAAACTAAGGTGATAAAACATAAAAATCAAAAGTCAGGTCCTGTTGTGTCTAATGAAATCAAAATCTTGACTCACAACCATAATCAACTGATTTTAATGATGCAACAACTGCTAGGAAGAGTTAATCTAGCAGAGGCATTTGTTGCTTCATTTCAGAAGAAGAAAACAAAATCAAAAGTCAAGGCTAACTCTTCTGATAAGAATGATTCAAGTGTTGCTTCAACTGAAAATGTTAATTCTGTTTCTTCATGTGTTAACAGACCCAAAACCAAACTGGTTTGGGTCCCAAAGTCTAACTGAGTGTGTTGATGTATGCAGGGTCCTTCAGCATGCCAAAATAGCATCTGGTATGTTGACAGTGGAGGATCCATGCATATGACTGGGAGCAGATCTCTTCTTAATGACTATTTTATAGGAAGGAAGGGATTTGTGTCTTTTGGAAATGATGCTAAGGGTTATATTATAGGGAAAGGTTATGTGACAAATGGTGAGATAAGGTTTGATGATGTGAATCATGTAGAGAATCTTAAGTATAATCTTCTGAGTGTCAGTCAGATGTGTGATAAGGGTCACATTTCTCTTTTCACCAAGCAAGACTGTAGGATATTGTCTTCTGAAGTGTTGCCTCTGATTGGCAAAGTCTTAGATGAGTATACTCTCCTTAAGTCTAACAGAGTGGGAAAGGTTTATGCCTTTGATTTGTCAAAGAAAATCTCTGTTAAAGGTCATCCTTGTTTATTCTCTAAGGCTTCTTTCAAGGAATCAAATCTGTGGCATAGAAGATTAGGTCATGTGAATCTCAAAAACATGAATCAACTGGTGAAACATGGGTTGGTTAGAGGTCTTCCAATAAAGGATTTTAGTTGTGATGAGAATTGCACTGCTTGCTTGAAAGGGAAGCAACACAAAGTTTCTTTTCCTCCAATTGGTGATCCCAAATCCACTGGTTGTTTGCAAATGTTGCACATGGACTTGTTTGGGCCAGTGAAGGTCATGAGTATGGCAAAGAAGAAGTATTGCTTAGTAATTGTTGATAATTACTCAAGGTTTGTCTGGACCTTCTTCTTGCACTCAAAAGGTGAGGTTGCCAAGTCCATTATAAACTTTGTGTTGTATGTTGAGAAGCAATATTCTCTTCCTATCAAGTGTGTAAGGAGTGATAATGGCACAGAATTTAGAAATCATATTCTGGATGAATTTTATCTGGCAAAGGGAATTAAGAGGCAGTACAGCATTCCTAGAACTCTTGAACAAAATGGAGTGGTTGAAAGGAAAAATAGAACTTTGATTGAAGCTGCCAGAACAATGCTTGCTGATTCTGGTTTGTCATTGACCTTCTGGGCAGAAGCTGTCAATACAGCTTGCTATGTGCAAAACAGGGTTTTGGTAAATCAAAGATGGTTGAAAACTCCTTATGAAATGCTTCATACTTTAACCCCATTGATTTCTTTCTTCAGAGCTTTTGGATGTCCATGTTATATCCTCAACACTAAAGATCAACTTACAAAATTTGACTCCAAAGTTGATGCAGGATATTTTGTTGGCTATTCTTCAACTTGCAAGGCTTACAGAGTGTTCAACTGCAGAACAAAGATGGTTGAAGAAACTCTTCATGTCAAATTCAATGAATGTCCAAAAGATTCTATTCCACAAAATCCTGTTGAGATGTTTAATCTAGACATCTTGCAACATGAATCCTATCAATCCCCAGTTGAGTCTATTGGTGTGGAAGATGATGCACCTAAATCAGTTCCACCAACAGCTTCTACAAAAACCACACAAGGAAGTCATGATGATGATGATGAAAGTACTAATTTGTTCAGATTTAGTGATAATCTGCCTATGTCTGCTAAATCTGATGCTCCTCCTGCTCCAGTTGTTCCTCCTAATACCAATGCTGATGAAATTCTAGAATCCTCTCAATCATTTGAAATTCCTGCTGAATTGTTCCCTGGTTCTTCATCAACATCTGCAGCAACTGGACCCCCAGCAAACACTTGCACTGATCTTATTCCATATCAAGAACTGAAGGATCATCCATTATCTCAAGTTCTGGGTGACATTTCTGCTGGTGTTTCCACAAGAAGTCAATTGTCAAATTTTTGTCTCTATGCCTTATTTGTTAGTCAGCAAGAGCCAAAGAACTATCACATAGCACTCAGAGACAATGGCTGGGTGGAGGCTATGCAGTTGGAGCTGTTGCAATTCAAGAAACAACAAGTCTGGGAGCTGGTTCCTCTACCTCAAGGTAAATGTGCAATAGGCACTAAATGGGTGTTTAGGAATAAAACTGATGAAAATTGTCAAATAATTAAAAACAAGGCTAGACTGGTTGTACAGGGGTTCTCTCAGGAAGAAGGTATTGATTATGATGAAACTTTTGCCCCTGTAGCCAGACTAGAAGCAATTAGGTTGTTTTTAGCATATGCTGCCTTACACAAACTAAAAGTTTTTCAAATGGATGTCAAAAGTGCTTTCTTATATGGTAAAATAAAAGAGGAAGTGTATGTGTGCCAACCACCAGGTTTTGAGGACAATAAACATCCTGATTGGGTGTACAAGCTTGATAAAGCTCTTTATGGGCTGAAACAAGCACCTAGAGCCTGGTATGACACTCTATCCACTTTTCTCCTTCAAAATAATTTCACTAGAGGCTCCATTGATAAAACTTTGTTTATAAAGAAAGTAGGACAGCATAAGCTCCTTGTTCAAATTTATGTTGATGACATAATTTTTGCTTCATCTGATCCAAAGTTGTGTGCTGATTTTACTGAGTTAATGACCAAGAATTTTGAAATGAGTGCCATGGGGGAATTACAGTTTTTCTTGGGTCTTCAAATCAAACAAAGTCCTGATGGCATTTTCATTCATCAATCCAAATACACAAAAGAGTTGTTAAAGAAATTTGATTTGCAAAACTGTAAACAATGTTCTAACCCCATGAGCAGCACCACACAACTTGATGCAAATTTGAAAGGTAAATCAGTTGATGAAACACTTTATCGATGTATGATTGGTTCCTTGATGTATCTCACAGCATCTAGGCCAGACATTATGTTTGCTACATGTGTTTGTGCTAGATTTCAGGCTGCACCTAAAGAATCTCATTTGATTGCTGTTAAAAGAATTTTCAGATACTTATAGGGCACTCAATCACTGGGAATTTGGTATTCCACTGGGCATTCCTGCAAGCTGGTTGCTTTCTCTGATAGTGACTATGCAGGATGCAAACTTACAAGAAAATCAACATCTAGTGGTTGTCAGTTTCTAGGAAACTGTTTGGTTTCTTGGCAGAGTAAGAAACAAACATCTGTGGCCACTTCAACAGCTGAAGCCGAGTACATTGCTGCTGCAAGCTGTACTTCACAAATTCTCTGGCTTCAGACTCAACTTTTGGATTATGGCATCAAAGAGTCTAAGACACCATTGTTAATGGATAGTGCTTCAGCTCTTTGTATTGTCAAGAATCCAGTTTAGCACTCTAGGACCAAACATATTGAAATCAGACATCATTTTATAAGGGATTGTTTTGAAAAGGGTCTGATTGATCCAAAGTTTGTTCCTAGTGCTGATGAGCTTGCAGATATCTTTACTAAGCCTTTAGATACTTCAACTTTTCAAAATTTAGTTCTCAGGCTTGGTATGCTGCAACTTGAATAATTTGGTTTTCACACTAATAAAATTTCATTCCCCAGTTTCACTTTTCAAAAATACAAAAATATTTATTTTTTATCACCTTGCAACTTCTGATATTTTTAGTAAATACTGATAAGTATCAGAAGTACTGATTCAAGGAAACATCTGATCTGTACCAATATTATCAGTTAAAAGTACTGATGAGTTTTGGTGGACAAAGTACTGAAGGTCAAACATCTTTCACAAATCCTGATGAACAACTTTGGTTCACAAGTTCTGATGACAAAATTTTTCACACAATCTGATGATTCACAACGTCTGATGAGCAATTGATGAAAACAGCTGATGAACAAAACTGTCAACAACACCTGATGAGTAAATTTACTCTTCAGCTGTTTCAACCACTGCTGTTTTCTCTTTATAACATCTGAAGAACCACTTCTAATACTCTATTTAACCCAAACCCTCTTCAGTTGTTTCATTATCATTTCATCAGAACTTTCCATTTTTTTTCAAAAACCTATCTTCCCTCTCAAGTCTCTGCTTCCATGGCGACAATAATCCTTAAACCTCGTCATAACTCAGTTGCATACCTCACCAAATCATCCTTCTGGTCCAAATTTGATGAAGCTGTTGATCTCATGAATGCATCTCAATTTCAAACCGCGTTTCTTATCAATCCAACAATTCATGTTGAATCCATTCATCAATTCTGGATGAATGTCGAGCTCATTAATGTCGGCACTGGTGTCCTCTCTCTCCGCTCTACAGTAAATGGACACAATGTGCACATCAGTCCAGCCGAACTGAGGGATGTTCTTCAACTTGATGATGCAAACTTAGTCACTCAATTTCCAAAGAACCTCACTGACATTTGCTTCACAAGTCACGAATACCAGGGTGACTTGAGTGACTCAACTCTGTACAAGAAGAACTTCAATGATCCTGAGCGTCTTATTTTTCACATGATCAACATATGCCTGGCTCCAAAATCATCTTCTTGGGACCAGATGTCATCAAGGTGGCAACAGGTACTTTACTCAATTCTGGAATCCCAAAAACTAAATTTTTCACAAATCTTATTTTCAGAATTAACTGAACATGCTGCTAAACCTGTTTCATCTAGATGGCTTCTTTACCCACGTTTTATCATGGCCATCTTAGAAAAACAGTTAAAACAAAACGGCCTTGTTGGTCAGGGAATCTCTGCTCCAGCAGTTCTGCTAGAGGTATATTCCCGACACAACACTAACCTCACACTCAAAGAGGCTGCCCGAAAGCTAAAACCCAAGCATAGGGAACCCACAGTCTCCATTTCCAAATCTAAATCCAAAGTCCCCACCAAACAACATTCCAAAAAGCCCAAAAAGGCTGCTCAGGGAAATGAGTCCCCAGAGTCTGCCCATGCCTCACCAAGGCATGATATGGCCACTGGAAGTAGTCAGCCAGTGGTACATCAGACTCTACCAGCTGAAACCGCCCAAGATTCCTCTCAACAGGAACTTGGTGCAACCATGGAAGGGGTAGACACACATCTAGAGCCTCTTTCATTTGAAAAGGTTTCTATTGAACAGCACCACTCTCCCCGGGTGCACTCTGCTTCACAGCCAATTCCTACTGAAACCACCCAACAAAGCCCAACATTTGTGATTGAACAAATCCTGGATCAGTTGAACACTCCTATCCCTAACCAGACACCTATTACAACTGGGATAAGCTCCAACATTGAGGGGGAGGATCAAAGTGTTTCTGATAACCCACAGGATTTTGACTACCATATCAGATCTCCTAGTGTGGACAGAGAGATTCTGACATCTGACAGGGCTGCTACTTCATCACCTCCCTCATTTGGAGTGATTGATAGTAGTAACATATCTAAGACCCTGCCAGAGGCAACAACTGATGAAGGGTTTATCCCTGAGGTTGGAAGTCCCCAGTACCAAGACAAAGGGCACCTGAACATGTTGAGCCACACTCAACTCAGGTATATTCTGATACTATCAGGAGGTCAGATGATTTAGCCATGGCTAATGATGACCAAAGGACCCTATCTGATGTTCTACACCAGAACAAACTTCTTGAGGCTGAGGTATGCAGGCTCAATGAGCTGCTCACCAAGATGTCCAAGGACAAAAGTCCATCTACCCTTATTACACCACAGATGGCACCTTCAAATCTTGAAGGTCCCCCAAACACTTCCACATTTACTCCATAACATGATAAACCACCAGCCTCTGCTTCAGGCACTAATCCTTTGGGTTCAAGCCCCCCAGAGGCATTAGTTGCTGCTTTATCACAGTCCTACCTCTCATCACTCCCTTGTTAAAGAATATCCTAACCCAAGCCCTTGATGAGAGGCTTCCCTCCCAAACTCAAATCCAGAAAATGATAGATGATGCAGTAGATGCCAAACTTTCCACACTTCAAACTCCTTCTTCCCCTGCAGCCAAAAAGGGGGAGTTAGGAAAAGATTCAGGTGCTGTAACTAAAAGGTCAAGAAATCAAGAAGAAGTAGGTGCTTCTGAAAAGTCTCCAGTCATACAAGTTACTTACAAGAGACAGAAGAAGACAAAGTTGGTTGATATTGCTATTAATGCTGAGGAGGAAGTTGAGCAAGAGACTGAGGAGGATGTTGAGAAAGAGTCTGAAGAGAAAGAGGTTGAGGTGGATGTTGAGAAAGAGACTGAAAAAGAAAATCAAGAGGTTGAAACAGAGGAAGTTCAAGCAAAGGAAGGTCAAGATCATATGGTTGGGGTTGAGAAGGAGAAAGAATCTGATGTAACTGATGTTCAAAAGCAACAAGTTAATCCTTCTACCAAATCAGCTCAACTTATTGATGATGATGCACCTCCCAAGAAAAAGGAGATTTTTGAGGATTCAAGAAGAAGAGGAAACTGATGAAGAAGACAGGCTTCCCATTTCTACTGTGATGAAAACAAAAGTTCACAAGCCTGAGTCTTCAAAAACTGGTTCAGAATTAATTGTTCAGAAAAGGGTAGTAAAATTACCTGCAAACTATGTGCCAGAAAAACCTTTGATGTTTGGACAGCATTCAAAAATATCACCAGAATCTCAGAGGTTAGCAATAAAAGTCAAACTTGAAGAGGAAGAGAACCAGAAGAAACATGATGAGAACATTCTGAGATTGGTTGACAAGAAATACTCTCAGACATCAACCGTCATAGCAATGAAGAAAGAAGCACAAAGGTTGTATGCTCTGAGGTTTACATATCAGTATAGGAAAGAACAAATCAGGATGTGGCCTGATCCAAGAGTGATAGACAGGATCCACAGGAGAGATGCTCCAGTTGCTTATGCAAGAAGAATTAAAAAAGTAATAAGTGCTGATATTATGTTGGGATCTGTGCTTGATCCTTGGGAAATCATAGGAGATTTTAAAAGTGTTTATAACTCTGGTTTAAAAGCCCCCAAGTTTCTAGAGAATAAGATGATCAAGAATGGGTTGGTATACAGAAAACTGGAAGGGGTAAAACAGAATGAATTACCATTATTTCTAGAAGGGAAGCATCCAGATGAGTTTGTGTACAGAGAGATAACAAGGGTGGAGCTACATGATGGGACAACGGCCAGGTACTTATCAGAGTACTATGGACCTGAGTCATTTTTTGAAGGTGAACCAGAAAGGCTGACTCCTGAAGAAAAAGTGATTTTGTTGGAAGCCTATGTCAGGGAGTCTTTCAGACTTATATATGATCAATAGCTTCAATGAGAGGGGTAAATGTTCATAGTCCATTTCCCCAATGGAGTTCCCTCTCATGCTTTGACAGTTAGATTTTCAGAAGCTGCTGATTACCAGGCCTGCACTTAAATTGGTCATTTTGAAGCTGATCTCAAAGAAAAAGACAGATCTTTCAGCCTGGGATACCAAATAAGTGAGACAGTCAATAATTAGAGGTTTTTTGGCTGCATTGGTTCAGGGGGAGTTTGTTGGACTAAAAGAACCAATGAGCCTGATCAGAAAAACCTCTAAGTCTCACAAAACACACAACAACTGAAGAAGAACACAACAACTGATATTCACTTTGCAGAGTTACAAGATCTGAAGTTATTCACAACAGCTGAAGTGTTAGTCTTCAGATGTTGTGATGTTAATTTTGTCTTCAGTAGTTTTCTTTCAATATTTGTAAAAGTCTGATGAGTATTTTACTCATCAGATGTTGTAGTTTAATTTCAGTAGTTTTAGTTCTTCAGTCGTTGTAAGAGGATGTCTTCAGTAGTTGTATACATCCTCAGTAGTTTTGGTTATTTCAGTTGTTATCTTTTATCTGTTAGGTGTCAACATCATGTGACATCATCAGACGTCACTGTTTCTATATAAGGGCAGTTGACATGTTGTATCTGTTAACGAAGTTAGTGCGAATTGAATGAGATTATTCCTTTTGCAGAATTCTCTTTCTATAACAACTTATGCTTTACTGTTCTATTAGATTAACTTTGTTCTTGCTAATTTTGAGCTAATTCATCGTTGAATTCCGCTGCTATAACCTAATATTGATCAAATGAGAACATCTGATCCTACACACCAACAAACACAAGCATTTTTTATCGTCAAAATTAGTTAGCATTATTATTTAAAAAAATTAGTTCATTGTGTTTTTTGTACATGTCATTATGTCTTTTATGTTTTTGCTCAATGTCGTGATTTCCTAAACAATTTAAGACACAATGATGTTGTATAATATATATATATATATGTATGTAACTTTATAAGTCACACATAAACTTAGTAAGTTCACACAATATTACCTGTATCACATGACCTAAAACCCTAAAAACAACAAATACAACAAAATGATAATAAATAGTAAATATTAAATTAAGCTCTATCATTTGTTGTGGTCTTCGGGTCTTTTGGTCATCAAGTTTATTTGTAAGATCAAATAAGTCTTATGCTCACCAAAACATCTCTTGAACAAGTCTTAGGCAATCAAAAGACAAATAGCCTTCAGAAGGAAAGAATTAACTCTCGGAAGAACTACTGCTTCCGAAGGATAATTCTCTTCTTTCGAAAGCTATACATAAGACTCAAGCTTCCGAAAGCCTCCTCAGCACTTAGAGATTCAAAAGAAATACCTCACATCTTCCGAAGACTTTTCTCTAACAAGATCCAAGACACTTGAAGAAATAATCAAAGTTGCTTTCTGTCATCAAGACCAACATAGAGGACATTCCAATGATAGTCAGCAACAAAGCAGATTTTTGTCAGAATTACAAAAATACCAAACATTTAATGTTGTTTGTAATTTAGGAATTATTATAAAAGTCAATGAAGTCTTTTGTATTAATTGTAATTAATATGGCTTGGCCTGTCAAGCCATAACAGTATACTAGATTTAGCATTAGTTTGTATTTTGTCCAGCCTTGTATCCCTACGAGGATACAACTGTAGGTTTTAGTATAAATACGTTCATCTGTAACTTAGCAAAGTGTGTGTGTGCTTGAGCTAAGAGTTGTGTATTTCTTACAGTTGAATGCGATATACTTTAACCTTGATTTTAAACTCTTCTTGTGTATTTGTTTCAATCTATTTTGTAAATCAAGTTGATAGAATTTTCGCATCTATCAACTTAGTAGAAGATACATTGTGAAAGTGTTGTGTAGATTACATAACCCGATCCAATAAGTGGTATCATAGCCTTGGCTCTTTAACTTAAGCAGCTAACCATTCTTAAGTTACCAGTCATTTATCTTCTACTACTCTTTCCTCTAATTTTTCTCTTGTCAAAATGACTACCATTAGCAAGCATGATACTGAGAATGAAACTCTCAACTAACCTCCCATGTTCACTCCTTATGAATATGATACATGGAAGGTTAGAATGAAAGGTTTAATCAGGAACCAAGACTTCAAACTTTGGAAGTCAGTTCTTGAAAGACCTTTCATTCCAACAGTTGCTGCTGCTGCTGGAGCTGGTGGAGCAGCTGTGCCAAAACATCCATCTCTATACTCAGACAAGGACTACAAGAAGATGGAAGTCGACTCAAAGGCACTGTGGCTAATCCAAATGTCCATTCCTAACTCAATCATACATGCATTCAAGAAATGAAAATATGCCAAAGAGTTGTGGAACTCTTTACAGCAGATGTATGAAGACACTGATGATGTGAAGGAAAACAAGAGGGTCATGCTCAAGCAGAAGTTTGAGAACTTTGTCAAGAAAACAATGAGAAGATGGCTTCTCAATACCTAAGGTATGTTCAACTTGTTGATAAACTGACAGCTACAGGTTTAAATATGGAGAACCAGGATGTGATAAGGAAGTTTCTAAGATCTCTTCCACATGTGTGGAACATCTATTCTGTTACCATCCGAATAACAGAAAATCTTAGAACATTGAAGTTGGGAGAACTCTTTGGTATACTAAGTGCATACCAAATGGAGATTGATGCTCAAGAACCTAAACAAACGACTTCTCTTCCTCATGGTTCAACTGCTTTATATGCCCCCATACACAATCCTCCATTTCAGAATTATCAGCCAATATACCATTCAAACTCCACACCCATCATCACCTTCCCTGAAACACCAACACTATCCACATCACATTCAAATCCTTTTTCAAACACAACTCCATGGTTCAACTCCATTTGTGTCAAGAAGATCTAGATGGTATCCCTGCTGATGATCTACAAGATATGGACATCAACTATCAGATGGCCATGCTTTCATACCGAGCAAAAAAGTTTTACCAAAGAACCGGAAGATAGTTCAAGAAGCACAACATGAAGACTGGGTTTGGTCTGTATAAATCCAAGCTCAAATGTTATAACTGTCAACAACTGGGTTATTTCGCTAGAGAATGCAAGTCTCCAAGTTCTCAGCTATCAACCTCAGCTCAGCCTAACTACCTAGCATCTAAAGCATCAAGCCAATCCAACAATGCAAACATTGCAGAGCAACATGAATTCTCTGACTTGAGGTTTCAAGCTGAGGAAGCGTCTACATCAAATAATGCACTGATGGCAAATGACTCCACTTCCACGTTCAAGGTAATAGATGATATGTGCACTCTTGAATGTCTTGAAAAATTAAATGCTTATAAACGGTTCAATGCTCAAGTTTGCGATGAGCTTGAGTCAATAAAAGTTGTTAAAGCAAATTTCTTTGAAGCTGAAAGAAATTATAAGGAAAAGATTGAGGAGTTAGAAAAGACAGTCTCTAGTTTGAAAAATGAATACACTAACAAACAGTGTCAAATAAACAATATTTTATAAAGACTAACAACTGCTAAAACATAACTTGTATTGGCTGAATCTTACAAAGACAGGTTTCTCAGCCAGGGTGAAAAGTTTGAGAAACTTCTCAAAATGACTGAGATACTTGAATTGGTAAAGAAAAAGGATGCTGGGGTGAGATACAATCAAATGGAACCTCCATCTGCCTATACTCCAATGGTAGAGGTCCACTGCAAACCTGAAGCAAATTTCGTGTATGATGAAGTTTTAGACATATATAAGATAGCTTAAGAAAATGATTCATCTGATATTTGCCCTACTCAATCAATATGTTCATCTGAGGATGATACACCCATTTCTTTTGAAAAACTAAAATCAGTTCCAAAACAGAAGAAAGGAAACAAGAAAACCAAACCATCTTTTGTTAAAGCAAATTATGTACAAACGGGCAGTACATCATAAGTGACTATGTCACTTGTCCATCTGACAAGTCACATAGGGAAAAATTAGGAAACATGAATGCTAGTATAGCAAGAGTTCAGGTAAACCATTCCAACAAATGTCATGTTGGTACATACAAGTCAAAATCAAGTCAGCTCAGTTCAGAAAATCACAGCTCAAAATCAACACCAAGAAGGAACCTTCATAAATCATCAATGGATCAACTTATGTGTCTACTTTGTGGAGACACTGACCATTATGTTGCTGGTTGCTTCTTTAATCTTAGAAGCAGAAGAAATTCAAAACCGTGTAGGAAAGAAAATGACAAGGGAAGTTGGAGAAAATCATCTTATTCTTCGAAAGGCCAACAGTCTGGTTCTGAAAGAAAAAGATCTGGCAAGCAGCAGAAGAAGAAACCTTCGGAAGTATCTACTTTTGATGACATGGGTAGTAAGAACAGAAGTCTTCCGAATTAAAAAGACCATCAGAAGCAAAAGTCAAAACTGCTTCCGACAAAAACAAGAAATCATCCTACTTCGGAAGAAGACAAGCAGAAGAATGGCAACATTTCAAATCCAAATCCAAGCCATTGGAAGGCAAAGAAATAACTGCTTCCAATGACTGCCAGAAGAAAGAAAAGAAAAGTCATCAATCAACTCCAAAGGTCAACAAAGTCTTTAAGAGGAAAGACTCCACTCAAACTTCAATCCCACCAGCAAGTTCATCATCTGTACCACCTAAGATGATTTCAAATAATTTCACCTACAATGATGCAAATGGAAAACCCAAGACCACATGGGCTTGGGTTCCCATCAGAAACTGATTCAATTTTCATGTGTGCAGGGACAACAAGACTCAAAAGGCATCTTGTGGATAGTTGACAGTGGCTGCTCCTGGCACATGACAAGCAACAAGACCCACCTACACAGGTATGAACCATTCTTTGGAGGGTCGGTTGCTTTTGGAAGTGATCCAGTAGGAGGATATATCACTTGTAGGGGAACAATAACCAATGGTAAAGTAAGCTTTGAGAATGTTCATTTTGTCAAGGAATTAAACTACAATTTGTTAAGTGTCTCACAGGTGTGTGACCAGAAACATAACAAGTTGTTCACTGAGCATGAACGCATTGTCCTAAAACTAGGTTTTGTTGTTCCTAATAACCAAATTCTGCTCAAAGCTCACAGAAGGAACAACGTGTATATGCTGGATATGAGCACAGCCTCACCACTTAGTAATATAAACTGCTTTGTTTCTAATGCCTCACTTGATGAATCATCTCTTTGGCATAGAAGACTTTGTCATGTAAACCTGAAAAATATGAATAAACGGGTCAAAAATAATTTAGTTGCAGGTTTACCAACAAAGGAATTTATTTGTGTTGATAAATGTGTTGTAATCCCTAGGGTTTTATAAGTCGATTTTTAATTTTATCGTGTTCGATATATAGTAAAACAAAGCCTCTTGGTATGCAATGAACATTTGGATTCGGAAAATATATATATATATATATATATATGTATATATATACTTGAATTTATATGCAAAGTATTAGACACACACACACTTCAAAAATGATGATAATCTAATTCAAATTTATAAACAAAGTAAAATTTAATAAGACTAATTATATATACACACACATATATATATATTGGTATTCAATGCAAAACTAATTTTATTGAAAGTTAATTATAGATAAATTAAAATTATTAATTTATAAGACTTTTGTGGGTGTGTATACACATGTAATAAAATGATAATAATAATAATAATAATAATAATAATAATAATAATAATAATAATAATAATAATAATAATAATAATAATAATAATAATAATAATAATAATAATAATAATAATCTATTTTAAATAAAATAATATCTATAAAGCTAGTACATAAACAATGAAGCTAAGAATATTAACAAATCTTTGTGAAATCTAAATAGATTTATTTCAAATAAATAAATACTCATAAAGTAGTCAAAGACAAATAATGTTACAAAGATAAAATAAAAAGTTTTTATAAA
Source organism: Mikania micrantha (assembly GCA_009363875.1). Taxonomy (NCBI): domain Eukaryota; kingdom Viridiplantae; phylum Streptophyta; class Magnoliopsida; order Asterales; family Asteraceae; genus Mikania; species Mikania micrantha. Next base: position 185,452 of record SZYD01000858.1, on the reverse strand, counting down.
TTATCAGATATAAAATAAAAGTTTTAAACTCTTAAAAATGAGTTGTTATAAACTTTTATGTATAAATAGAAGTTAAAGGGCTGAAACTGTAATTCTTAGGAACTTGTATGTGAGTATATAGAAATTTAAAAGAAAAAGTGCAAGGAACTATAAAATACAAGGACCAAAGGGGCAAAGTTCCCCTTTTCTTTTTCTTCCTTCCTTACCCATATGCAAAACCCCGACCCAGCAACCCGAGGTTCAACCCGAAACCATGCCAGCTTCTTATACGCGTTAATCGCTCGATTTGATGATAACTAAGGCAAGGATTTGAACGACCCAATCCCTCTAAATCACTAATTGTTGTTAATAATACCGTAAACATGGAAAACCTGATTCGAAAAGATACACTCACGGATCGAAATTCGAAATAGACACAAACCATGATAAAAATCAAATTGATTGAACCAATATGTTCCTTTGACACTTACGACAATGTCTGAGCACAAGAAAGACACAAAGAAACTCGGTGGAGTCGGATCGAACCCACGTCATCCTCGGCCGAAGTCTCAAACTCGATCTACATAAAATAGGTTGTAAACAAGTAAGTTTCTACATCTACAGACTCGGAAACATGCGTGGTTTAAAAGCCCTAACATCTTATCAACTAACAGTCATCAAATCGATCGAATTTGAATCAAGCCGTAGTTAGGGTTCTAGAGTTCTATAATAGATTGGGGGGGAAGCCAAGGCGTTTATGTTTTATAAGTTTTTAATTGAGTTCCCTTTCAACCAAAACACTCAGACTAGCCGGTTGTTTGCAATTGTGTTGAAGTGAGGCCGGGTATACCCGGTTTTTGCCTTTTTCAAATTTTAACCTCTTTTCAGCCATATTTTTGCAAATAATAATAATAATACTTCTAAAATTATTTTTTTAAATTCTGCATAGTATTTGGTTATACTATAATTAATATTATTATTTAAGTAATAATAATTCACATTATATGTATATTAAATATTATTTAAAAACCAAGAAATCAATTTCTAAAATTCTAGGAATAACAAGTATAAATATTTTCAAATATTTTTTTGTAAAAACAGAAAATATAATTATTGAGTTGACAAAGTTTTCATATTTTGTAAATAAAACTATTTAATTAAATAAATTATATTATTAAACAAAATTCTAAATTATAAGTTTAAAATTCAAAATACTAAAGGGGTTATAAAACATAGAATAATTCTATATAATGGTATATAATGACTTGTAAAACCAAAAATATTTATTCTTATTTTCAACACAATGACATTTATAGTTAAAAATAAATAGTTGGAATATTATATAATAACAATTCTAATACTATATAACTAACAACGTTCTATATGAATACTTATTTATGTATATGAATAAATATTACAAAAATACCATTCGAATTTTGATGTATTCATTTTAAGAAATCCTTAGGATGCCATAGACATAGATACACTGAACTCGAACTTTAGGAATACTAAGTTTATTAAATTAATCCTTAAACTTTAGGTTGAAGTGTGATCCCTTGATTCAAACTCTAAGCAAGAATTTTTGGATTAAGCTATGCAATCAGGTGAGTAATTCTACTATCCCTTTTTACATCTTTATACTTTTGGGATGTTACATATGCCAGTATTCAAAATCCAAGTTATTCTAGAGTCAAATTCTATAAATGCAATGCCTTTAGTCTATTTTGTTTTGATTCTTTGCTATGTGATACTATTTGTTTTGTGATTCTGTGTATTCTATGTTATTCTATGTTATTCGATACCGAGTAGCCTAAGGTGTGTTAGATAGCACCTTCGCTTTGACTTAGGTCAAATGTGTTAAAAGGGCGAAAAATACAACTATGGGCAGACTTGTTAAAAATACTTAGCTTTGTGCTTTGTATTGGAACGAGTTTGGAGACGATATAAACTATTGCAGACTTGTAGATATGTTAAGCTTTTAAGCTAAGTATTGATACGAGTTTGGAGACAAGATATTTTATAAACTTAATTGCAAACTAGTATGATATGCATGATAGAATTTAAACTTTGTATTCTAATCGATTTGCATTAGTTTTTCTATGTAAACTATATAAACTGTATGGGTTACTCACCAACTATGCAAATAGTTGACAAAATCTTTAATGGATGCTTTGGCGAAGACATAGGATAGGTTTCATGTTAGTAGACCTAGTTTTTAATTTAAACAATGTTAAAATTATTCAAGTTATGTAATTTGGATCTTGAAAACTATGTAATGTATGTTTATTCAATTTAATGCAAATTATATCTTGGTTGTTAAATCTTTAATAATGATGCTTTAACTACTGAAATTTACAACATAACACCATGAGCTTTTGAGCATTCGAGGTCGCGCCCCGGCGTGTTCCGCCGTCGGTCGGGGTGTGACATGTGTTGCCTGCCTTAAAGGAAAGCAGCACAAATCCTCACATCATGCCAAAGAGATAAATTCAATTACAACAGTCCTACACTTGCTTCACATGGACTTGTTTGGCCCCAAAAGTGTGAAAAGTCTATGTTCAAAGTCATATTGTCTGGTAGTCACTAATGACTTCTCAAGATACACCTAGGTATTCTTTTTGAGTACCAAGGATGAGACTGCTGAAATCTTGAAGTCATTCATTCTTAGGATTGAGAATGAAAGTGATCACAACGTGAAAATCATTAGGTCTGACCAAGGTACAGAATTCAAGAACCATACTTTAAACTCCTTTTGTGAATCCAAAGGCATTACAAGACAACATTCAGTGCTCCTAGGACTCCACAACAAAATGGTGTTGCTGAGAGAAGGAATAGGACATTGATTGAGGCTTCTAGAACCATTTTACCTGATGCCATACTACCAATAACTTTTTGGGGAGAAGCAGTCAATACTTCCTGTTATGTCAATGCACCATATTGAATACCAAAGATCACCTAGCCAAGTAGGTTGAGAAATCAGCAGAGGGGTTCTTTGTTAGATACTCTTCACATGCTAAGGCATATAGAGTATACATCAAAAGTTCCAGGATTATTGAAGAGTCTGCAAATGTTCAGTTCAATGAACATATTGTCAATAAACCTGGAACCGGCCCTAATTGGCTATTTGACCTTGATGGATTCACATTTTCTTTTAATCTTTCAAAAGAGCATGCTACAGGACCTCAAACAACTACCAGAGTTTCAAATCAGCCTAGGAGGGAGGATGATTATCGTGTTGAACTCCCAATAGCTTCAAGACAATCCTTGGAAAAATCCACCTTGACACAACAATCTGGATTTAAGCTCTAAGTTGGATGTGATCCCAAGAACTCGTATTCACAACACCCATCCAACTGAGAACATCATTAGCAATGTTGAAGAAGGAATAAGAACAAGAATGTCTTTGCATGAAGCAAACATTTGTTTGTTTTCTTGCTTTCTATCTCAAATAGAACCAAAGAAAGTTGTTGAAGCACTAAAAGATAGATGCTGGGTAGAAGCAATGCAGGGGGAACTTATTCAATTTGAAAGAAAAGGAGTTTGGAAGATCTGCTCTTTACCTAAGGGAATATATGCCATCGGAACCAAGTGGGTGTTCAGAAATAAGAAGGATGAAAAAAGTGTTGTCATCAAGAATAAGGGAAGACTGGTTGTACAAGGGTACACACAAGAGGAAGGAATCGATTATGATGAAGTTTTTGCTCCAGTTGCAAGAATTGAGGCCATTAGAATATTCCTAGCCTTTGCAGCTGCTAAAAACTTCAAAGTATTTTAAATGGATGTCAAAAGTGCCTTCTTTTATGGGAAAATTGATGAGGAAGTATATGTCTGTCAACCACCTGGAAAATGGTATAAAACTTTATCCTCATTTCTACTGACAAACAACTTCAAGAGATGGACCATTGACAAGACACTTTTCTTCAAGAAATCCAATCATATGCTTGTTCAGATTTATGTTGATGACATTATCTTTGGTTCCACCAATGAATCTCTCTGCAAAGACTTTGAAGCACTAATGAAGTGCAAATTTTAAATGAGCTCAATGGGATAGCAGACTTTATTTCTTGGACTACAGGTGAAGCAAACTCCTACAGGGATCTTTATTAATCAATCAAAATATGTCAAGGATATTCTTGAAAGGTTCAACTTTACTGATTGCAAAGCTCTAGGCACCCCAATGTCCAAAACAACATCCTTAGGACCTGACCTTGAGGGGGAGGATGTTGATCAGCACCAGTACAGAGCTATGATTGGCTCTTTGATGTATCTCACAGCAAGCAGGCCTGATATCATGTTTGCAACTTGCTTATGTGCAAGATTCCAGGCTAATCCTAAGAGTTCTCACATGTTTGCTGTGAAAAGAATCTTTAGATACCTCAAAGTAACATCAAACCTAGGATTGTGGTATACTATAAATGCAGATTTTCAGTTTATGGCTTACACTGATAGTGATTATGGAGGTTGCAACATCAGCAAGAAGTCCACCTCAGGAGGCTGTCAGTTTCTTAGGTCCAGAATAGTTTCATGGCAATGTAAGAAGCAGACCTTTTTTTCTACTTCTACTGCAGAAGCTGAATACATTGCTGCCTCTAGCTGTTGTGCTCAGGTAATTTGGATTCAGAATCAAATGAAAGATTATGGAGTAAAACTTTTCAACACTCCTATACAGATTGACAACTCTAGTGCAATTTCCATCACCAATAATCCTGTTAAACATTCCAAAACCAAGCACATTGACATCAGATATCACTTTATCAGAGATTGTGCAGAAAAGAAGTTAATTCATTTAGTCAAGGTTGATACCAAACATAATCTGGCTGATCTCTTCATTAAGGCATTTGATGAAAGAAGATTCAGGTATTTAATTACAGCTATTGGTATGATCAATTTTGAATAATTTAATGTGTAATAAGGTTTTAATAAACCTTCAGAAGATAAACTTAAAATATCTTTTGATAAGTAACTACTTATCAGAAGAAATTTTAAGTCTTCGGAAGCTTTATTGAAACCAATGTCGGAAGCAATCACACTTCAGAAGAGACTAATTCTTCTCAGAAGTAATTTTCTTCCGATACATTTCTTTCGGAAGCTTAATCTTCTGATTAATTTAAATTGCTTATCTAAGAAATGTAGAATCATGAGAAGAAAATGTCTTCCAAAGTACAACATTCTCTGATAGTAACTTCTGAACTTTCAGAAGTAAGTGCTTCCGATGAAATATTTGAAGTTCACCCTATAGAATTTAAATATGCATCGGAAGTACATTCCTTCTGAAGAACATTTTTAGTCTTGAGTACTTCTACTTCCGAAAGCTATATCTTCGGAATTTGGTATTTCATTCCAAAGGATATGAGTATTCTAGTGCAACACAGCTGTCTTGGAAGACCTTTTCTCTGACACTCCGGATCTCAAAATTAAATAAGTCTCTATATTTAATGCTGACTTCCGAAGGTATAAAAGGTCTCCCGCTCATTCCATTTTCATCTCTTCACCTTTTACTCATTTGTTTCTCGTGCAAACCCTAATCTTCTCCAAATTCAAATGGCTCTCCTCGCTTTCAAACCTGCTCACAACCTCATTGCAGAGCTTTCAGCAGAAAATGATGCTGGTTTTGCTCCAATCATCTCCTTTTTAAGAAGGAGCAGGTATTTCACTGCCCTTACTCTGAATCCCGTGGTGTATGAATCTCATCACCAACAGTATGTTTTATTGTTCCCTCTTCCAATGGTAGAACTCGCTTGGCTACCATTGATGTTCATCCCATCTCCATTTCTGTGGAGACCATCTGTCGGCATCTTCAACTCAATGATGCCGGTGGAAGGATCTCATTCACAAGGGATGAGGTAGCAGTGACCTTTCGGTCCATGGGATACGAAGGTCCTCTCCCTTCAACTACCTATTTGAAGGATAGAGTGTCCTACAATTACAAGTATCTCATACATGTTTTTCTTCATTGTCTTTCAAATAAAACCGGTGGTTGGGATCAAATCCCCTCTAATTTAGCTTCGGCTATTCATGGATTGACCTCCAATCAACCTTTTAATTTTTCTGCTTTTATTTTTAATAACTTGGCAGACAATCTTTCGTCCCCAAAGAAATTTTGTATGTATCCTAGATTTTTACAACATATTTTTAATAGTGAGTTAAGCTCTTCGCTCTCACTGTCTAGGCATACTTATCCTGTTCCCTTGGTTATTGTAACATCTATGCCGGAATCGTTACCGGAACAGTAAACTGTTCAGTAACTTGTACAGTAACTCAGGTACACATTACAGGAAACTATGTTATGCTATTGATACGTTTATGATTAACATGAAACTATTATACGATTGTCTGAATCTGACTGAAACCTTAGGGTTTAACAGTCTGAAAATGTCAGACAACACAACGTTGAAACATAAATACTTGATGTGATACTATTTTGTGTAAACGTATGTGAGGTTAAACAAAACGAAACTATAACGGTTATTGTTACGGAATGCTAAACCGACGAGTTATTCGTATAGGTGACAATCTGTACGAATAGTTCTGAGAGTTTAACGTTCTGAAATAATGACTTAACAATAGAAAACAAGAATCAGAAAGCCAAACCATCGACGTGTTTGTTCGAATGACGATTCGAACGAATACGCGCGATGGCGACGCGATCTGACGAAACGAAAACGAAGATCGATGCTAACGATCATAAATTTAAGGAAATAAAATATTTCCTATTTTACAATTTTGAAACTCATCATAAATAATATTAAACTAAACAATTTTATCAAATCGCGAACAAATTAGCGAAACGCGTAAAATATTATAATTCGTCAAATAAATAAATACAAAGATATTTAAAATAATTTCTAATAATATTGGTATTTTAAACATCTTAAAATAAACTCTTTTTATTTAATTACGAGAAACACGCGCGTAACGAGCCGGATACGCGACGAAAATATGAACTGAGCGACCGAAACGAACCCGAACACCTACGGAGTATATATACACTAAATGAGTCCATTTTCTCATTTATTACATCTCCTCTCTCTCTCTAAACCACCACCACCGTCACTTTCCTCTCTCTCTAGATTTCACCACTAAAAACCTTCATAACTTGATCATTCTTGGGCCAAATCGTGTGTTCTTGGAGCCTAAACGAAGATCTCATCATCCTCTATGCAAAAGTACAACTGATCTGAGGATTTTTCCACTAAAAATCGAGGTAACTGGTCGTTAATGATTCGAAAACTAGGGTTTTTGTCATCAAGATGAAATCTGAAAACCCTAGTCGTTTTAAATCTTTGCATTTCGAACCTAGTACTCACGAGAACAAACCTGCGACTGATATAATCGTGGAAGCAGCTCAGCAACGGCTCTAAGGTTGGTGAAGTGGATGAACAGGGTTCGCGAAAGGGGGGGATTACCGAACCTTCGACTGGATGTACATGGGCAACAAACCTTACACCCTTATCACCCTAGGGTTGCTGCCGAACCCAGATAGAAGCATTCACGAACCTTGTTGCCAACCATATGCACCGAACCCTAGACAAACCTTGAGCCAGTAAGCTAGCCACGCGAACCTAGTGGCGCCGAACCCATATGCAGCGAACCTCTCCCCAATGGCGAACCTATGATGCATGTTGGCGAACCTTCTGACCACGAACCCTTAATTCACCGAACCCTTCCTATGCAGAGCCGAACCCAACCCTTTGAACGAACCCTCCCTAAGCCACAAACCTACCTGCGAACTGTGAGGCCCCGATTCCCGGCGACCCCACGTAGGTTGGTCTCGTCATAACACATAGCTCTTTAAACTAAAAACTTTCATAAATAGCAGCGGAACTTAAACATAACGTCAAACATGAAATAATGTCTTAATTTAAACATAATTGATTGCCATTGCCACCGGACTCTCTATCTTGATGCCCGAGCTACATGCCTTTCTTCATCATAGCTTAACCTGACATACATGCTAAATCAAGTCAGCTTACGCTGGTGAGTTCTAGTTTTCATAAAAATAAAATCTTTACTGTACATAAAACATTAGCATTCACTGTTGACCAAAGTCAACAGTCTCAATCACTCTGAACATAACACATTTCATATACATAACATATCATAGTTTAATCATTTAAACCATCATAATCATAAACAGTCCTTTGCACCGCAGTGCTCAGGTTCTGCCCAACCGCAGCCGTGACTTCCTTATCCTCTAACATCGTGAACATCATCATCATACGTTCCACTGTCATCATACGAACAGTGGGCTTATGCCGGCCTAAGACTCCATACTTACCCAGTAACAAGTACTGGAGCTACCATACTTACCCAGTAACAAGTACTGGAGCTACCATACTTTCCAATTAACACATACTGGAGCTACCATTCTCACTCCAGAGCAACCATACTTACCCAGTAACAAGTACTGGAGCTACCATGCTTACCCAGTATCACGTACTGGAGCGACCATGCTTACCCAGTATCACGTACTGGAGCTACCATGCTTACCCAGTATCACGTACTGGAGCTACCATACTTACCCCATAACGCGTATATGGGAGCTACGTCATACCCATCCCGTAACAAGTACGGGAGCAACCATACCCAGTTATAGTCCTGGTTGACTATCATTCATACATTTTCCTATAACACGTATAGGAACTTCATTCCCAGTTATAGTCGTGGTTGACTAACATACACACCCAGCACAAGTACTGGTTCCTATAGCATACATACCCTATAACACGTATAGGACATCATTCTTTTATCGTATATGATATAATAGCATTATATCATCTTTTCCTCATAACCATGAAGGCATCATATCCTTCATGCTTGCGTCATAATAATCATCATAACATCACAGACATATCATGCTAGCATCGTTTCATCGTATCTTTATCCTAATAACTTAGGAATCATCATAACATGTTATGCTAGCATTATGTGTCCGTGTCATCATTACATCCTAGCATCATATTCATAACATTTCACTTTCATCCTAGTAACCTAGGATATTTTCATAATTCATTTTTCATGCATTCATCATACTTAACATGTTCTCATGCATGTTCCATTTCACATTAAACATTCATTCATCTTAACATATAAACGTGCATACATGGTCATGGCATATTATTATCCATTTATCATCATCTTAAACACATAACATCATGAACATAAAATTAAGCATGTATGCCAGCCCAAAACATTAAACCTTAAAATAGGGCGTCTAGAACTCACCTGATGTCGCACGGTAGCGAAATCACTTACAACCGTTGCTAATGTATAGTCCTGCATTTGTTTACGTATAATATGTTATTTACATATTAACTTCCTGATTAAATATTTCTGAACATCCATTGACAAAGACCTTGCCTTAATAGCCATCAAATAGTTAATGTTGTTGATTATCATGCTAAAACATGTTCCTAGACAGATTAATGGCTTAGAACTGATCAATCCTTGTTATCGATTTCCCAGATATCATGAAATATCATAACGTAGCATTAGAATGGGTTTAACAACCATGTTTAACATACTAATCTGCTTGTTATCATGAACATCAGATAATCCTTCCAATGAGTATGTTAATGATTGTGATTAGTTTGAAACACTTGGAATTAACCTTGCGTGTCCAAATATTAATCAAACTAATCCCCTAACTTGTCATAATCAAATGGTTTAAACCACTATAACCATTGTTATGATTCCATGCAAATCGGTCATTACAACGGCTCAAAACAAGGATTTACCCGTTAACAATTCGAGTTCTTCACTTAAAATCAATCCTAGCCATCATCTAGGCAATAATCAACAACCCTAACTATATCATCATGTTCAGAAACAAGATTTAATCATTCATTATCATTCTAGAAGGTTAGAATGAACCGTTACCTCTTCAGACGGAGTTCTGCGGGTAAAAAGATGATCCGGACTTGCAGAAACGTTCCCTGGTTCGATCTAAACCTTGAGAAGCCTTCAAAATTGATGTTTTGGTGGATTAGATGCTGATTTGGTGTGTGTGAGGTCGAAATCGTCGAAGATAAGCACACAAATGAGATTCCAGACAAAAACTTGACTTTTTAAGCCATTTTTGCGATCTGATCACCTCAGGCGCATCGCCCCACTCGGGACGCCGAATTGGGGCGTAGCGCGCGGGTCCATGGCGGCCAGATTTTTGTCTTATCTTCGTTTCGCGATTCCGGGAGCATACGAACTCCGTTTTGTGCACGGTTTTCGCCTACGTTCACGATTTTTCGAGCTCTTTCCAATGGTTATAATCTCAAGACCTAAAGAGTTCAAAACATTTGACATCTAATCTATTGCTATATTCGATTCAGTGTATCTTGAAATCGGAGCCTCGTTTCCCTATTTCGCTTACACTCATTCTCTTCATTTTCAAGTTATGATTCTAACCTGAAAATTTTGAGTTGTCACCCATATCATCGTGGATTTCAAACACGATCAAATGTGCTTATTTCTTTGATAACGCAATTCTTCGAACATCAACAGTTACCGAAATCTCGCACATTTATTTTTAGATTGCTAGATTTTCGGGTGTTACACGAACCATCGGCTGAGACGAACCCTTAGCAGCTGGGACCGAACCTATTGCATCATGGATAGCTGAACCTTAGACCTTTGCATGAAAAGGGTTCGCTGTACACTTAAACGAAATCAGGAAAGTCCCTCGGCTCAACTAACCGGCCCAAATCAGTTGCTTAGCCCACTCCTAGTATGCGGCCCAATAACTTGACCATTTTGTCCCTTTGGGCTCACAACAAAATAATCAGCCCAAAGTCTAGTGTATTCGGCCCATAGAAAATTTGCTTAGTCCATCGTGGGCTCAACCGGCCCAACACATAATACTCGGCCCAACCTATCATTTAACAATCCCAACACTTAGATTAATTCATGAATGGCCCAATAGTTGGCCATGGCCACTATTTGGCCCACAATAATCTAATGGCCCAACAGCCTCTTTGAATCGGTCCATGAGATTTCTTCCGGCCCAATGGATTCTAAAACGATGACAAACACATAAATGGTCGTTGGAAACGGTAATAACAAATGCATGAAGTATCACTTTAATTAAAGTGATGTTAAAAAACAAGGGATGCAAAGTCTTAAACATATTATTTAGAAAGCTTTGATGTATAAGTTAAATATTAATTCAAAGGATTTCAAACAATCAAGGAGATTTAGCACAATATCACTTAGCATATGGAATCTTGGGTCGGATGATGAACAAGACTAGCGAGTGTTAGTCAACTTTAGGACTAACACTTACATGCACAACAAACCTTTACAAAAGCTTACTTATAAACTACAACATTAGGAAATCAATACAGGATCGTGAACATTACTACAAGTACAAACAAAGAGCGCGGGTATTCTTGTCTTTCACTTAGTCAATCACTACGGACACAAGGTGAGTTCATTTGTCCCTTTCAAACTTATTTGTTTTACTTCGGGACTGAGAAGCATGTTAAACACTTTCATAAACTCTTGAAATGTTATTTAATGCTTTAAACATAAACATGATATTTATGCTGAAACTTATAGTTGAGACTTAGAATACGTTGAAATACAATAGACTTGAAACTTATACTTTAAACTTGAGGTTTGAAAACATATGTTGGATGCTTAGGAGACTTAATGCTTATGCTACAACAATATGCTAAAACTTGGTGATTGAGGCTTATGTTGCAAACTAGAAGCTTAATTTATACACTTGATGCTTAAACTAAGTGCTTAATGCTTATGTTATAAACTATATTCTTAAACTATATTCTTGAAGCTTATGCTATAAACTATATTCTTAAACTATGCTCTTTATACTTATGCTCTAAGCTGTACTCTTAAACGCTACTCTTGATGCTTACGCTATAAACTATATTCTTAAACTATATTCTTGAAGCTTATGCTATAAACTATATTCTTAAACTATGCTCTTTATACTTATGCTCTAAGCTGTATTCTTAAACGCTACTCTTGATGCTTACGCTATAAACTATATTCTTAAACTACACACTCGATGTTTAAGCTATAAACTATATACTTAAACTAGATGCTTAACATTTATGCCATAAACTATATGCTTAAAACTACGAATGCTTTAAACATTTTGTAAGCTATAAACTTGTTATGCAAAAGCAACGGTTTGGCCTCTCAGTGCTTGCCTCTCCGGTTGTTAAACTTCGAAATCTATAAACTCGTTATGCAAAAGCAACGGTTTGGCCTCTCAGTGCTTGCCTCTCCGGTTGTTAAACTTTGAAAGCTATAAACTTATCATGCTCAAGCAACGGTGTGGCCTCTCAGTGCTTGCCTCACCGGTTGTTAAACTTTGAAAGCTATAAACTTATCATGCCCAAGCAATGGTGTGGCCTCTCAGTGCTTGCCTCACCGGTTGTTAAACTTTAAATGCTATAAACTTGAATGCTAAAACTAATGGCTATGGAAAAACAATAGTTGGTCTCTCAGTGCTTGCCTTCATGTGTTCTTCCTAGTCAGGACTTGAAGAACAATAGTTGGTCTCTCAGTGCTTGCCTTCAGGTGTTCTTCATGTTCAGGACTATCAGGTACCTATTATGGTCTCTCAGTGCTTGCCATAGGGTGACCTTCATAGTCGGGACTTGAGGAGTAGACTGATGGTCTCTCAGTGCTTGCCATACAGTGATTCCTTAATGCCCACTCATGCTATAAACTTAAACATAATGTTATACAGTGATTCCTATGCGACTTAGTATGTGGTGGGACGGCGTCTGGGCGGGTTGTAGGCTCGACTCAGGGGTATGCCCTATATATAAGCATACCGAGTTGGATGATACAGGTGGTGTTAATGAGATTAAGGTGGTTACCGAGGGGATGCTTAAATGTTTTTGGGTTAATATCATAAACTTTTTAACATGATGCTTTTAAACAAATATCGAAGCTATTACATACGAATGCTATAGACTTGTAAACTTTGAAACAGTAAATTAAAGCTATGATGAGGAATGAATCGAAGGGTAGGTAAAATGCTTAATTATCATTAATAACAATGTCCTATGCGACTTAGTATGTGGTGGGACGGCGTCTGGGCGGGTTGTAGGCTCGACTCAGGGGTATGCCCTATACATAAGCATACCGAGTTGGATGATACAGGTGTTATTGATGAGGTTAAGGTTTTACCTAAAAAGGTTTGCAAAAGCTATTTTACAAATACTCAAAACTATATGAACTCACCAACCATTGTGTTGACTTTGTTTTCTTACATGCTTTCTCAGGTGACGCACAGGAATATGCTTAAGCTTTTGGACTACATACTAGGATGCCAGTTAGCAGACCTAGTAGACTTTTGAAGAAGCACATATTTTGCTAAGGATGCGAATCACTTTTTGATATCTTGTATAGATACAAGATAGGAAACATATGATTCTTTTGTTAGGTTTACCGAGTTAAATTACTGAACATTGATATTGTAATTTAACTTCGTAATCCTATTTTAGTGTCTGATTGTGCTTTAGTTATTCTTAACATTGATGCTATGTAAACAATCTGATCATCATGATTATCACTCACGATATCGCGCCCCGAGAACCTTCCGCCCGACGGGGACTTCGATCCAACCCCGCCGGCTCGGGGTGTGACAGTTATTGCCAAGGTTTTTGTTTAGCTTAAGAAAAAGAGTGCATAGTTCTATGGAACTTTCACTCCTCTTCTTCCTTCCATGGAACTTCCTGCTCCTGAAGATGACAGCTTTGTAGAACCAACAGATGCTACACATTCTCCTTCTCTCCCACACCCCATTAAAGTTACTTACAAACGAAAATGAACCCCTGAACAGCTCTCTAAAGCTGTTTAGCCTCCTTCTTCCAAACCTACAAAGAAAAAGGCAAAAAGAACTAGTAGGGGCCCAGTTCTGCCTAAGGTGCAACCACACCTGTTACTTCACAAATGGATCTTCCTCTGGATCCAGTGGCTGCCCCTCACCTACCCGAAAGCCCTCAGTGTATGTCATCATACATACCTGAGAATATTCAAAGGGACACCACATGTGACACCCGGCAATTTTAGGTAAATTGCAACACTCATTTCACATCCATACTTGTTGTATTTCATTTAATTGAGTTTAGTTAGATGAGCTAAACACAAACACAAAACAATAATTCGGATTATTATTGAATTGTCCATTACACGTTGATTAGGATTAATCAAGCGTGCAAACACTTCGTAAAACACAAACACAAACTATCAAAGATAATTCAAGGAATTATCAAAACACAAACACGAGACTCACGAACGTTGGTGATCAATCAAACCTATGTGTCATTATATGATTATGTGCTAAACATACATTAGATGTTTAGGATAAACATTAGGAATCGAGTACGAGCGAAATCGAATCATCGAAATCGAAAAACATGAAAATGGACCCGTCGCGGTACGCGGAGATCCCTTGGCGAAAGGCTTCGCGGTACGCGAAGAAAACCGGGAGTCGGGACTCCCGAATCCCATCGCGATACGGGAAGGTGATTTTTGATCGACCTTCGCTGTACGCAAGGCCATGCAGATCAAAAATTTTATATAAACCAACTCATTCACTTTCTATTCGGTTTTCCCGCAAATTCTTCAAACTCCTTCACCCATTCTCGACCAGAATCTCATTAAAACTCATCCCAAACCCCTGGTAGCACTCTTGGAAGTATTTCCCTCATCCTTGGCAAGCTTGAAGACCTTAAAGCTTGGAGAGGAAGCTAGGAGGACGGAAGCTACGATCCACGCACCGAATCACCATCACCAGAAGCTATTACTACTGAATCTCATCATCAAGAGACTCTAAGGTAGTTTTACATGTTCACTAGTTGATAGATCGTACATGCATAGTGTAAAAACACACATGCAAGTGTGTTTGAACACATGCAACTCCATGTGGTTATTGAGCATGAATTTGTTGGTGATTTTGTGTGATATTGTCATAGATTTACTGATTTTGTAGTCTAGAAATGTTAGATTCGAGTTTTGGTTGAGTTATGATTGATTTGGTGATGATTTTGGTACACTTGCCATAAAAGGAAACTTTTATGTTGCAAGTCGTAGATTTGTGATGATCTAGACATGTTAGACATGTCTAGATGTTGTCAAATACATATTGAAGTGTTTAGAAACACATTTGGATATTTGATTTTGTCAAAAACACGATTTTGTGTAAACTTACTATTTATGGAAACTTTTATAAGTCAAAATAGGGCTTTTGATGTTTACGAATGTTTTGATGAACTTTAATTGTTGAAACATGTTCACAAATGATTTTTAACATGATTGGAAACCTTGACTTGTGAAAATGAGTTTTTAAACGAATACGAACTATTTTAGGAAACTTTGTTTGGGCAAAATGGCATAAATGGTATTTTATGCACAAACGGCTTATTTTAAGTGTTCACATATGTTTTTACAATCACACTAAAGTTATTAGTTTTATGAAATAGGATTTTATAACCATACTTTCCAAAAATAGAAACTATCTAAATATAGAAAGTTTCCCGAAACGAGAACATAATGGTTTTCAAACTTGATTTCGTAAAAACAGTATGAGTTGAGTCATAGGACACATTTTAGTGTCTTACTTGCACTAAGACAACTTAACCCAGCAAACGTGTCACCAACGATTCGTAGAGTCAACACAAGTCAACACACACACTCAGTTGAGCACATGACACCTGGAGTTGTATGGACTACAACACACCACAGAACACATACTTACACCTATATGATTATAGGAGCTTACTAGCAGGACTGCTAGCTTTCACAGTCGCAAAACCCACATAAACCGGAACTGCTTTATCAGGAGAGTTCACGGCCCCTTTTTACATTTTCTACCTTTGCGGGAGAAAACATTGCATACAACTGATTTTGATCAACATACATACTTTTGGTTACATTTGTACATGCTAATATCGTGTATACATATGTGTGGCATTCATCCACAAAACTGATAAGTCCTCATTAAACACATCTCGAACCGTTAATAGCGCGTAGCGCTTAGCGTGGTAATTCTGAATAGTACTATTTGGGCCTGACAAGCCCCACTGTTGTGCGCCGTATGGCCACCCCGACTGGAGGTTGGAACAGTGCATAATTGACCAATAAACATTTCCATATCTTGTTGGATGGATATGGCGGGAGGCAGCATGTTAGCTTCGGTTGCGAACCCGCATATGATATATAAAACTGCAAAACATTTACTTTAAACATTTTGATGTTTACTGTTGATACAAACCTGTGCTCTCACCAAACTTTGTGTTGACCCTTTTACTCGCATGTTTTCTCAGGTTACTAAGGCACGCACACAAGGATAGGATGCTAGGATGGAGTCCCATGCATCAGCTTTAGTGTCTTAGGCAATTTGATAACGATTGACATTTGTTTTGTTATGTAATGTTAAATGCTTAAACCGCTTCCGCACTACTACTCTTTAAGTTTTCAAAACTGATTAAACTTATGCTTCTGCAACTTATAATTACAATGTTGTTTTGATAACTTAAACTTTTTACTTCCGCAACTCTGAGTCTACTAAACTGTTTTATCCAAGTTATTGGATGTACGTATGAAACCAGACATGTAGGTCCCGCAACATTGTGTGACCGGTTATTGCGAATTAGGTTTGCATTTAGTGAACTTAGTCTATAACCACTAGTCTCCACACAACGCGTAGTGCTTAGTATTAGTTTCACTTGCATACATTATCGTACATATACACAATTCACACATTTAGATGCGGCAACACTGTCATCACCATCTATGCTCGCATTTGATGAGAAGGAACAGATTGTTCCTACACCTTCAGTATCAACATTACCGGTAGCGGTTGAGTCACCGGACCAAGCGCCAACTATCACCCGAAGACAGCACGTCTGAGCCATCGCAGGAGGAGCAGCCGGTACACATACGCTATATCACTGGTGCCCGAATAGAAGAGGCGACGAAAAAAAAAAGCTGATCGGGAATGGAACTAAAACAAGTCCAGGGATGAAATAGGCCCTGTGGCTCAACAACATTCTTGTAACCCTTGGTACTGCTACACATATTGCTTACAAGGACCATATGAAGAGATTCCGAACTCAACTCCTTGTCACTCATAGAATATCACCGAACGAACATGATCGCTCGAGTTAAGAAAAACTAGAGTGACCATGCGGAGGGATTTCATTACGGGTGCTAGGTAGTCATCCAGAAGCAGCAATACCAACACTCACATAATCAGTGACTCAACACCAAATGACCTGAGAAAAACACACTCAAGCCACGTAGCTATCCTTATAGGATCTACGCAAGATCCTATAATATTATTCAACTCACATAACTATCCCAAGTATTAGTTGCGACAAGGCTATTCGGCCATATCTCATATGACCTTGTTCGACTAAACTCTGAGTCTAGTAAAACCTAATAGCTCTAAGCAGGAGGAACTAGAATTCCTATGTAAGGTAAATTGACGATCATGGTGCGCAACATAATCGTGAATTTACAGGTACGCATGAATTCTGGCAAATTCTATTGTGAGCCTATTTTTTTTTGAAAACACATACATTGATATTCGCTTATCCCTCATCCTGATGGTTGCAACGGAATTCAAGCAACGTATCAAGATTTCAACATAACATTCATCAAATTTCTATCTATAGTCTGGATTACCATGTATCCATTGAAAACCTCATGTTACGACATTACATTCCACATGAGTAACATATCAAATTTTCCGATGAAGACCTTGACAAGGATCCTAAGGAGGACCCCATGGAAGAGTCACCCGACAATACATCTCCCATACTAGACTCACTTGAGCCTGAGAGGCAGTGTCTTGAGTCGGATTGGCTCGGGACCTGACCTGGGCGGACGACCGAATCGAGTGTCTTGAAGAGGAACTTATATGTACAAATATACGACATATAGAAATTAGTAGCATAGTCAACAAGATGGATCGGGATATAACCCAGTTGGTTTCACTATTCCAGGCAGCCGAAGGTCGGGCTGCCATCGCTAATACTGGAATCTAAGGACTGGAAAACAAGGTCGCCGATCCAATTCCAGAAGAACTTGACACTGAGGAAAAGGAACCAGCAGCGAGTGCTGATTCTGATTCCACTATCGATAATGCCTTTGATTTACTTATCATAGACCTGGTAGGGACAAGTTGTGTCTCTGTAAATCGAAATTTTTGGAATCTTAGTCACTTGGGTATTAAATAAATTGTAACAAGTACAACTTATTATATATCAAGACAAATATCTGCTATTGAAAATTTTGTCTATACCAGTCAATACATGTTTTCTTCTCATATCAGTCGCGCGCTACATTAGTCATTATACCTACTCTAACGCTTATTCTCACTATGAAGATCATGGTTGGAAAACGCGGGGAATGCAAGAACGTGGGAGGGCGTGGAAACATTAACCTCACCGCAACGAAACTGAACGCGCTAATCCGCAAACGAGTTGAGGAGGAAATCGATGCACGTGAAGCTGCACGTAACCAGAATCAACTGACCCAAGGGACAAACCCTAATTCACCCCACTGCACATTCAAAACATTCTTAGACTGCAAACCACCTTCTTTCGATGGTACGGAGGGTGCTGACGGCCTCCTCCGATGGATTGAGAAAATGGAATCAACTTTCATCATGAGCAACTGTAGGGTTAATGACCGCGTGAAGTACGCAACAGGAACCTTAGAGGGAGCAGCCCTCACTTGGTGGGACACAAATGTCCAAACCATAGGACGAGAAACATCTGAGGCTATACCTTGGGAGGAATTCAAAGGAATGATGAACCACAAATATTTCCCTCACGACAAAGTTCAGAGATTGGAAACGGAATTTCGGAACCACAGGATGATTGGTTCTGAGATCAAGGCATACACGTCTTGATCTTATGAATTGGCACACATGTGTCCAAAAATGGTGACCCCAGCCTACAAACATCTCGAAGTATACATCGAGGGATTGACACCACAGGTTCGGGATATGGTACTATCCGCTCACCCCACCACCTTACCACAAGCCGTTTACTTAGCTCATGAACTGACCGATACGACAGTCATTCAAGGATTATTACCTCCACGTGGCTCAGTAATCAAGACCACCGACAACAAACGCAAATGGGATAACTCTCTAAACGAAACCCCCACTCTACAACCACCAAGGCGACGTAAGGGTGCCTATGCTGGCAAAAACCCAAGGTGCAACAACTGTGATTATCATCATAAACGGGGACCGTGTGAAAGATACCGATGCCAATGGTGCGGAAAGCGAGGCCACACAACTAAAAATTGCAGGGGTGATCTGGTGGCCAAAACCCCGCAGCCACAACAGCAGGAATCCAAAACACCAAAAGGTTGCTTCGGATGTGGCAAGCCAGGGCACTTCAAAAGGGACTGCCCCCATGTGAGTAACAACGGGGATGAAGCATCGAAAAGTTGCTTCGAATGTGGAAAACCAGGGCACTTCAAGAAGGACTGCCCACATCTGAAGGACAATAACAATAACGAAAACAACAACGATCCGAAGGAACGACCCCTCGTGATTGGGGCTAAGGAAGCCATAAATGATCATAATCTTCCAACAGGTACGTATCTCTTAAACGATCATTATGCTTCTTTATTGTTTGGTACTAGAAATTGAGAAAAGTCTTATATTTGAGCACCTTAGCAAATACTTGTCATAACCCTAATATCCTTAAAGGCTGAATGCACCTTAGAGTTAGATGATGGTGAACTGATTGTAACTAAGCACATTCTAAGAGAATGCACTTTAGAGCTAGCAAACCATAAATTTAGGATCGACCTCATGCCAGGTTACACTCGGTAGTTTTGAGGTAGTTAGGAACCAGGTTGAAATCACTTGCCACAACAAGGTTGTGCGCATACCTCTCCCTAGTGGAGAAACCCTAGGCATCAACGGTGAAAGGAGCAACACTCCTCCGTCCCCACGTGGAAGTAGGAACAAATCTCCATGGATTCTATTACCAAATTACCCCATACTCCTAGTGGATGCGACACTATCTGGATTATTGTGGACCGACTGACCAGGTCAGCACATTTCCCTTGCAAACAAGGAAAACGATAAAATGGAAAATCTAGCCAGAAGTTATGTCAAGAAAGTGGCCTCACGACATCGAGTGCCAATCTCCATCATTTCAGATCAAGATATTAGATTCATTACCAACTTCGAGAAATCATTGCAAAAGTCGCTTGGCACTCGGTTGGATATGAGTATTGTATACCACCCACCAGCTGATGGCCAGAGCAAACGTACAATACAAACTCTCGAAGATATGCTACGAGCATGCGTAGTAGACTTCGACAATGGTTGGGAAACTCACCTACCATTGTTGGAGTTTTCCTAAAACAACAGTCACCACACCAGCATCAAGGCAGCGCCTTTTGAGGCACTCTATGGCAGGAAGTGCCAATCACCCCTCTGTTGGGCAGAAGTGGGTGACAGTCAACTCACTGGCTCAAAACTTATACAAGAAACAACCGAGAAGATAGTACAGATTAGAAACCGCATGGCAGCAGCTCGTGATCGTCAACAGAGCTATGCCGATCACCCCTCTGTTTTGGCAACCAAGGAAAACTGAATCCACGGTATATTGGGCCATTCGAAATCCTGAAGCGGATCGGCCCAGTAGCATATCAACTTAACCTACTAGTCGAACTCGATGGAGTTCACAACGTATTCCATGTCTCAAATCGGAAGAAGTGTTTATCAGATGAGACACTTGTGATTCCACTGGATGAAATCCAGGTCGATGAACAACTACGGTTCGTGGGAGAACCGATAGAGATAATGGACCGAGAGGTCAAACGACTTAAACAGAGTCGAATTCCAAATGTCAGGGTCCGATGGAACTCAAAACGTGGACCCGAATTCACGTGGAAATATAAATATCAGATGATGCGCAAATATCCCTATCTTTTCAAACAGACAATGTCGAACGTCGACGACAACGAATAAATTTCGGGACGAAATTTCCTTTCAACAAGGGGATGATGTGACAACCAGAAATTTTCAAATTTTTCATTCTCAAACACTAACAACAACAACCAAATTTCGGGACGAAATTTCTTTCAACAAGGGGATGATGTGACACCCGGCAATTTTAGGTAAATTGCAACACTCATTTCACATCCATACTTGTTGTATTTAATTTAATTGAGTTTAGTTAGATGAGCTAAACACAAAACAATAATTCGGATTATTATTGAATTGTACATTACACGTTGATTAGGAATAATCAAGCGTGCAAACACTTCGTAAAACACAAACACAACTATCAAAGATAATTCAAGGAATTACCGAAACACAAACACGAGTCTCACGAACGTTGGTGATCAATCAAACCTATGTGTCATTATATGATTATGTGCTAAACATACATTAGATGTTTAGGATAAACATTAGGAATCGAGTACGAGCGAAATCGAATCATCGAAATCGAAAAACATGAAAATGGACCCGTCGCACCGAATCACCATCACCAGAAGCTATTACTACTGAATCTCATCATCAAGAGACTCTAAGGTAGTTTTACATGTTCACTAGTTGATAGATCGTACATGCATAGTGTAAAAACACACATGCAAGTGTGTTTGAACACATGCAACTCCATGTGGTTATTGAGCACGAATTTGTTGGTGATTTTGTGTGATATTGTCATAGATTTACTGATTTTGTAGTCTAGAAATGTTAGATTCGAGTTTTGGTTGAGTTATGATTGATTTGGTGATGATTTTGGTACACTTGCCATAAAAGGAAACTTTTATGTTGCAAGTCGTAGATTTGTGATGATCTAGACATGTTAGACATGTATAGATGTTGTCAAATACATATTGAAGTGTTTAGAAACACATTTGGATATTTGATTTTGTCAAAAACACGATTTTGTGTAAACTTACTATTTATGGAAACTTTTATAAGTCAAAATAGGGCTTTTGATGTTTACGAATGTTTTGATGAACTTTAATTGTTGAAACATGTTCACAAATGATTTTTAACATGATTGGAAACCTTGACTTGTGAAAATGAGTTTTTAAACGAATACGAGCTATTTTAGGAAACTTTGTTTGGGCAAAATGGCATAAATGGTATTTTATGCACAAACAGCTTATTTTAAGTGTTCACATATGTTTTTACAATCACACTAAAGTTATTAGTTTTATGAAATAGGATTTTATAACCATACTTTCCAAAAATAGAAACTATCTAAATATAGAAAGTTTCCCGAAACGAGAACATAATGGTTTTCAAACTTGATTTCGTAAAAACAGTATGAGTTGAGTCATAGGACACATTTTAGTGTCTTACTTGCACTAAGACAACTTAACCCAGCAAACGTGTCACCAACGATTCGTAGAGTCAACACAAGTCAACACACACACTCAGTTGAGCACACCGACACCTGGAGTTGTATGGACTACAACACACCACAGAACACATACTTACACCTATATGATTATAGGAGCTTACTAGCAGGACTGCTAGCTTTCACAGTCGCAAAACCCACATAAACCGGAACTGCTTTATCAGGAGAGTTCACGGCCCCTTTTTACATTTTCTACCTTTGCGGGAGAAAACATTGCATACAACTAATTTTGATCAACATACATACTTTTGGTTACATTTGTACATGCTAATATCGTGTATACATATGTGTGGCATTCATCCACAAAACTGATAAGTCCTCATTAAACACATCTCGAACCGTTAATAGCGCGTAGCGCTTAGCGTGGTAATTCTGAATAGTACTATTTGGGCCTGACAAGCCCCACTGTTGTGCGCCGTATGGCCACCCCGACTGGAGGTTGGAACAGTGCATAATTGACCAATAAACATTGTCATATCTTGTTGGATGGATATGGCGGGAGGCAGCATGTTAGCTTCGGTTGCGAACCCGCATATGATATATAAAACTGCAAAACATTTACTTTAAACATTTTGATGTTTACTGCTGATACAAACCTGTGCTCTCACCAACCTTTGTGTTGACCTTTTTACTCGCATGTTTTCTCAGGTTACTAAGGCACGCACACAAGGATAGGATGCTAGGATGGAGTCCCATGCATCAGCTTTAGTGTCTTAGGCAATTTGATAACGATTGACATTTGTTTTGTTATGTAATGTTAAATGCTTAAACCGCTTCCACACTACTACTCTTTAAGTTTTCAAAACTGATTAAACTTATGCTTCTGCAACTTATAATTACAATGTTGTTTTGATAACTTAAACTTTTTACTTCCGCAAATCTGAGTCTACTAAACTGTTTTATCCAAGTTATTGGATGTACGTATGAAACCAGACATGTAGGTCTCGCAACATTGTGTGACCGGAGACTGCGATCCTGACTGGTCTTGCTCGCGCCCCGCTCGGGACGGGATTTCTCGGGGTGCGACAGATTGGTATCAGAGCTTCCGTTTATTGCGAATTAGGTTTGCATTTAGTATGAACCACTCTCTCCTACTTCCCAAACCTTACTTAGAGTGGTGACAGAGTTGCAAGAAAGGTTCCCCAACCCAGAGCTTACAATGTCAGAGGTTGACCCTAGAAGTATTGAAGGGGTCAATACAGTGGAGGCTGCCACTACTGATGAACCCTCTCTGTTTCATCAGGACATTGGTACATGCAATAGGACCTCCTCTGTGGCAACTCACATTGCTGATGACTTCTTTGAGGTCCTCTACAATGAGAGGAATCCAGGGCGCCAAGAAACAACATCTGGTGGTGGAGGTGTAGGAGAAGGGCTCAGGACTCCATCACCCAATGACTCCACTCTGGTGGATTAGGGCACCACCATTAAGGAATTGACGAACACCATTTCCACCTTACAAGCCAGGGTAGCCCATCTATAGGCTGAAGTAGCTACCCTGAGGCTGCAGATCCAAGACAAAGATGCTACCCTCTTGGACCTTCAGCTCCGCCCACCCATCATTTGTACCCCCTTTCACCCTGACCCTAGCTATGTGTCCTTCCCTTCCTCTGATGCTACCAAAAAGGGGGAAAAAGGTACAACCTATGGAGTCAGGATCTCCAGCTGAGGGAGAAGAGGAATCTCAAGAACCCACTCCATTCATAACCAACTTAGATAGTGAATGGGATGAGTTCTTGGGAACTTACTTTCATTACTTCAACTCATCCTCCCCTTCTGAAGCTGCAGAATTATCCATGGAGATGACAAAACAGCAAACATCTCCTATCTCCATGGAGCCTAGGTCCCCTGTTAGGACCCATGAGACCCCTTCCGGGACTAAGTCCCCTGCTGGCACTACAACCAAAGTTACCATGGAAGATCTTTTACAGAAAACAGCTACTATCTCCATGGAACCTACATCCCCTTTTGGGATATTGGCTGTTGAAGAGCTCTCCTCAAATACTGTGATCTTTGAGGAGACTCTTAAGGAATCTCTCAAAGTGGTTGGTCAACCGGAGGGGGCAATGAAAGCTAAGGTTAGCTCAGAAGCTGAAGATGTCTCCAAGGGCCCAGTCATTCTTGAGGTTACTTCCTCAGAAGAACTAGCCGATGAACCTACTGGTGAGGCCATAGGATCCATCTCCTCTGGGTTGAATGAAATGGATAAAGGAAAAAGGAGGCTAACCCAGAGGAGGAAGCTGCTCAGGAGGAGAAAAGACCATTCATGAAGAAGGGACGACAGAACTTCCCTAGATGGAGAGATTCTACGACTCTCTGGTTTCCTCTGGGAGAAGGGCTTGATATAGATGAGGTACTACTCTAGTTAGTACCTAGAATGGCTGCTGAACTGGATAGGGTATAGCATCTTGAACAGGCTGCTGCTGCATCCAAAGCTGTGGCATCTTCCAAAAAGAAACAAAAAGAAGATGACTACTGAGAGAAAATGAAGCAGTTCCTTGAGAACTATGGATTCTCTTGGAGACAGCTTGGTCCTATGAAGAACTCTACCATGGATCTTCACATGAGAGATATTAAAAAGAAAATATCCAAGGGAGAGTTACCTTCACATGACAAAATCCAGGCTCAAAGGGAGGCTCTTAACTTTCATCTGGGGGGAAGAGTTCTTCCCAATATACCCCTCTCTACTCAAGCAATCAGAGCAGGAGAGGAAGTTATGTGCAAAGCCGCAATAGATGCTTTCTTCCCAAAAAAAGAACCCATCACTCATCCATCCAGTCCCTCTTATGACAACATGCCCATATCCTCAGTGATCAGGATCAACAGAGGTCGTACAGAGCAACAATCTACAAGTACCGATCCTGAGGAACAACCAAGGATGGATGAAAGGAGAGAAGAATAAGAAGAATCATTAACTGCAAAACAAACCACTGAAATGAATCAAGAGCCCTCTGCAGAACCAGAAAGAGCAGAGTCCTCTACAAAAGTAGCTGATGAAAGAGAAGATATGCAGGAGGCGTAGGAAGAAGAGGAGACTCAGACTTCAGGTCAAATCATTCCATACAGAAGGCATGGACCTTTCAGACATTGGAAGTCCATTTCCATAAGAAGGCCTGAGGAGATGTCCGTCAATGTACACATCCCTATCATTGAATGGAGCTATATCTCCCGAGAGAAGAAGTTCAGATTAAAGCTAAGCCATGGAAACATTGTTACACTAAAGGAGATTGATCTCATCTGTAACTTAGCAAAGTGTGCGTGTTCTTGAGCTAAGAGTTGTGTATTTCTTAAAGTTGAATACAATATACTTTAACCTTGATTTTAAACTCTTCTTGTGTATTTGTTTCATTCTGTTTTGTAAATCAAGTTGATAGAATTTCGGCATCTATCAACTTAGTAGAAGATACCTTGTGAAAGTGTTGTGTAGATTAAATAACCCGATCCAATAGTCTTTGTAACATTTCGATTAACTATGTTATTTCCTTTTTATTAATATATATATATTCACATATATATAGATATATATATATATATATATATATAAATAAAATACATTATACACAAATATATAATTATAATGAAATATTAATAAAACAAATAACAGTAAAGTTTAAAGTATTTATAAAGTAAGTTTTATAAAGTAATAAATAATAATAATAGTAATAAATTTAAGTTTTGAAAAGCTTATAAAATAATTTTAACAAATAACAAAACATTATCAATACTTTATTTAAACAAATTTAATTTTTATAAAGTTTATAGTAATTTATAAAAAGGTTTTAAGAACTTATAAGGGTTATATTTGCCAAAAACAGAAAATTTGAAATAGAAAAGAAAGAAGGAAGGACCAGAAGTGACAACCCTCTATTCTTGTTTTCTTCTTCACCCAAATCTCCTTGGGTCGACCCTTATCCCCATTCCCGACCCAACTCTATCTAGAACGCGAATAAATGGATAAAACCGATAAAAATTTGAAATTTAAACATCTCCGAACACGTAGGAATCGATATCTATCGTTAATTTGAAGTTTAAAAATTAAAAATTTACGAAATCATAGCCTAAATACCCGTATGCGATCGGGCTTCTTGAAATCTATATAAACGATCATGAGAACGAAATTAAATCGATACACACACACATCTGAGGTCGACGAACAAGTCTGTGTATCCAAAACACACCCAGATCCTCTCTTAATCGCGTAACCAGACCTGCAAGGCCTCGGTCGAGTGGTTTTAAACCACGATTCGAAATCACAACAAACCGCAACAAAGGTTAGTGTTCTATACACCATTAGACTCGTTTTTATAAGCCCAACAAAAGCTCCGTGGTGGCTCAGTCGATCGGGATCGTATCTGATCGAATTTGGAAACCAAAGGAATTAGGGCTCGCTTTGTTAAACTGAATTGAGGGATAGGAACACAGGTTGGGTTAAGTTTAATTCAGATGAACTTCTAACGCGAGCAAGTCTCTAGATCAGATGGTTTATGTGAGCGCGTTTAAGGCTTGAGCCTCCTGTGGTCGCGGGTTCGAATCACGGCTGGGGCGGGAGGTTTGGGTTTTTGTTTTTGTTTTATTTTTAACAGTTTTTATTATTTAACTTTCTATTTAGTAAATAGTTTTAAATTCTAATTTCACAAAAAGTTTTATAAACTTAAAACTATGATTTAGATAAAATATATATATATATATATTTTTATGTATATATGAAATAGAGATCAAAACTCAAAGTGTATTTATTTTAAATAATTATTTAATAGAATTATTTAAAATTATTTAATAAAAATGGGATTTAAAGTTCAAACATTATACTCTATAAAAAGTTTATTTAAATATCATTATCTAGAGTTTATCTAAATAATAGGAATGTTATTTAAATATTTATAAAGTTTAAACATTACATTGGTTATAAAAATATATATATAAATATATAATTTGTAAATAGTTTATTTAAATAATATTAATTATTATTTTACATAAATAAAGAAATGTTATTAAATACTATAAAGGTTAGATATAGCATTTATTATTAAAGTTAATTAATTAATTTTAATATGTAATGGAAGTGATTTTAATAAACAATTTATTAACTAACAAACTATTAGTTATTTTAAATTGTTTTAAATTATTTAAAACAAAAAAATTACAAACATTATTTCAAATTTCAAAAAAAAAAACAAATATTATTAATACTATTATTTCAACACTATAAATTTTTATTTACTTTTACATATAAATTGAACTTTCAATAAATATCAAAAAGATTAAAAGGTAGAATTTCCTACAAAACCTTTTAATATTTAAACATTTAAACATGAACTATATTACATTATTACAATTGTATTAGGAATTTCCAAGCACGTTATAGATAAAGTAGCTTATACTTGAATTAATAATATAGGATAACGTGTATTGCTTGAACTACACAAATTGGCATCAAATAGCTGCTATTAACTCATCGAATTAAGGTGAGTCTTCATATACCCTTTTTACGCTTTTATTTTTGGGGTGAAACATGTTTACAACTATTACACTATACTTTAAACTATTAATCATGTGAACTTGGGTTAATGGTCTTGATGTAGTGAACTTTAGTCATGAATTTGCATTGATCATAAACTTAAACTTTCTGGTAAACAATGATAGATCTATTGGCCCGGCCAGACCCACTGTTGTTTGATTTACCCTTCGGGGGAAGCCCGCGGTGATTGTTTACTACTTTAGCATTGTTAGGAATGCTAAACTTGGTCAAACATTACTTGTTAACATTATCTGATCTGTTTTGACATGCTTTGTTCATTATCCTAGTTCATTATGCTTTGTGTTCACATGTGACAACTATGTATCTGTATTATATCAACTATTTTTGGTGTGTGCGTTTTTAAACCTGTGAAGCTCACCAACTTTTTAGTTGACCTTTTATTTTAAACATGTTTCAGGTGGAACTGCAAACTAGACTTGATTGATTATCATATTAGAGCTTGGACCTAGTCATTTAGTTAGATTTGTTGATTTGTAACTTTTGTAATGATGTTGGATGTAAGTATTTTACAATTTAGAACCTTGTGCTTTTGAACAATCTACACTTCGTGTACGCCCCGATGATTCCGCCGTTGGTCGGGGTGTTACAGATTGGTATCAGAGCCTGGGTTATAGAGAATTAGGTTATAAAATGGACGACCTAGACTATAACCATAGAATGACTTAGTTGAACTATGTAGTTGCCATGAACTCTAAGTTGAACCTTATAGTTGTAAGGACTAGGCCATGAACTTTAAGTTTGAACTACATAGTTGCCATGATAGGTCAAACTTGATTATGTGACTACTTGTACTACTTGACTAGTTATTTGATAGGTCAATTACTTGAACCTAGTTTAGAATGCCTAACATGCACACACTAGACTTTAGGGTTCTGAACTTCTTGACCACTTTCTTACGTCTTGCAAGAGGATCGTCATTATGAAGACTACTCTTAGACTTATAAGTCTAATTAAATCTTTGACTCTCGTCAATAGTCTTTAGGTTCACATTAATGAGTAGGAAACACATACAATCTGGAAGGGGGAATACCTATACTTTGGGGAGTTCTGTCTAGGAAAGTATTTCGTATAAATCCAAATCAACCGATGGACCTGTTATACTTTCCTGGGAACCCTTGGAGTGAGTATGAACCTATAGGCTAAAGTATGTCTTTCTGAAAGTTAATTTGGACTTAAACACTTTGATATGTTAAAAGTGTTCCTTTGGGAATGCAATCTGTGTATTGATTTATGCTTGAACCCTCATTTTGAACTATCAATTTCTTATTTTGAACTCCTTGAGTTATTTCTGATCCTTTTCACTTTGAACTTTTGTAGAAACATGCCTCCCCGTCGCAATATTGCCAACAACACCAGCAATGCCAATGTCAACAATTCCAACAACACGAACGCTAACAACAATGGCAATGACACCACCAATACCGAAAATGTCAACAACACAAACACTAATAACACCAACACCACCAATACTGATAACACCAACGCCAACACCAACACCAATAATGCTAATAACACCACCAACCTCAATAACCCCATCATACAAGAATTGGCTGCTGTCATTACTCAGCAAATGGCCACAGTTCTTCCTGGCCTTGTGACCTAGCTCAATCAAGCTAATGGGGTTCTAAACAACAACAGGAATGGTGAGGGTGCAAACCAAACTTGCACCTTCAAGCATTTCAACTCTTGTCACCCTGCCAAGTTCCTTGGTTTTGAAGGGGCCACTGGACTGCTTCAGTGGTTCGAAAGCATGGAGAGTACCTTTCTCCATTCAAACTGTCCTGAGAACCTTAAGGTTCGTTATGCCACCAGTATCCTTCAGAAAAGGGCACTTACTTGGTGGAATACCGAGAAACAAACTAGGGGTGCAGAAACCGCAATGGCCTTAACTTGGGATGAGATCAAACGACTGATGACAGAAGAATTTTGCCCTCGCAATGAAATTATGAAACTGGAGTCGGAATTCTGGAATCTTAAACAGGACAGTGGGGAAAATCTGGCTTACACGAACCGTCACCACGAACTTAGTCTGTTGGTGCCACACATGGTCACTCCACTTTCTCGTGCTATTGAGAAGTATATTAGTGGCCTACCCATGCAAATTCAAGATACCTGTTATGGGAGCAAACCGGCTACACTGGAAGATGCCATTCGTTTGGCTGCTACTTTAACTGATAACCATGTAAGAGCTGGTACTTTAACAAGAAAGGGAGTTAAAAAGGTGGAAGCCAAGTCCACAAATGATGAATCTTCTGAGGAGGTCAAAGCTGAATCTTCCAATGGTCCAAAGTTCAATAATCGCAAGAGAAAGGCTAACAATTTTTCCATGACAACCTCTGCTATCCCTGCTGTACCTGTGAATTTACAACCTCCACCCAAACAACCTAACAAACCGTATGTGGGGGAGCATCCACTTTGCACTACTTGTGGATACCACCATGCAACAAACCGGCTTGCCGAGTTTGCACAAACTGCAAAAGGTATGGTCATTTGGCAAATTATTGTCGGAATGGACAGATGGTGCAACAAGGTCAAACTGCTCCACAATTGAATCAATTACCGGCTGCACCTATTCCTGCTTTAACTCATGGAAGAGCTTGCTATGAGTGTGGTGATCCTAATCACTTTAGAAACAAATGTCCAAAGCTTGTGGGCAACGATCAAAGGGGTACAAGGGCACAGACTTTTCAACTTAATGTTCAAGCCCCTCAAGTTAACCGAGACATGGAGAACGATACATTGTTGATTAAGGATTGATAGGCTCCAGTGTTATTATGATTCTAAGACTTAAGTTTTATATTTCTTTGCAGTTTGAGGTTTTACTTGGTTGAACAAAACTAGAATTTAACTATCATTTAATGTTTAAGTGTTTGATGATAATTCTATCAACATTTATTATATTATATTTGTGTGCATTATGAACGTTAGTGATCTTGTATCCACCCAGTTGTGCCAAAAATCAGCAAGTAGGGCAAACATGCAAGGCGAATTTTCGTTACAGGTGCACACGGAACGAGAATTTGCAGTACATGTAGATACTACGAATGTGAGATAAAGGACACAACTGTTGAAAACTTTGGGACGATTAATTTAAACTCAATTGGTTGAAAACTATTAACCATACTTATATGGCTAGCAACATGTAAACTTGTTCTAAACTTTTATCGTGTGAAATATTTTATGTTATGTAGTGTTAAAAGGTGATTGGTATGCTTTCAAAGTATTGTTGGTGTGGTGGGTTGGCTGCGGTATACCCTATATATAAGCACCAATAATATTTTGGGAGTAGCACCGAAAGCTTGACCAATGTTAGGTTTCATAAATTCAAGTGTGTCAGTAAGATAATCATAGACAAAGCTTGTAGTTGAATCAATAAACTCTAGGTATGTATCCTACAAAAGCCTTAGTCACCGTTCGTATATCGAAACAACTAGAAACGCGGATACGTAACCTAATTATCGATAGAATTTCGTGACTAGGAGCTTTTGATCTAATCACAAGTTGATGTTATATGTGGTATAAGATTTCATTATCCTTTCAATTGATCACAAATAACAAAACACTCACACTAAGAATCACAACTTAATCCTCGATTACTATCACCTCATTTTCATAAATTCATGAATACAAACCTTAAATAATTAAAAATAACGTTAACCTTAAATAATTAAAAATATCATCTACGTTAAATAATTAAACGTCTCTACAGGTTCTGACTGGTAAAAAATTATCAAATATTGACAATGTGATGGGTTGGTGGCTGAGTTTGCCCTACACGTACCCAATACATAAACATTGTTAATAAATGGTGAGTTACTTTAGCCAGAATTCAGTAGAGATTAATAATTATATTAACTAAAGTAGGAAAATGTATGTTATAGAGTTGCAAGATGTGACACCCGGCAATTTCAGGTGAATTGCGACTCTTACATTCTTTACATTTCACATTCATACTTGTTGCATTTCATTTAATTATGATTGATTAGATGAGTTGAACACAAACTACTGCGAAACGATAGTTCGTGGAGCTATCGAATCGTACATTGCACATTGGTTTTGGAAACCAAGTGTGGCAAACATAACACTAACGCAAAACGATAATTCGGGGAATTATTGGATTGTGCATAACACGTTGATTAGGATTAATCAAGCGTGCAAACACTTCGTTAGACACGAACACAAACAATCATCGATAATTCGAGGAATTACCGAAACACACACGAGTCTCACGAACGTTGGTGAACGTCAAACACATTGTGTATCACAACACTCGAAACTTCACGAAACAGTCACACAGTGAACTGGGAAGCTCAAACGACTCCAAACGACACTCGAACGATGTTCTACAGACGAGAAACGTGCGAGAATGGGCCCAGAACAGCAAAACAGGCTTAGTGGGCCTAACATATGGGCCAGGCGCTACGCCTGACCCGGAGCCCTGGTACTGGGCGATGCGCGCGGAACAAAGAAATCAGCCGGACACAAATTCCATCCGCGCGTAACGCCTAAGATCTTTAGCCCACGTCAGGCGTTACGCCTGACATGCACAGATCGCAAGATTAGATTTACACTCAACCTATCTCACTTTAATCATCCTAATCCTATTCTCTCGGTCATAACACCTCTATCTTGAGTTCCTACCTCTGTTTCTTCATCATTTCACCAGAAAACTCCATTGATGAAGCTTTGAAGCTCCTAGGAAGCCATTGGAGCATAGAAGGAAGCTTGGAACTCATCACCATCAACACACCACCACTTGAAGCCACTAAGAGTTTATTTCCAGCCACTCTTGGAGCTGCCAAATCCTTGATTCAACTTCATTCCAGCGATCTAGAGCATCTAAGGTAGTTTTACTTGCTCCTTGATAGTTAGATCGAACATGCAATGGGTAAAAACCCACATGCATGAAGATCCACTCACATGCAAGCACCCACCCATCACATGCACGAATTTCTTGTGGTTTGAATCTGGGTTTGATGATATAAATGTGTTTCTTGATGATCTATGATGTTTAGATTGAGATTTGTGAAGATCTACGATGATGTGTATGTATAAATTTCATGATTTGTTCATAAAGTATTGAAAAGATGCCATGCATGTATGATCTAAGGCATTCTAGATGATTTTGTTGATGTTGGGATGATTCTTGATAATGTATAAGTGTTCTTGCAAGATTAGATGATGATCTTATTGATTAAAAACATGATATTGGATGAACTTTCTATTATTAGAAACTTTATTTTGTCAAAATGAGGTTATGGATGAAATGGTGGACATGCATGTATGTAGAATTGCTATTAGGATGTTAAGATGATGATTTGATCACTTAGAATGTGATTTTGATAATGTTTATGGTCATTTTGACATAGTTACTATAATTAGTAACTTTTATTGTTGAAATATTGATAGATGTTGAATTTGGTTATGTGGACATGTTTAAATGTTGTTAGATTGGTTATTATGATGATTTGTGGCATAAGAATGGTTTATAAATGTGTAGATAGTCATTTTATGCAAAAAACCACAAAGTTACTATTTTTAGTAACTTTATTTTTACAAAAACCGATTTGTAAACATGATGTGTGATTCGAGCATGCTAAATGACTTATTATGTTGTAGTATGATGATTTGATACTAAGTTAGATGGTTTCTGATGTCACGAATGCTACAATTGGAAACTTTCCATTTTAGGAAACTTTTATGTGCAAACATGTTGTAAACGAATTATGTGACTCTGTATGATGATGTGCTATGTGTCAACATTATCACGTAGGACTAATGAGCATGCCAAAACTCTGAAATCAATATGCTTGTGAACTTGCTATAAATGGTAAGTTGTCCATAGACGTGACTTGCGCGTTTTGCACACAACAAGCACTAACACGAATGTTTCACAATACACAACCAAAACATGGTTCACCAACGGGTCGTTGACACACACGGTCAAACACGGTCAATGTAGACCAACACAGACAGACATGATCAACCGAGAGTTATTGATCACGTAACACAATCACTTACACGAACTCACGTGTAATATACGATATAGGTAGCTGGTGACTGACCACCCGACGACACAGGAGCTTACGCTTACATTTGTTCACCTCGCTAAGGTGAGTTCACGGCCCCTTTTTACATTTTCTACCTTTGGGGGAGAAAACATTGCATACAACTGTTTTTGAACAACTTACACACTTTTGGTTATTTTTGTACATGCTAATATCGTATATACATATGTGTGGCATTCATCCACAAACTGATAAGTCCTCATTAAACACACCTCGAACCGTTAATAGCGCGTTGCGCTCAGCGTGGTAATTCTGAATAGTACTATTTGGGCCTGACAAGCCCCACTGTTGCGAGCCGTATGGCCACCCCGACTGGAGGTCGGAACAGTGCATAATTGACCAAACAAAATTTGCCATATCTTGGATGGATATGGTGGGAGGCAACATGTTAGCTTCGGTTGCGAACCCGCATATGATATAAAACATATTGACTAGCTATCAATGGATATTGCATTGTATTGAAAAATAGACCTGCTCAATATTTACTTTAAACATTTTGATGTTTACTGCTGATTACAAACCTGTGCTCTCACCAACCATTGTGTTGACTTTTTACTCGCATGTTTTCTCAGGTAACTAAGGCACGCGCACCAGGAATAGGATGCTAGGCTGGAGTCGCATGCATCTGTTTAAGTGTCTTAGTTTATCAAGCAATTATTATCATTTGATATATTGTGTAATGTTAAACAACTTTAATCGCTTCCGCGACTATTGTCACGTATCGTTTTGAAAACCATTTTGATTTAACGCTTCCGCAAACTATGAATGATTAAACTGTTTTGTTAACTTATACTTTACTTCCGCAACTCTGATATTATGAAACTGTTTTATCCAAATTATTGGATGTACGTACACAACCAACCATATAGGTCTCGCATGTTGTGTGACCGGAGACTGCGATCCTGACAATCTGTCGCCGCTCGCGCCCCGGAAGGGACGGGATTTCTCGGGGTGCGACAGATTGGTATCAGAGACTCCGGTTATTGCGAATTAGGTTTGCATTTAGTGAACTTAGTCTGTAACCACTAGTCTCCACACAACACTTAGTGTTTAGTATCGTGATACTTGCATACATGATTGAACCCACGCTTAGTATACACACTTACCTTATGATATCACCATCGTCACCGCACGTGGCTACACATGACGAGGAGGAGCCGATAGCTCTACCTGTCTCTTTACAATGCCTACCGCACACACTACATTAGTCATTAGCCATACACTAACACTTATTCTCGCTATGAAGATCATGGCTGGAAGACGTGGAGGACGCAGGAATGCAGGCGGACGTGGGAACATCAACCTGACTCAAGCTGAGTTGAACGCCCTCATCAACGAACGAGTTGAGGAGGTACTTGCTGCACGGGAAGCTGCCCGTAGCCAAAATCTACTGAACCAAGGTGATGAACCTGTTCATATTCACCTTGCACTACAAACACTTGTTTCCAATTCAACATGTTTATTCGATACTTAACTCAACCTTGTTCCTTGCGTATCTCAGGAGCAAACCCTAACCCACCTCTCTGCACGTTCAAGATGTTCCTGGATTGCAAACCCCATTCATTCAGCGGCACTGAGGGAGCCGTTGGACTATTACGCTGGATTGAGAAGGCGGAATCAGCCTTCGCCATGAGCAACTGCAGGAACGAGGACAGGGTCAAGTTCGCTGCAGGGACGTTCGAGGGAGCTGCCCTCACTTGGTGGAATGCCAACGTCCAGAACCTAGGGCTTGATGCAGCCAACGCTCTGCCTTGGGATAACTTTAAACAAATGTTGAACCGTGAGTACTGTCCTCGCGGTGAAGTGCAGAATCTGGAAACGGAATTCTGGAACCATAAGATGATTGGTTCCGAGGTCGAGGCTTACACCGCTCGATCTTATGAGTTAGCAAATCTGTGCCCGGAAATGGCAACCCCACCCTTCAAACATATAGAGAAGTACATTGATGGACTGCCACCTCAAATTCAGGGCATGGTGCTCTCTGCTGACCCCATCACCATGCAACAAGCTGTGCGACTGACTCACAAGCTCACTGATTCGGCAGTTGCACAAGGACTCTTGCCACCCCGTGGTGCTGTGACCACAACCAACGACAAGGGCAAACGAAAATGGGATGACACCCTGAACAAACCAACCACACTCCAACCACCACCACAACAGCGTAAGTTTGGATCAACCCAAGCTTATGCCCCACCCATCCCAACCACCCAGAACCAAGGAGGTTATGTTGGGAAACACCCTAAATGCCACAAGTGCAACTTCCACCATGCACAGGGTCAATGTGGCCGCTTCCAATGTCAGCGCTGCGGAAAAGGGGGACATGCAGCCAAAGACTGCAGGGGTGAACTAATGACAAAAACCCCGCAACAGCCACAACAACAGCAACAACTTGAAGCACCGAAGGGTTGCTTCGAATGTGGGAAACCAGGGCACTTCAAGAAGGATTGCCCGCACCTGAAAAAGAACAACAACCAACCGAACAACAACGGGAACAATGGAGTGAGGGGACGAGCCTTCGTGATTGGGGCCAAGGAGGCCAGGAGGGATCCCAACCTTGCAACCGGTACGTATCTCTTAAACGATAATTATGTTACTGTATTGTTTGATACTGGAGCTGAGAAAAGCTTTATATCTAAGGACTTTAGTGAGATACTTGCCATAACCCCAACACCCTTAGAAGTTGAATATACAGTAGAGCTAGCTGATGGTAAATTGATTGTAACTAAGCACATTCTGAGAGAATGCACTTTAGAGCTAGCAGGCCATAAATTTACGATTGACCTCATGCCGGTTACACTAGGCAGTTTTGATGTCGTAGTGGGCATGGATTGGTTGTCTAAAAACCAGGCTGAAATCATTTGCCACGACAAGGTTGTGCGCATACCTCTCCCTAGCGGAGAAACTCTAGACATCAAGGGCGAAAGGAGTGACACTCCTCTGAACATCATCTCGTGCATGAAAGCTCACAAATGCTTACGAAAAGGATACACTACCATATTGGCGCTTATCACCGACAAGACTGAAGAGGAGAAAAGGATAGAAGACATCCCAGTCGTATGCGAATATCCCGACGTTTTCCCGGAGGATCTACCAGGACTTCCACCACCTCGACAAGTGGAGTTCCGCATAGACCTTGTGCCGGGAGCAGCACCTATCGCACGAGCACCATATCGACTGGCACCTTCGGAGATGCAGGAACTGTCCAATCAACTGCAAGAGCTGTTGGACAAGGGTTTCATTAGACCAAGCTTCTCACCCTGGGGAGCTCCGGTCTTATTCGTGAAGAAAAAGGATGGCACGTTTCGTATGTGCATCGATTACCGGGAGTTAAACAAAGTAACAATCAAGAACCGCTACCCATTACCTCGGATCGACGATCTGTTCGATCAACTGCAAGGATCGAGCTACTATTCCAAGATCGATCTGCGATCTGGGTATCATCAGCTAAGGATTCAGGAAGAAGATATCCCTAAGACTGCTTTTCGCACTCGGTATGGTCATTACGAGTTTCTGGTCATGCCGTTTGGGCTGACAAACGCACCTGCAGTATTCATGGATCTCATGAATAGAGTGTGCAAACCATACCTCGACAAGTTCGTCATTGTCTTCATAGATGATATTCTCATTTATTCCAAAACCCAGGAGGAACACAAAGAGCATCTTCAATTGACTCTTGAACTGCTACGAAAAGAGAAGCTGTACGCTAAACTCTCAAAATGCGACTTCTGGATCCGAGAAGTCCAATTCTTGGGACATGTTGTTAATGAACAAGGGATTCATGTGGATAAGTCTAAGATAGAGGCAATCAAGAACTGGGAAGCACCAAAGACCCCAACTGAGGTGCGACAATTCCTAGGCTTGGCAGGCTATTATCGGCAATTTATCGAAGGATTTTCAAAGATAGCCCAACCACTCACAGCCTTAACCCACAAGGACAAGAAATATCTCTGGACTGAAAAACAAGAAGCTGCATTCCAACTTCTCAAGCAGAAGCTCTGTAGTGCACCCATCTTATCACTTCCTGATGGGACGGAAGACTTTGTAGTATATTGCGATGCCTCGATACAAGGGCTCGGATGCGTGCTGATGCAGCGAGAGAAGGTGATCGCATATGCTTCTCGACAACTGAAAGTACACGAGAAGAACTACACCACCCACGACTTAGAACTTGGAGCCGTGGTATTTGCACTTAAGATCTGGAGACACTACCTGTATGGTACCAAGTGTACGATATACACTGATCACAAGAGTCTCCAACACATATTCGAGCAGAAGGAACTGAACATGCGACAGCGTCGCTGGCTCGAACTCCTAAACGACTATGAGTGTGCCATCAAGTATCACCCGGGGAAGGCCAATGTAGTGGCCGATGCCCTAAGTCGGAAGAATACACCGAAACCCAAGAGAGTAAGAGCTTTACAACTCACCATTCTTCCCAACCTCCCTGAGCAGATACGTAATGCCCAAGTGGAGGCACTCAGACCTGAAAACTTAGCGGCTGAATCACTGAGGGGAATGGAGCAACAACTTACGGAAAAAGCCGATGGCTTACAGTATTTCATGGAACGCATCTGGGTTCCGCATCATGGGAACCTACGAGACCTTATGATGGACGAGGCTCACAAATCCCGATATTCCATTCACCCTGGATCTGATAAAATGTATCATGATCTGAAGATACTTTACTGGTGGCCACATATGAAAGCCGACATTGCCACCTACGTGGGCAAATGCTTGACGTGTGCGAAAGTCAAGATCGAGTACCAGAAACCATCTGGATTACTCACACAACTTGAGATCCCCATGTGGAAATGGGAACAAATATCCATGGATTTCATCACCAAATTACCCCGTACCCCAAGTGGGTGTGACACAATATGGGTGATTGTGGACCGACTAACTAAGTCAGCACATTTCCTCGCGATCAAGGAGAACGACAAGATGGAAAAACTAGCCAGAATCTATGTCAAAGAAGTGGTCTCACGACATGGAGTGCCAATCTCCATCATTTCAGATCGAGACGCCAGATTCACTTCTAACTTCTGGAAATCATTGCAAAAGTCACTTGGCACGCGGTTGGATATGAGTACAGCATACCACCCACAAACTGATGGCCAGAGTGAACGTACGATACAAACTCTTGAAGATATGCTACGAGCGTGCGTAGTGGACTTTGGAAATAGTTGGGAAACTCACCTGCCGTTGGTAGAATTTTCCTATAACAACAGCTACCACACAAGCATCAAAGCAGCGCCTTTTGAGGCACTCTATGGCAGGAAATGCCGGTCACCTATCTGTTGGGCGGAAGTGGGCGACAGTCAGCTCACTGGCCCGGAACTTGTACACGAAACGACGGAGAAAATCGTGCAAATCAGAAATCGCATGGCAGCAGCTCGTGATCGTCAAAAGAGCTATGCCGACAAACGCCGAAAGCCTTTGGAATTTCAGGTAGGAGACAAAGTCCTTCTGAAAGTTTCGCCATGGAAAGGCGTCATTCGTTTTGGTAAACGAGGCAAATTGAACCCACGGTATATTGGGCCTTCGAGATCCTGAAGAGGATTGGTCCAGTGGCATATCAACTCAACTTACCAGCCGAACTCGATGGAGTTCACAACGTATTTCATGTCTCAAACCTAAAGAAGTGTTTATCGGATGAAACACTTATTGTTCCACTGGATGAGATCCAGGTGGATGAACAACTACGGTTCGTGGAAGAGCCGGTAGAAATCATGGACCGTGAAGTCAAACAACTCAAGCAAAGTAAGATCCCTATTGTCAAAGTTCGATGGAACTCGAAACGCGGACCTGAATTCACGTGGGAACGTGAAGATCAGATGATGCGCAAATATCCCCATCTCTTCAAACAGACAATGTCGAATGTTGACAACAACGAATAAATTTCGGGACGAAATTTCCTTTCAACAAGGGGATGATGTGACAACTAGAAAATTTTTGTTTTTTTTTCTCTCAAACACTCTTGTTTCCCGAACACTACCAACAACAACCAAATTTCGGGACGAAATTTCTTTCAACAAGGGGATGATGTGACACCCGGCAATTTCAGGTGAATTGCGACTCTTACATTCTTTACATTTCACATTCATACTTGTTGCATTTCATTTAATTATGATTGATTAGATGAGTTGAACACAAACTACTGCGAAACGATAGTTCGTGGAGCTATCGAATCGTACATTGCACATTGGTTTTGGAAACCAAGTGTGGCAAACATAACACTAACGCAAAACGATAATTCGGGAATTATTGGATTGTGCATAACACGTTGATTAGGATTAATCAAGCGTGCAAACACTTCGTCAGACACGAACACAAACAATCATCGATAATTCGAGGAATTACCGAAACACACACGAGTCTCACGAACGTTGGTGAACGTCAAACACATTGTGTATCACAACACTCGAAACTTCACGAAACAGTCACACAGTGAACTGGGAAGCTCAAACGAGTCCAAACGACACTCGAACGATGTTCTACAGTCGAGAAACGGGCGAGAATGGGCCCAGAACAGCAAAACAGGCTTAGTGGGCCTAACATATGGGCCAGGCGCTACGCCTGACCCGGAGCCCTGGTACTGGGCGATGCGCGCGGAACAAAGAAATCAGCCGGACACAAATTCCATCCGCGCGTAACGCCTAAGATCTTTAGCCCACGTCAGGCGTTATGCCTGACATGCACAGATCGCAAGATTAGATTTACACTCAACCTATCTCACTTTAATCATTCTAATCCTATTCTCTCGGTCATAACACCTCTATCTTGAGTTCCTACCTCTGTTTCTTCATCATTTCACCAGAAAACTCCATTGATGAAGCTTTGAAGCTCCTAGGAAGCCATTGGAGCATAGAAGGAAGCTTGGAACTCATCACCATCAACACACCACCACTTGAAGCCACTAAGAGTTTATTTCCAGCCACTCTTGGAGCTGCCAAATCCTTGATTCAACTTCATTCCAGCGATCTAGAGCATCTAAGGTAGTTTTACTTGCTCCTTGATAGTTAGATCGAACATGCAATGGGTAAAAACCCACATGCATGAAGATCCACTCACATGCAAGCACCCACCCATCACATGCACGAATTTCTTGTGGTTTGAATCTGGGTTTGATGATATAAATGTGTTTCTTGATGATCTATGATGTTTAGATTGAGATTTGTGAAGATCTACGATGATGTGTATGTATAAATTTCATGATTTGTTCATAAAGTATTGAAAAGATGCCATGCATGTATGATCTAAGGCATTCTAGATGATTTTGTTGATGTTGGGATGATTCTTGATAATGTATAAGTGTTCTTGCAAGATTAGATGATGATCTTATTGATTAAAAACATGATATTGGATGAACTTTCTATTATTAGAAACTTTATTTTGTCAAAATGAGGTTATGGATGAAATGGTGGACATGCATGTATGTAGAATTGCTATTAGGATGTTAAGATGATGATTTGATCACTTAGAATGTGATTT
This sequence comes from Mikania micrantha, assembly GCA_009363875.1. Taxonomy (NCBI): domain Eukaryota; kingdom Viridiplantae; phylum Streptophyta; class Magnoliopsida; order Asterales; family Asteraceae; genus Mikania; species Mikania micrantha. Next base: position 143,987 of record SZYD01000858.1, on the reverse strand, counting down.
TGATAATGTTTATGGTCATTTTGACATAGTTACTATAATTAGTAACTTTTATTGTTGAAATATTGATAGATGATGAATTTGGTTATGTGGACATGTTTAAATGTTGTTAGATTGGTTATTATGATGATTTGTGGCATAAGAATGGTTTATAAATGTGTAGATAGTCATTTTATGCAAAAAACCACAAAGTTACTATTTTTAGTAACTTTATTTTTACAAAAACCGATTTGTAAACATGATGTGTGATTCGAGCATGCTAAATGACTTATTATGTTGTAGTATGATGATTTGATACTAAGTTAGATGGTTTCTGATGTCACGAATGCTACAATTGGAAACTTTCCATTTTATGAAACTTTTATGTGCAAACATGTTGTAAACGAATTATGTGACTCTGTATGATGATGTGCTATGTGTCAACATTATCACGTAGGACTAATGAGCATGCCAGAACTCTGAAATCAATATGCTTGTGAACTTGCTATAAATGGTAAGTTGTCCATAGACGTGACTTGCGCGTTTTGCACACAACAAGCACTAACACGAATGTTTCACAATACACAACCAAAACATGGTTCACCAACGGGTCGTTGACACACACGGTCAAACACGGTCAATGTAGACCAACACAGACAGACATGATCAACCGAGAGTTATTGATCACGTAACACAATCACTTACACGAACTCACGTGTAATATACGATATAGGTAGCCGGTGACTGACCACCCGACGACACAGGAGCTTACGCTTACATTTGTTCACCTCGCTAAGGTGAGTTCACGGCCCCTTTTTACATTTTCTACCTTTGGGGGAGAAAACATTGCATACAACTGTTTTTGAACAACTTACACACTTTTGGTTATTTTTGTACATGCTAATATCGTATATACATATGTGTGGCATTCATCCACAAATTGATAAGTCCTCATTAAACACACCTCGAACCGTTAATAGCGCGTTGCGCTCAGCGTGGTAATTTTGAATAGTACTATTTGGGCCTGACAAGCCCCACTGTTGCGAGCCGTATGGCCACCCCGACTGGAGGTCGGAACAGTGCATAATTGACCAAACAAAATTTGCCATATCTTGGATGGATATGGCGGGAGGCAACATGTTAGCTTCGGTTGCAAACCCGCATATGATATAAAACATATTGACTAGCTATCAATGGATATTGCATTGTATTGAAAAATAGACCTGCTCAATATTTACTTTAAACATTTTGATGTTTACTGCTGATTACAAACCTGTGCTCTCACCAACCATTGTGTTGACTTTTTACTCGCATGTTTTCTCAGGTAACTAAGGCACGCGCACCAGGAATAGGATGCTAGGCTGGAGTCGCATGCATCTGTTTAAGTGTCTTAGTTTATCAAGCAATTATTATCATTTGATATATTGTGTAATGTTAAACAACTTTAATCGCTTCCGCGACTATTGTCACGTATCGTTTTGAAAACCATTTTGATTTAACGCTTCCGCAAACTATGAATGATTAAACTGTTTTGTTAACTTATACTTTACTTCCGCAACTCTGATATTATGAAACTGTTTTATCCAAATTATTGGATGTACGTACACAACCAACCATATAGGTCTCGCATGTTGTGTGACCGGAGACTGCGATCCTGACAATCTGCCGCCGCTCGCGCCCCGGAAGGGACGGGATTTCTCGGGGTGCGACACAAGATTTAAATTAACGGTAATAAAAATTCTCAACACCTATTACAATACACTTGCAATATAAACTTCATTTACATTCTATAGTTTATTCTAAATTTCGGGACGAAATTCCTAAAAGCAGGGGAGACTGTAACATTTCGATTAACTATGTTATTTCCTTTTTATTAATATATATATATATTCACATATATATAGATATATATATATATATAAATAAAATACATTATACACAAATATATAATTTTAATGAAATATTAATAAAACAAATAATAGTAAAGTTTAAAGTATTTATAAATTAGTTTTATAAAGTAATAAATAATAATAATAGTAATAAATTTAAGTTTTGAAAAGCTTATAAAATAATTTTAACAAATAACAAAACATTATCAACACTTTATTTAAACAAATTTAATTTTTATAAAGTTTATAGTAATTTATAAAAAGGTTTTAAGAACTTAGAAGGGTTATATTTGCCAAAAACAGAAAATTTGAAATAGAAAAGAAAGAAGGAAGGACCAGAAGTGACAACCCTCTATTCTTGTTTTCTTCTTCACCCAAATCTCCTTGGGTCGACCCATATCCCCATTCCCGACCCAACTCTATCTAGAACGCGAATAAATGGATAAAACCGATAAAAATTTGAAATTTAAACATCTCCGAACACGTAGGAATCGATATCTATCGTTAATTTGAAGTTTAAAAATTAAAAATTTACGAAATCATAGCCTAAATACCCGTATGCGATCGGGCTTCTTGAAATCTATATAAACGATCATGAGAACGAAATTAAATCGATACACACACACATCTGAGGTCGACGAACAAGTCTGTGTATCCAAAACACACCCAGATCCTCTCTTAATCGCGTAACCAGACCTGCAAGGCCTCGGTCGAGTGGTTTTAAACCACGATTCGAAATAACAACAAACCGCAACAAAGGTTAGTGTTCTATACACCATTAGACTCGTTTTTATATGCCCAACAAAAGCCCCGTGGTGGCTCAGTCGATCGGGATCGTATCTGATCGAATTTGGAAACCAAAGGAATTAGGGCTCGCTTTGTTAAACTGAATTGAGGGATAGGAACACAGGTTGGGTTAAGTTTAATTCAGATGAACTTCTAACGCGAGCAAGTCTCTAGATCAGATGGTTTATGTGAGCGCGTTTAAGGCTTGAGCCTCCTGTGGCCGAGTTCATGCATAAGCTTGTCTTTTTTAGCATCATCAAAACCATACGGATACATCTCGAATAACTTTAGCAAGTTAAGATCATTAATTGCATTAAAATTACCATATGGGCTCAAAGAACTCATACAAGTAAGCAAATCAGTGGTTACTTGTTCCAACATGGACATCAAATCTTTTGACTTTGTTCCAACATTGAACCCCCTCACACCCAAATGCATCATTTTGTCCACTTTCTCTAAACAAGTAACAATACAAGCAATACACTTTATCTGCTTTAACACTATATTCAAGCCAATTCCCATGTTGTTGTGTGTACCATTCCGGATTAAATTTTCTAAATTTGTTTGTGTATAATGTTTGTGGATAAATACTCATTGTTGGTTGACATGGACCTTTAAGCAAATAAGCTCTTCTAATTTCATCCTTTTGACTAGGGTGATAAGATGAAATTGGCTTTCTTTCGGAAGGATCCCACGGAAGATCATTCGAATCAATTTTTAATCCTTTGTTGGTTGAAGATGATGATTCAACATTTGTTCCAACTCTTTTGAAAAATCTATCAAGACTCATAATACCTAATCAAGTTTCACAAAATACCTAAACAAATTAATACTAATTTCACAAAATACCTAAAAAAAATCAAACACTAATTTCACAAAATACCTAAAAATATCAACACCAATTTCACAAAATAACCAAACAAAACAACATTAATTTCACAAAATACCTAAACAAATCAATAGTCAAATGTTTAATACTAATTTCAAAGAATTAGAATATTAGATACCTTTTTTTGTGGTCGTCGAAGGGCAGTGTCACACCCCGAGCCAGCGGGAACGGATCGGCTTTCCCGTCGGGCGGAAGGTTCTCGGGGCGCGATATCGTGAGTGATAATCGTGATGATCAGATTGTTTACATAGCATCAACATTGAGAATAACTAAAGCACAATATAGCATTAACTAGGATTACAAAGTTAAATTACAAATGTCAGTATTTGATAATTTAACTAAGTAAACATATCAAAAGAATCAATGTTTACTATCTTGTAACTGTACAAGATGTCAAAAGTGACTCGCGTCAATAACAAAATATGTGCTTTCCAAAAGTCTACTAGGTCCTCTAACTGAGCATCCTAGCATGCAATCTTGAGCCTTAACTTAATCCTGTACGTCACCTAAGAAAGCATGTAAGGAAACAAAATCAACACAATGGTTGGTGAGTTCATATAGTTTAGTAGTTGTAAAATAGCTTTAGCAAACCTTTTCGGTAACAACCTTAACCCCATTAACATCACCTGTAATATCCAGATCGGTATGCTTATATATAGGGCATACGAAAGGGTCGAGCCTACAACCCGCCCAGACGCCATCCCATCACATACTAATCCACATATGACATTGTTGTTAATGATAATTAAGTGCTTTACCTATCATCAAATTCTCCCATAGTTTCAAGTATCCTGTTTAGAAGTTTAAGACGTTCACCCAATAGTTTCAAGTATCCTGTTTAGAAGTTTAAGACATTCACCCAATAGTATTCGCAAATCCCTTCGTTAACAACCTTAACCTCATTAACATCACATGTAATATCCAATTCGGTATGCTTATACATAGGGCATATGTAAGGTCGAACTTACTGCCCGCCCAGCCAACATCCCACAACATACTAAATCACATATGACAATGTTGTTAATGATAATTAAGCGTCTTACCTACCATCCAATTCCATCATAGCTTTAAGTATTTTGATTACGAGTTTCAACACGCACAAAGTAGTATTTGAGTATCAAGTTTTTGATAAAGGAATCTTCAAGATAACACAAAGTCAGCTAGAAGAAACCAAAATCATCCTAGTCACTCGTCATAACCATGGATGAATCAAGAAGAACACTGAATGACTAGTAGGGCTTGACCACTGTCAAGACGCGGCGGCCAATCAGTCTGTCTTACATGATTCTGACAAAGAAGAGCATTGATGACTAGTAGGGCTTGACCAATGTCAAGACGCGGCGGCCAATCAGTCTGTCTTACGATGTCCGATAGCTTAAGCATACAAGTTTATAGCATTCACATAGTTTTACTGATGACTAGTAGGGGTTGACACATAGGTCAACACGCGGCGGTCAATCAGTCTGTTGTCTTAGCATTCCGAGTATATCAAGCATTCAAGTGTTTCAAGTATTCTAGGCGTATCAAGCATTCAAGTGTTTCAAGTATTCAACGCATATCAAGCATTCAGGTGTTTATAGCATTTCAAGCATAATAGTCTTTATAGCCTTTTGAGTACGTGAGTCTTTCTGAGTTTAAGTTTTCAAGCTTTCATAAGTATAGTTTTCAAAAGCATTCCTAGTTTTAGTATTTGCCTTTCTTATGCATTTAAAAGCTTCGAGAGTTTTAAGCAAATGAGTACAAGTGTAAACAGCGTTATCATTTAGGTTAAGAGTATAAAACATTACTTTTAAGATAAGTGTATGAAGTATTAGCCATTTAAGTAAGCGTTTACAGTATTAGCCTTTAGAACGAGTGTATCAATTATTAGCATTTAGCATGTAATCATAGCTTATAGTATTTAGCATATAGTATTAGCACATAGTTTGAGCATATAGTTCATAGCATTCGCATTAGCATATATTTTAACACGTAGATTGTAGCATGATCATTAGCATGTAGTTTAAGCATATAGTCAGTAGCTTTAGCACATAGTTTGAACACGTAGTCTGTAGCATTAACACTTAAGTTTAAGTATTAGCTTTTAGTTTTCAGAATAAGAGTAACAAGCTTAAGCATTTGTATTAGCATCATAAATAAAAGTAAAATCATTTATAAAACATTTCAATACTTGTTAAAATGTATAACATGCTTCTCAGTCCCGAGGTAAAAAAAATATGTTTGAAAAGGGACAAATGAACTCACTTTGTGTTTGAAGTGGTTTACTTAGCTTAAACAAGAAATGCACGCGCTCTTTGTTGGAATTTTCGTATTCACGATCCTATTATTGATTTCATGTGATTGTAATTCATGAGTAGATGTTGTAGAGGTTTGTGCGCGTGTATGTGCTAGCCCTAGAGTTGGCTAACACTTGTGAGTCTCGGTCTTGGTCATTATTCGGCCTCGATTTATCTGTTATCGTTTTACTAACACTTAATTTAGATTAACACCCCTTGTTTATTGATTTCTGTTCCACTTGAATCATTGTTAGGACAAAAGTGTCTTAATTATAAAAGCTTGGATTTTTGTTTAACATATTCAAATAACATGTTTTAGGCTCTATGAATCTCCTTAAACCCAACACTTGCTACCTTTGTAGTCAAGAAGTTTTTAAGTATAACCCATGCATTATTATCCCTTGTAATTAGGTTTCATGTGTCGAGTCCAAATTAAACCATATAGGCCTATAATTCCAATGGGCTGAATTAAATGATATTGAGCGAAAGAGGCACTTGGCCTGCGTAGGTGTGCGTGTAAGTCGCTTATTTGTCCTAGGTCGAAAATCACATGGGCCACTCTATTCTCTTGGGCCGAAACTAGTCCAAATAGAAGGTGGTAGAACCATAGAATTATGGCGGTCGAGAAACAAAAGGTTGGGACCAGCTCCATTCCAGCGAACCTATAGGTTCGTGTGAGGTAAGGGTTTGGCAGCCACCTTCCATCAGCATAAGGATTCGCCATTTAAGGTTCGGTAAGGCTATTGCTCCTGTTCCAAGGTTCGTATCGTGGTATAGGTTCGTGGATTGTAAGGTTTGGTCGGGTGAGGATACTTATGCAAGGGTTCGGCCGATGCATGAAAGGTTCGGTGGTTGGGGTTGGCGTAACACAAGGTTCGGCTAGGGTTCGCCAAGCTTAGGTTCGTGGTTATCAGTAGGGAGGCTTGTCTGATGCAGCATGGGTTCGTTCAGGTTGAGGTCCGCAAGTGATGAGGTTCGGCCACCATGCTCTGGTTCAGCTTTGTCACAGGTTTCGGCTAAGGCGCATGTAGGTTCGCCGGCATGGTGCAGGGTTCGTGACCCATGCATGAGAACCAACGAGTTGTAGGTTCGGCTAGTACTGCCTCCCTCCGAACCCTGTGTGTGTTGCCATCCTCATCAAGCCCGAACCTTTGGCCTAGCTATTTTGTGAGGCTCCGAAACCGGGCACCTCACAGAGGTTGGTTTTCATCATAACACATAGCTCTTAAACTAAAAACTTTCATAATCATGCAGCGGAAATGTAAACATAGTTTGATAAACAGAAATCAATAACATGTCTGTATCAAAATCACATCGAATTGCCAAAACCACCGGATCGTATGACTCTATGCCCGAGCTCCATGCCTCCTCTTATCATACCTTCAACCTGACATTAAGGCTGGCAAAACGGGTCTTAACGGGTTTTAACATGTTTCAGACGACGCGATTAATGAAAATATAAACATGAAAACGACTTGTTTAACATTTAGTTTGGTGATTTAAGCATAACAGTTCTCTATTTTATATAACAAAAAAGAAAAATAATGAAGTTTAGCCTCTTAATTTTGATTATTTTTAAAAATGTAAAAAATCAAATAGTAATTTTTTTGCTAAACAGGTCTAATCGTGTCTTAACAGGTACCAATTTTGCCAGCCCTACCTGACATACATGCTAAATCAAGTCAGCTTACGCTGGTGAGTTCTAGTTTTTATAAAACAACATTAAACATACTTAACATATACATCATTTCATACACATAGTCCATAACCTTAGCACATAACATCCTTACATCATCATCATCATACGTTCCACTGTTACCATTCGAACAGTGGGCTTATGCCGGCACAAGGCTCCATAACCGTTGGTCTGTCCCGCCGAAGCGTTCTGCAGACCCATACTTACCTAGTAGCAAGTACTGGAGCAACCATAACCATACTTACCCCATATGAATATGGGAGCAACGTCATACTTACCCCGTAACGAATGCGGGAGCAACATCATACTTACCCCGTAACGAGTACGGGAGCATCATCATACTTACCCCGTAACGAGTACGGGAGCAACATCATACTTACCCCGTAACGAGTACGGGAGCAACATCATACTTACCCCGTAACGAGTACGGGAGCAACCATACTTACCCAGTACAAATACTGGAGCAACCATACTTACCCAGTAACAAGTACTGGAGCAACCATCATTCATCATGACATGATACACTAGCACCATATCATCATTCATCATAACATCGTATCATTATCCTAATAACATAGGATTTCTCATACAGGGTATGCTAGTATCATGTCATCATAACATCCTAGTACCATGCACATGTCATGCTAGCCGCACGTCATCATATCATTCATCATGGCAACATAAACACATTTTGCTAGCATGTAATCATCATAACATCATACTTCCATCATAGCGTACCTAGGATTTCATCATAACATACCTCCCTATTTATCATCATAGCATGTTATCATTTAGTTTATCATCATAACTTACTAACATGCATTCATCATTCTTAGCATACTTTCATGCAATAATCATACTATCACCTTAACATGCATACATGGTCAGGGCATAACATCATTCATTCATTATCATCATAGGCACATATCATCATAGACATAACAATAAGCATGTATGTCAGCCCAAAACATTAAGCATAAAATAGGGCTTCTAGAACTCACCTGATGATGGCTCCTTATCTTTTTAACCGAACTCCTTAGTTAAGACCTGGGAACCTACATCATTACATCGTCTCATCACATACCATTCATAGACTTAGGATATATTTCAAGTCCTCATAACCTACTAGTTACTCCTCCTAACTACAAGTTCTCGAACCTGGATAGTATTCGAACACTTGTAGTTCACGAACCACTCATGTACACGAAATCCTTGTATTCGAAATACTGGGGCACACGAAATACCCTGGTACACGAAATGGCCCTGTACTCGAATTCATTAAGTGTATTCGAACTACTTATTGTACACGAAATGGCCCTTGTATTCGAAGTAGTCATGTACCCGAAATACCCCTTGTACTCGAATTGTCCATGTACTCGAATTAACATGTATGATTTCGAGTACCCTCTGCTCATGATTTCGTGTACTCATCATTTCATCATTTAAACATCTCAGAAATTCATCTACGACTTTGGGGAGCTAGTTCTAGGTTCCTTAGGGTGTTATCAACACACTGGAATATCAAAGTTCCGAACTTTATGCATAAAGGTGTGAGCTTTATGCATAAGTTCCCTTTTTGTATGACTATCCTAACTTTTGTATAAAAATCCAGCTTTCTATATAAGAATCACTTACTTGAAGGTAGCTGATTCTCCTGGTAGAATCCCGTGCGTTTCCTTCTTTGTTTGGTCGCTCAAAGCTCGATTCTTGATGTTCTTGGACTCCTACTTCAAGTACTCAAAAGAAACTATGCCTCCAACCAAAGGTTCGCACTATTCCCAAGGCACGGGTATTTATAGGGAAGGTCCCTGTACTCGAAATATGGGGATTTTCGAATACTAATTTCGAGTACAGTGTACTCGAAATCCACATGTAGAGTACACGAACCCGAGGTCCTAACTTCTTTACTTTTCGTCTATCTTCCGTCAAGCTTATTATTCGTTACCCATTTGTAAGTTCAAGTAACTTGTTTTAGAAAATTTGGGATGTTACAAGTCTCCCCTCCTTACAATAGGTTTCGTCCCGAAACCTGCCTCGTTACATATCGAACAAATGAGGATACAACTTCCTCTTCTCGTCTTCCAATTCCCACGTCGTGTCTGAACCCTTCTGATGCTTCCACTGAACTCTTACTTGACGAATCGTTTTATTCCGTAGCTGCATTTCCTTCGTATCCATAATGGCAACTGGTTCTTCAATGTAGTTCAGTCGGTCATCTACTTCAATGTCATCTAAGGGGACATGTGCTAGCTCGTCTGCCAGACACTTCCTAAGATGTGACACGTGGAAGGTAGGATGAATCCCGTTCAGCTCCTCTGGTAGGTCCAGTCGATACGCGACTTTCCCTACCTTTGCCTTTATCGGAAACGGTCTGATGTACCTCGGACTCAACTTGCCTCGCTTTCTGAATCGAATGATTCCCTTCCATGGTGATACTTTCAGCAACACTCGATCGCCAACATCAAACTCGATCGGTCTCCGGCGCTTGTCAGCGTAGGACTTTTGGCGATCTTGTGCAGCCTTCATACGTGCTTTTATCACCCGTAGCTTTTCTGCCATCTCAATCACAGCAGCCTTGTTTCCCATTTCTTTCTGCCCAACTTCACCCCAGCATACCGGGGTTCTACATCGTCGTCCGTACAACGCCTCATATGGGGGCATTCCGATACTAGAGTGATAGCTGTTATTGTACGAAAACTCCACCAATGGCAAGTGGTCATCCCAGCTTCCTCCAAAATCGATAATGCACGCCCTAAGCATATCCTCCAACGTTTGAATAGTCCTTTCCGACTGTCCATCCGTTTGGGGGTGATAGGCGGTACTGATATTTAACCTCGTTCCCATAGCATCATGAAACTGCTTCCAGAATCTGGAAGTAAACCTCGTATCCCGATCTGACACAATGGAGACAGGAACTCCATGTCTGGTCACAATCTCTTTTACGAACAACTCAGACAACCTTTCGGACGTATACGTTTCCCTGATAGGAAGAAAGTGTGCACTCTTCGTCAGTCGGTCCACAATCACCCATATGGCATCATGTCGCTTAGCTGTCTTTGGTAGCTTGGTAATGAAATCCATGGTGATGTGTTCCCATTTCCATTCTGGTACCTCTAGAGGTTGCACATATCCGTAGGGCTTCTGATGTTCAGCCTTCACTTGCGCACAAGTAAGGCACCTGTTCACATATTGCATCACATTAAACTTCATGCCCGGCCACCAATAATCCTGTCGGAGATCTTGATACATCTTCGTTGCACCGGGGTGTACCGAGTATCGTGACTTGTGGGCTTCATCTAAAATCCTCGCTCGAATGTCCCCATTTCTGGGCACCCACATTCGACCGAATCGTAACTTTATCCCATGGTCATTGTCTTCCAAGTTCTTGACTTGTCCGAAGACGCGTTCAAAACCCACATTCTCTTCTTTCAATCCCTCCTGTTGCGCCTGTTTGAGCTCGTTCAGAAAGTCTGGCGTTATCACCAAACTATACGATTTTACTCGTATGGCAGGATGATCAGTCTTGCGACTCAGAGCATCTGCCACCACATTGGCCTTTCCCGGGTGATATAGAATATCACAGTCATAATCCTTTAACAGCTCAAGCCATCGTCTCTGCCTCATATTTAAATCCTTTTGCTCGAAGAAATACTTCAAGCTCTTGTGGTCGGTATAGATGGTACTCCTTACTCCATACAAATAGTGCCTCCATATTTTCAATGCAAACACCACTGCAGCGAGTTCAAGATCGTGGGTCGGGTAGTTAGCCTCATGAATCTTTAGCTGGCGCAAAGCATAAGCTATCACCCTTCCCCTTTGCATTAGTACACATCCCAACCCTTGTCGTGACGCATCGGCATACACAACAAGATCATCATTCCCATCCGGCAGTGCTAGAACAGGAGCTTGGGTAAGTTTCTCCTTCAGCACTGAAAACGCTTGTTCTTGGTTTGGACCCCATTCGTACTTTACGTCTTTCTTCGTGAGCTTCATCAGTGGCGTCGCTATCTTGGAGAAGTCCTGAATGAATCTCCGATAGTAACCGGCCAAACCAAGAAAACTGCGTACTTCTGTCGGTGACTTTGGAGGACTCCATTTCATAATCGTTTCCACTTTAGCTGGATCTACCATAATGCCTTCTGGGTTCACCACGTGACCCAGAAACTGTACCTCTCGTAGACAGAAAGCGCATTTGGAGAACTTAGCATAAAGTTCCTCTTTCCTCAGGATTTCCAATACCTCACGTACGTGGCAAGCATGGTCTCCCTCGTTCTTTGAATAAATCAAAATATCATCAATAAACACTATCACCGACCGGTCCAGCATCGGTCGACATACTCTGTTCATCAAATCCATAAATGCTGCGGGAGCGTTCGTCAATCCAAACGACATCACGAGAAACTCGTAATGTCCATAACGCGTACGGAAAGCAGTCTTTGGAATATCCTGCTCTCGAACTTTCAACTGATGGTAACCGGATCGGAGATCTATCTTCGAGAACCAGCTTGCACCTTGCAATTGATCGAACAAGTCATCAATTCTAGGTAGAGGATACCTGTTCTTTACGGTCAACTTATTCAGTTCCCTGTAATCGATACACATACGCATACTTCCATCTTTCTTCTTAACGAACAGCACCGGTGCTCCCCACGGAGAGACACTCGGTCGTATAAAACCTTTGTCAAGGAGTTCTTGTAGCTGGGTCATCATTTCCTTCATCTCTGTTGGAGCTAAACGGTAAGGTGCTTTGGCAACAGGTTGTGCCCCTGGCACTAAGTCGATCTGGAACTCAATTTCCCGTTCGGGTGGTAATCCAGGCAATTCCTCAGGGAATACATCGGGGAAGTTACACACCACGGGAACATCATCAATCGTCCTCGTATCCATACGTTCCTCAATCGCGTAGGCCAAGTAGGCTACACACCCTCGCCGCATCATAACATCAGCCTTGATCATCGAAATGATCTTTGGCGCATACATCGCTTTATCACCATAAACCGTCACGGAACTCCCATCCATCGCACGTAAACATATCATCTTTCGTCGACATACAATGTTAGCCTCATATTTGGCTAACCAGTCCATACCCAAAACCACATCGAATCCCCCTAAGGTAATAAGAAACAATCGGACAGGGAACCTATGACCTTCTATCTCAACATAACAGTCATCAATAGCCTCAGTCACCCTGGTCATCTTACCAATAGCCGTCTCTACATCAAATACCCGATCTATCTTCTTAACCTTCCCAGATAACCCATCACAGAAAGTAGAAGACACAAAACTCATACTGGCACCAGAATCAAACAATACAGAAGCAGGAATATTGTTGATAGAAAAGGTACCTGTGACCACGTCCGGGTCCACAATCGCATCATCCTTCGTCATCGTAAAGGCTCGTGCTTTAGCCTTCTGCTTCTCCTTTCCTTTCTCCTCTTTCTTACCCGAGCCCGAAGCATCGGCCCGTGGTAGCTTGCAATCCTTGGACATATGTCCTAATCCATTGCAGTTGAAGCATCGAGTAGCATTCGGGCAACTGCTAGAAAAGTGCCCCGTCTTTCCACACCTGAAACATAAATTAGTGCCCACCAGGCACTGTCCCGTGTGGCTTTTCCCACACTTGTTGCATCGGCCCACCTCCTCTCGCTTAGCCTTCTTGCTTGAGAACTTTCGTTGGTCTGTTCGACCCCTCTTAGTCCCGGAGGACTCTTTCACCTTTGCTTCTTCTTTGGCTGGCTCGGCTGACATAACATCATCCCAAACTATGCCACTGAGCTCCACAGTGGAGTCATAAGTCTTGGGAGCATTCGCCTTCACATGTATCCGAACCTTCGGAGGCAAACCCTCCATGTACAACTTCACCCTACGTTCCTCGGTAGAAACCAAGTGAGGAACAAGTCTTGCCATCTCATTGAATCGTGAGGTGTACTGCCTGTGGTTCAGACTTCCCGCCTTCAGCACCAGAAACTCCCTTTCAACCTTATCCAACTCATTCTTGGGACAGAACTGCTTAGTGACCAGTTCCTTGAGATCCTCCCAAGTCATCTTTTCCATATCCTCAGTAGTCTTGGATTGCTTGACGGTGTTCCACCAGTGAAGTGCCTCCTCAACGAAAGAGTGAGCTGCAAACTTGACAGCTTGGTCAACTCGGCACTCACTGATGGAGATAACAGCCTCCATCGCAGAAATCCAGTGGCAGGTGGCCACTGCGTCCTTCTTCCCATCAAAGGTCGGTGGGTTACATCCCTTGAAGGACTTGTAGTCACAGCCCTTCAGTTTCCCTGTCATAGAGTCGCCGCTCTTCGTCTCGATGATCACCGCCTCATCTTCTTTGGTGCTTTCTTTAGTTCCTTCAGACTTGTCTTTTAGAGCATCCTTCAGTGCCTTAGCAATCATTGCTGGCATCTTTTCATCCATGATCTTGCAGACCTCATCAGAAATAGCCTTCACCACGATAGGCTCTAGAGTGAACTCGTCTTCATTCTCAGGTTGTTCGTTGTGCTCGTGGTCGTCTTCGTTGATGGGTTCTTCAGCCTCGACATGTGGTTCTTCAGCTACCTGTGGTTTCTTTCGCGGTCTACCCTTTTGTCCGGCCATCTTAACTTTCTACATAATGCAACAATTGATGAGTCAGCATAGGAATCAGTTTAGCACGAAATAAGCGTTGTAAATCGTTAATGACGTTGATCAGGTGTTATTAACCATTTACCCAACTCATAGGCTCTAAACGTTTCCCATCCCATCTCCTCAATGTGCATGACTCTAACTACATACCTAACCTTACATCTAGCCATTAACTTGTACATAAACATTCAGCTCGTGGCATCCGTTCATCCGTGGTTGGCAATCCGCATCATTTAATCCCATTCTCAGTTTAAGTCTTAGCACTTGGGATGCTAAGATCTCTCAAACTATGGCTCTGATACCAACTTGTGAGGCCCCGAAACCGGGCACCTCACAGAGGTTGGTTTTCATCATAACACATAGCTCTTAAACTAAAAACTTTCATAATCATGCAGCGGAAATGTAAACATAGTTTGATAAATAGAAATCAATAACATGTCTGTATCAAAATCACATCGAATTGCCAAAACCACCGGATCGTATGACTCTATGCCCGAGCTCCATGCCTCCTCTTATCATACCTTCAACCTGACATACATGCTAAATCAAGTCAGCTTACGCTGGTGAGTTCTAGTTTTCATAAAACAACATTAAACATACTTAACATATACATCATTTCATACACATAGTCCATAACCTTAGCACATAACATCCTTACATCATCATCATCATACGTTCCACTGTTACCATTCGAACAGTGGGCTTATGCCGGCACAAGGCTCCATAACCGTTGGTCTGTCCCGCCGAAGCGTTCTGCAGACCCATACTTACCCAGTAGCAAGTACTGGAGCAACCATAACCATACTTACCCCATATGAATATGGGAGCAACGTCATACTTACCCCGTAACGAATGCGGGAGCAACATCATACTTACCCCGTAACGAGTACGGGAGCAACATCATACTTACCCCGTAACGAATGCGGGAGCAACATCATACTTACCCCGTAACGAGTACGGGAGCAACCATACTTACCCAGTACAAATACTGGAGCAACCATACTTACCCAGTAACAAGTACTGGAGCAACCATCATTCATCATGACATGATACACTAGCACCATATCATCATTCATCATAACATCGTATCATTATCCTAATAACATAGGATTTCTCATACAGGGTATGCTAGTATCATGTCATCATAACATCCTAGTACCATGCACATGTCATGCTAGCCGCACGTCATCATATCATTCATCATGGCAACATAAACACATTTTGCTAGCATGTAATCATCATAACATCATACTTCCATCATAGCGTACCTAGGATTTCATCATAACATACCTCCCTATTTATCATCATAGCATGTTATCATTTAGTTTATCATCATAACTTACTAACATGCATTCATCATTCTTAGCATACTTTCATGCAATAATCATACTATCACCTTAACATGCATACATGGTCAGGGCATAACATCATTCATTCATTATCATCATAGGCACATATCATCATAGACATAACAATAAGCATGTATGTCAGCCCAAAACATTAAGCATAAAATAGGGCGTCTAGAACTCACCTGATGATGGCTCCTTATCTTCTTAACCGAACTCCTTAGTTAAGACCTGGGAACCTACATCATTGCATCGTCTCATCACATACCATTCATAGACTTAGGATATATTTCAAGTCCTCATAACCTACTAGTTACTCCTCCTAACTACAAGTTCTCGAACCTGGATAGTATTCGAACACTTGTAGTTCACGAACCACTCATGTACACGAAATCCTTGTATTCGAAATACTGGGGTACACGAAATACCCTGGTACACGAAATGGCCCTGTACTCGAATTCATTAAGTGTATTCGAACTACTTATTGTACACGAAATGGCCCTTGTATTCGAAGTAGTCATGTACCCGAAATACCCCTTGTACTCGAATTGTCCATGTACTCGAATTAACATGTATGATTTCGAGTACCCTCTGCTCATGATTTCGTGTACTCATCATTTCATCATTTAAACATCTCAGAAATTCATCTACGACTTTGGGGAGCTAGTTCTAGGTTCCTTAGGGTGTTATCAACACACTGGAACATCAAAGTTCCGAACTTTATGGATAAAGGTGTGAGCTTTATGCATAAGTTCCCTTTTTGTATGACTATCCTAACTTTTGTATAAAAATCCAGCTTTCTATATAAGAATCACTTACTTGAAGGTAGCTGATTCTCCTGGTAGAATCCCGTGCGTTTCCTTCTTTGTTTGGTCGCTCAAAGCTCGATTCTTGATGTTCTTGGACTCCTACTTCGAGTACTCAAAAGAAACTATGCCTCCAACCAAAGGTTCGCACTATTCCCAAGGCACGGGTATTTATAGGGAAGGTCCCTGTACTCGAAATATGGGGATTTTCGAATACTAATTTCGAGTACAGTGTACTCGAAATCCACATGTAGAGTACACGAACCCGAGGTCCTAACTTCTTTACTTTTCGTCTATCTTCCGTCAAGCTTATTATTCGTTACCCATTTGTAAGTTCAAGTAACTTGTTTTAGAAAATTTGGGATGTTACATATTTCCAGGGTGTTGCTACGCGCCGGTCAGTTCCTGGTGGTGTAAGGTGTGTGCGTAGTTGGGTATTACACCGGTTGGGTGTGTGTGTCGATCTAGAGTTAAGAAACCCTATTTTTCGAACTTTTCAAGCTCAAATACCTCGAGTTTTGCCGGTTAACTTCCACGATCTGCTGTACTTCCTTGTAGAGGACGTTGATAGCTATGTGTGGACACCAAGAACGCCCGATTTCGTCCACAAACGAGTGAGATATCGCGATTTGAAGTTGGAAATCTAGAGAGAAGGTGGAGGTTCGGGAATAGCTTTTTAGAGAGAGAGTGGGAAGATATAAATGAGGAAAAATGCCTCATTTAGGGTTTAAATACCCCGAGGGTATTCGAGTTCGTTTCGGTTGCTCGTTTTTCGTCTCCGTTGCGTTTCCGAAACGTAACGCGTAATTTTACGTGTTTTAAATAAAAAGAGTTGTTTTAATTACTTTTTGATGAGTTTCAAAATTGTAAAACACAAAATATTATATTTTCTTAAATTTATTATCGTTCGTGTCGTTTTCGTTTTCGTTTCGTCAGAACGCGTCACCATCGCGCGTATTCGTTCGAATCGTCACTTGAACGAACACGATGATGGTTTTGCTTTCTGATTCTTGTTCTCTACTTTCAGTCATCATTTCAGAACATTAAACTTTCTGATTTATTCGTACAGATCGTCACCTATACGAATAATTCATCGATTTAGCATTATGTAACAACCATTAGGGTTTTGCTCTGTTTATCTTCACATACGTTTATACATAATAGTATTAAATCAAGCATCTGTGTGTCAGTTCAGTGTTGTCTGATGTGTTTCTGACTGTTAAACCGTGAGATTTGAATCAGATTTCAGAAACGATAGCATAATAGTTTTAGTGTCAAGCATCAAATGTCAATAGCATACAATAGTTCACATATTTTGTGCCTAAGTTACTGTGCAAGTTACTGGACAGATCACTGTTCCGGTAATGTTTCCGGCACTGATGCTACAGGCAGGGAGAACCGGAGGGCAGGGAGAACCGGAGCCGCAGTGGAGCTCGGTGGTCGCCGGAGGGCAGGGAGGCCGGAGGGGCCGGGGGCGGATCCGGCAGACGGGCGGAGGGCACTGGGCAGATCAATCGGAAGACGCTGCAGTGGAGCTCGGTGGTCGCCTGTAGGGTTTTTTTTGTTGGGAAGTTATTTAATCCGAATGGGGCGGGGGGGTATGGAAAGCATCATGCTTTTTTTTAAAAAAAAAAAGAACCCCACAAAAAGAAAAAAAACTAGAAAAAAAAAAACAGAAGTGAGATTCGAACTTGTGACCTACAAGATGAAACCAGGATTCCCTTACCACTAGACTACTTATAGTACATTATATGCTTGAGATTCACCTTCAAAATACTAATGGGTTCACCCTATTTTTAACCCTTAAAATTTTTTTTTCCTATTAACGTTTCGATTCGTGGTGGGTTCCGGTGAACCGTTAGACACTACGTAGATCCGCCCCTGTATATTTATAAGTCACATATAAACTTAGTAAGTTTACATGTAAATTTATATAATTTTTTTATTATTACATTTATAACCTTATAATTAAAAATCATGATAAAAGAATTTAAAATTTTTTAAAAAAAATTATATATATATAACTTTATAAGTCACATCTAAATTTTTAAATTTTCTCTAATTCAAATTTAAGTTTTTCTAATATTATTATTACACATGTATAACTATTTTTTCATATGTATGATTAAATTCACGTGTTATTGACTTATAAGTCATATTGCATGTCATAAACTCTAAGATTGTAACCTCATGTCTCCATATGAATCCAGTAGTAATGTTTTGTCTTTGAGATGTCATAATTTCAAGCACAACACACCTTCATTATGTTGTTGGTATGTTGTCTAACTATATTTTGAGTTTAACTAAGTGTTGTATAAGTGTATCAACTAACTAGACTTCTTAAAAGCATTATTTCGTCCACTATGTCATGTAACTAGGGCTCTAAACGAACCGAACGAACCCTTATTCGTGTTCGTTCTTTTAACTTTTAATTTGTTCACGGAATCTAACCGAACAAAAATTTTTGTTCGTGTTCGTTCATTAAAGAATTTAACGTGTTCACAAACACAAACGAACACATATTATTTAAACAATAAAAATTAACATTCTTAATCTCAACATTAGTATAATCATTTATATAAATATAAAGTCAAATATTATAGTATTAAACTAAACTAGCTTAAATATTATGGTATTAAACTAAAAATATAAGAATATAGAACACATTTAATGAATAAATATAATAAACGAACATAAACGAACACATAACTAAACGTTCACGAACATAAACGAACTTCCCCTCGAATAGTTCACGAAGTGTCACTGAACGTTCGGTTCGTTTACAGTCCTACAAGTAATAGATATATGTAATATTAATTTTAAACTAAACACATCTTCTTAAGACCCTTTATAAAATCTCTGGTATTAATTTTAAGAATAATTAGCATGCAAAAAAAAAAATTCAATTGACATTCATCCCAAAAATAAATAGCTTTACAAACATACTTGAACTTGTATTTAGGAATTTTTAACATTTTATTTGAATTTTGATTTTAGTTCACAATTTCAACTGACCGATCATCAAGGTTCAGTTCGTGACTAACCAACAACCGGTTTAATAAAATATAAAGGAATTAAGGAAGGAAGCATGTATACATGTTTAAGCATCAACAACAATCAACTATAGAACAGGAAAATTACCAGGCTTTAATCGAAAGTCTATGCTAAGCAAGGCCGGCTCATCATACTAAAATAAAAAGCCTTATCTTAGGGCCTCTAAAAATTCAAGGGTCTCAAATATTTGTAGTACAATTTTTGATTGTTTTAATATTTGTAATTAATAAGCCTTTCAATATAGGAGGGCTGGGTCGAGTTGGGTGACAAGTCGGGAAGAGTTTGGTTTGGAATGAGTGTGTCATGATGAGTTTTAAGTAAAAAAATATTTTGAGTCTAAATGAGTCATTTTTAAAAGGCTTCAATTTATTTCAGCATAAAATAATCTATTTTAATAATTTTTAATGATTTTCTCATCAAGCATATTATAGATAATTTGTTACCGGTTTAAATTCAATCTATTAAGATAGTTTTTAGGTTACTCATATTGACCCATATTATGTTAATGTGTTAGTCATCTCAACTTATTCTATATATGGTGTTAACCACTTCAACACAAAATACAATAATTGTTCACATAAATCAACCAATTTATCCCGCTCTGAGTCAAGATTGTCAGGCTAGTAATAACGTATACAATTTATTTGCGATTTATACTTTTTATAGTTTCTTTTACATGATAATTTATACTTTTTGTGTCTCAAACTAGCTTGTAGAGAATTTTTATTTGCAGTCAAAAGAGGCCCTGATTTTTAAACCTTCTTTGGATCACCCGATCAGGAACCCTTGAGGCGGCATGGATGTATGGTTTGGTTTGAGGTATCAGTGGAGCGCATTCCGTATGCAAGTACTGGTCACATTTATGGCAATGATAGAAAGAAGCATTAGGATTAAGCACTTCCTCGCAAACCTCACAAAAGTAATCACCCTCATGGTTTTCAGCTGGGGTGTAACATAAAGTCATCGGGTGCTTGTCATACTTGTGCCTGATTGTCTCTGGTAATAACAAAGCACACCCCAGATGTATACTAAAGTAACAAATTTCACAACTCAACCAAGTGTTATTTTGATCATATGAGAAACGAGACAAACACATACGACAGTTTCCTCTTAGTGATTCAGGAACCCTTCTTGAAAGTTGATGATGCGGATGAGATTTATGTGTGATTTTTCCACCGATGAATGCACAAATAACATCGATGTCGTAACCACATTTGACACAAGAATAAGCGAATCCATTGCAGACATCATTGCAGACATGACATGTGAACTTACTGCCTACTTTTGGCAAGAGAAGAAGGCTATGTTGGGGATGACCTTCGTAGTCTTTTAGCTCAACAGGCAACCGGGTGCACCAGTCATGAAGAACAAAGTTGCATCCGGAAGTGCACCTGTAGTACGTACTGTTCTTCATGATGGGTATCAAACATGCATTGCATTCAATATAATTAAAATTCATTGGTGGTGTATCCACCAGAAGTAATGGATGCTCATGACTGTTATGAGTTATGCTCCTCTTGTTAGTTTCTTTGAAAACAGTGTCTTTTATCATGTTGTAAGTGTGATCGGGGAGTGGGAGATGGAGACTACTAGGATCGTCTCCTTCATATTCATAAAAGATTTCATCTTCATCTAATGAACAAACCATACTTAATTAAGTCATTAAATCAATAATATTGTATAAACATGTAATATATATTTTAGCATAGAAATCCGTGTATTATACTGGTTGAAAAAATATTTTTTTAGCAAACTTAACATAATTATTTATAATTTTGTTAGTGAAATAAGTAATACAAGTATCTAACACAAATAATATTAAGTTTTTTTTGAACGGACAAATTATATTAAGTACTTAGTAATATGAGAGAGTTGGTGAAAAAACAATTTCAAAATTGTATTGTAATGGTGGTTAGATGCATGTCATCTATCCTAGAGCAGCAGGATTTAAAATCTTGCCAAATACAAGAACGAAGTTGATTTATAGATATAGATCAAGTTAGTGTCGAGTTTTATATATATATATATATATATATATATATATATATATATATATATATATATATATATATATATATATATAATATATATATATATATATATATATATATAATTAAATACTATGAAAACCCGATCTTAAAAAGAAAATTCTTAAACCCAGGGGCGCAGCTTTGAAGGGGCTAGGGGGGGCGACCGCCCCCCTGTTTTTTCGTTCAGTGGTGTACATTTCCCGATTCGTAGTGCAAAATTTTTATTTCGCCCCCCCTCGGAAAAGAAAATACACCCTATGTTCGCCCCCCTGAAGTTTCGCCCCCCTACGCTTGGGGTCAAGCTTCGCCACTGCTTAAACCCTATATGAATCCCTAATCAAACTTTAATTATATTTTTCTTTATTTAATTATAATGGGTATATTGGTAAAAAAATCACACTCTCTCTCTTTGTTTATAACATCACATCTTCATCTTTCTGTTTCAAATCATTTCATCTTTCTTTCACACATTTTTCTTTTTCACACACTTCTCTTTATTTCAAATTCTTTTGAATATTACTGAAAATTAATTAAAAATGTTTAATATTATTATACATTTTTTTTAAAATTAGTAAAAATTGATATGTTTACACATGTGTAGTTGTCAGATGTACATCGTGTAATAAAACTTGTACATTTCTAGTTCTACAAATGTGTAGTTTTTCGACCATATTGATTTTTTTTTTGCTTAGATCAGTTTTGTGTTTAATAGTTTTTGTACTTAGACAAATGTGGGTGTATTTTTTAAGTTGTGGTTATTGTGTCTATTTTTTTTAATCCTACACATGTGTGGTCTACGAATTTTATAGCTGGTTCTTTGAATTTGAATATGTTACATATGTGCATTTTTTATGAATATTAGTGAAAATTAATTACATATGTTTAGTATTTTTCTATATTTTGTTAACGTTAGTGAAAATTGATATGTTTACACATGTATAATTTTCTAAAGTTTATAGATTTTTGAGTCAAGTGGACTTGTGTATTAAAACTTGTAAATTTTTAGATCGGTTAAAAATGTTTACTTTTTTTCAATACTAGTGAAAATTTATTTTGTATAAAAAGTACACATTTTTGTTGTGTTTTTTGTTCTTAAATAAAGAGGTTTTTTAGTTTTTTAAAAACTACACATTTTTTTTGTGTTTTTCTTCTTAAAAATTGTTTTTGGTAATTTACAAAAAGCTACACATGTGTAGTGTCTGACTGTTTGTATTTTTTTTTATTACTACACATGTGTAATTTAAGAATTTTTGTAGTTATTTCTTTGAATTTGAATCAGTTACACATGTATATTCCTTTTGAATATTAGTAAAAATTAATTACACATGTTTAGTATTATTCTATATTTTTTAACTTGTAAATTTTTATATCTGTTAAACTTGTTTAATTTTTTTAATATTAGTGAAATTTTATTTTGTATAAAAAGTACGCATTTTTTGTTCTAAAAAAGATTTTTTTAATTCGTATAAAAACTACACATTTTTTTGTGTTTTTTATTCTTAAAAAAAAAAATTTAGACACTTTTGTTATTGTTTTAATATTCTAAAAAATATTTCTTTAACTTAAAAAAAAACAATATACATGTGTATTATATGGTTAATTTCAAATATAGAGAAAAAAAAGATAGAGAGAGAGACAGAGAGAGAAAAAGGAAAGAGGAGAGTATAGAGGAGAGAGATTTAGTCTCTTTTACCCCTTATAAAGGTAAAATATGTATTTTTTTCTTAAAAATCCAATAAAATATTCAACTTTAATTGTAGACCATAATTTTTTTTCTGTTTTATTAATTAAAATATAAAACAAGTTTGATCCAATGGTCCACATAAGGTTTAAGTTTTTTTCTTTAAGATCGGGTTTTTTAAGTATTTAATCCTTATATATATATAGGGATAGGGATTGAATAATGTAAAATCACGATCTTATAGATAAAATCATTAAACCTATCTGGGTTATTGATTTGTAATCTTGAAAAAATAAATATGTAATTCACGTTAAACCTGAATAAAAAATTGAGTTTTAAATAAACAAATCAATTTTAATGTGGGCTAATATGAACCACATATTTATTTTTAAGATTCTAAATTAATGACCCAAATAGAATTAAAGGTTTTTTTCTCTAAAATCGAGTTTTTATTTGATACGACCTTTGTGTGTGTGTGTGTGCGCGCTTATATAAGGTAAGGTTCCACTATAATAAGTCACTTTTATTACGAAAACCCAAATAACGCTGACAAAATCAATCAAAATCTTTGAGGTTTATTATAACATTTATTATACATGTAAAAGTGTATGTTCTTTTATGTGTATTTACAAAATGTGTAAGTTTACATTACATTAACAACATTTATTTAACATGATGAAAACTTAAACTATTGTAATATATTAAACGAAAAAGAATTTTCGCAAAAATAAAAAAAATATAGTCTTGTACATATATAAAAAATGTCATTATAAAAAAATAATGATTTAAGTTGATCTTGTGGTAGTTATTTGAGTTTCCGCAATACAAGTGAGTTATTATTTGATACATTCCACACACACACATATATAGGGGATGTATAAAATGGATGCCCTTTTTAGTTGAAAATACCTCTAAAAGCCCTATGTAAAAAAGTTTTTTTTGTAGTTTTGTAACATTATTAGGGTCATTTTTATAAAAAAAATATAAAAAAAAGCCGACTATATTTTCTTAAAAAAATAATTTGAAAACGATGTAATATAGACGTAATTCCATCTTACAAGCATGTACAGCTGTGTTACATCTGTGTTACGTCGTTCTTTATTTTTTTTAATGATTTCACAAAAACGTAAAAAAAATTAAAAAAAAACTTTTTACATGATTTTTTGCATTGTTTTCAAGGGTTTTTCAACTAAAAGAGGTTTTAATATATCTCTCCCCTATATATACACACACACATATGTATAACCTTAATAACATGTTAATTTTTTACAAAAATATAACCAATATTCATAACAATTAAGTCATAATAATTTTTTTTGTCTCAATTTGGTCATTAAACATATTTGAGATGTTTTAATCATGTGTAAATAAAAATTATTTGAGCATGCTATTTAAAAACAATAGATTAAAAGAAAATATTAAATTTAAAATTATTTAAAATCATCAACATTTACACATGTTATTTAAAAAATATTAAATTTAATAATTCATAATTTCTAAATTTAATATTGATTTAAATTAACATCACCACTTAAGAAACATATAGAAATATCATGTTAACCTGCTAATCAGGTTATTTATATTGGATTGGATCACCATTGATAAGTTAAATGACCTAATTGAGACAACAAAAATTCTAGTAACTTAATTGTTACAGTTATGAAAGTTGTTGCATACCCTGCATTAAAATTTTTTAATAAATGAATTAAAATTTTATCTCGCATGAAATGTATTATTATATGGGTAAAATTGGCATAGCCTATTAGCTATTACTCGAGTCATATGGCTTACCTCGTAAGTATGCACAATCTAGATGAACATAGTATCTGCATTTGTCACATTTATAAATCCAACAATATTTTTTGCCTAGTGAAAACAACTTGTTACATACCCTGCAATAAGGGAAAAATTTATCCTCTTGATCTAAATACGAAAAGGAGTAAGTGAGGATGAGCGGATGAGTATGAGAGAATAGATGATATGTGCTTTTTTGAATCATCAACCTTTTTGGCCGGAAAACACATTCGTTGTGGATGAAAGAAAGAAAACATGTGGTGCATTGATAGAAGACCCCTTTGTGATCTTTCCTACAAGCATCACAATGAGCCAAGATTTCTCTACTTGTGGGAGTTAATGGATGTTGATGACTAGGATGATATATGGTATGACACTGAAACCCGTTCTTGCTACAATTTAAACACAGATATAACTGACACACAGAACAATGGTAAAAAAGAGGTATTTTTGAGAATTGACTTTCGCATACATAACAATAATGGGATGATGACTTGTCTTGTATGAGGGAAAGAGTATGCCGATTGTGGGATGCATGCTCTAGTGTTTTTGGAAGCTCTGCGCATAATTTGTGGAGCGAGTACTCACATTCGTCACATTTGTAGTAATACTTGTGTAAAAAGGTGATCACTTGGTTGCACAAATCACATGAACATTCAAAGGCTTGTTTGATAATCAAATCTTCCTCATCATCGTATACTACTTCATCATGAGGATACTTTGGATTCAGATCTATAAGACTCAATGTATGTTTATGTTGTAACACCATCTTCTTTCTTTTTATTTTGATGTAATTTATGAGTTGAGAATGAGACAATTGAATTTATAGGAGGAAACTTAATGTTTTTAAAATAGTAAACAATCTTAAATAATAGCTGATAGAAAATATATATGACAAATAGGCGTACATGAATAGATTATATATACAAGGGCAAAATTAAATGACTAATTAAAGATCCTTTTCTTTGATGATAGGGAAGTAAAGGTATAACTATATGTTAAATTAAATTATATTCTTATCTTAAGAATATTTATTTATTTATTTCTTCAATTATCAAATTTTTATACCAATCATCAATCCGTCTTTCAACATAGTTTGAACTTTTGATGCTAAGATTACAAAAAAAAAATGTATTTTACACATAATTTTGTAAATTATCTTATTTTTAATAAGAAAATTAGGATTTAAATGCTTATTGTTTTACGATTTTCAACAATAAACTTCTATTAATTTAAGAATATTTTGTTTTTGGTTTATTAATACATTGTTTAATACACTGTTACCAAACCTTCTCACATTACCCTTATATTAAAAAAATGAATACAAAAGTTTTGCATGTTTTTACTTTGGCCACAAGATTTTTCAGGGTTTTTACCACTCTGTTTGACAAACCAAACTGTGCATGATCACTTTCTCACAGTAATACATACATATACCCCATGCTTAGGGAAATGTCCATGCTTTATTTCTTTTCCATACTTACTTTTTTCTATCTTCTGCTGTTTGCCTTTTTTTCTTCTTCCTTGAGTGTTTGTTTCCTTATTTCTGGTAATCAATGCGTTTTTGAATATTTGATTGTTGTGTTAGTTTTTCTATTAGTGTGTTATGATTGTTGTGTCCTAAACTTCATCTTTTGAATAATAATGGATCTCTAACCTGATTTTTCACCCATGGGTTTTGATGCTTAGGTTTTTATCACTGCAAAGATGAGTAAGAATAAAGGTTTCTCTCTCATCGAAATCTTCTTTGGTTTGGATGTCAAATTTAATATCACGGGTGGTTGCCAGCTTCAAATGAAGCTTTGATCCGATTTCTCTCCCATGGGTTTTGATGCTTAGGTTTGATACTACGAGATTGTTGATCCTCAAAGGCAGAAAGGGGAGGTAATCGTCTAACCTGGTTTAAATCAGGAAGAAAAGAAGCCAATAGAGTATTCGCCGATCCAAATTTTACCGAATGAGTCTCTTTTTCTCCTTCCAACCCATTTTAGGGTTTTTTAGGGCAATTATTTCCACTCTGTGTCAACATTATGTTTGGGGCTGTGATGATTGAATGTTATTTGAGCCAAAATCAGGAAAATGTATGCCTTGTCAATTTGTCATGGCTCAACTATTGGCTTGCAAAAATTATTTGGCCATGTGTATTCTTGTAGAAACATCGGTGCAGTCACCGGTGGCTTCTGAAATCTAATTTTGCTTATTCATAAACTTTTTATGTATTGGGTTTATTTAGTGGTTTCCTTACTTTGCTTCTTAAATGTTGGTATTTAAGTATTTATTAAGAAAGTTGTTGGATAGGGTTATGTAATCTACACAACACTTTACAAGGTATCTTCTACTCAGTTGATAGATGCGGAAATTCTATCAACTTGATTTGCAAAACAGATTGAAACAAAATACACAACAAGAGTTTAAAATCAAGGTTAAAGTATATTGCATTCAACTGTGAGAAAATACACAACACTTAGCTCAAGCACACGCACGCATTCTAAGTTACAGATGAACAACTTAGAATGCACCCAATTGTGTTATATAACATGAGTAAAATTATTAATACAGTAAGAATACCCAATTGTTCATCTGTAACTTAGAATGCGTGCATGTGCTTGAGCTAAGTGTTGTGTATTTTCTCACAATTGAATGCAATATACTTTAACCTTGATTTTAAACTCTTCTTGTGTATTTTGTTTCAATCTGTTTTGCAAATCAAGTTGATAGAATTTCCGCATCTATCAACTGAGTAAAAGATACCTTGTAAAGTGTTGTGTAGATCACATAATCCAATGCAACAAGTGGTATGAGAGCCTTGGCTCTTTAACTTAAGAAACTAACCATTCTTAAGTTACCAGTTGTTTTCTTCTACTACTCATTGCTCAAAATTTTCTTATCAAAATGACTACCATGAACAAGCATGACACTGAAAATGGCACCCTCAACAAACCCCCCATGTTTACACCCGAAGACTATGACACTTGGAAGGTTAGAATGGAAGGTTTCATCAGGAACCAGGTGTGACAGTTGCTTTTGATGATTACGTCATTATTGAATGAAAGCACATATCGTCGTGCATAAAATCCTTGTTGATTTAGCAATTGTGATTATTACAGGTTGAAAGTATGCGAGAAATTGTGAACGTGGAAGAAAACCGTGCAAAAATGGAGTTCTGGATTATCCGGAATAGTAAAACGAAGAAAATTACAAAAATATCAGATCTTGGGAAGTCGCGCGGTACGCCTAGCCCCAAGCGTCCACGCCAGGCGATACGCGCGGACTCAAAAATATCTGAGACTCATTGGTTCTGCGCTACACCCCGCTCCAAACGGCCACGCCAGGCGATGCGCGAGCCTAGTGGCGGTTTGGCAGATCAGAATGAGATATCAGATTTGCATGCAAATGTTCTTATTTTCATTCTCTCGAACTTACTTGCTTCCACAGATGAAAATCTTGATCATCCAGCATCTAAACTCCATTTTAAGCCACCAAAACCCACGGATCGCACCAGGGAACTTGTCTACAACATCTGATCGTTGTTTTGCAACAAGAAATCCGTCAGATCGGGTAATGATTTGTTTTAACCTACTAGTTTGATAATGGTTTGATTAGATCTTGTTTTTGAACGCAATGCAATAGTTAGGGTTGTTTATTACTGCCTAGATGATGGCTAGGAATGATTATAAACGAAAAACTTGATGTGTTAACGGATAAATCCTTGGTTTGATATGTTGTAATGTCGGTTATCATGAAACTATACCTATGATTATAATGGTTTAAACCATTCGATTGTAACAATGTATGTGATTATCTTGATCAATCTTTGAAATGCATCGCTAAATCCAAGTGTTTCAAACTAATCACAATCAGTAAGATAATCATTGGAATAACTATCTGATGTTTATGATAACAGTCAGATTAGTATGTTGAACATGGTTATTAAGCCTATTTCAATGTCATATTATGATGTTTCATGATATCTGGGTAATCAGTAACAAGGATTGACCATTCTTAAGCCATAAATATATCTAAAAGTTGTTTCAATAATATAATCAACAACAATATCTATTTGGTTAATCTGAGAATATTATGATTAATCAAACGTGTCATCAACCTTGTATTATGAACTTGAATCAGTATAGGTTCCTACATTATCATACATTGTATGATATTATAGTAAAACAACTAATTAAAAACTAATATCGGTTTGATGACTTTCAAGGCAATGTCTTTGACATTGGACGTTCAAAAATATCTAATCAGTAAGTTAAAACATAAATAACTTATTAAACATAAACTAATGCAGAATCACACTATTATCACCAGTCTGCGAGTGATCTTACGATTTTATGACTTCAGGTGAGTTTGTAAAACCCCTTTTATTTTTAATGTTTTACAAACATCAGGGAATTTCTGTAAATCTGTTTCTGAACATATGATATGTATCACTATAATCTGTGTGATTTCATGTGATCTTGTGATGAACTTGTAAGATTTCATGGGATTTTTCCGTTAGTCTCTTTATCACAGCATCAAAAAGTCCTCATCTCTCGAAACTATATCTAATGAACCCATGTGGGGCCGAACAGGAAACATTCATAGTACTATTGGCTGACAACCCATTTGCCGGGAGCTTGCAACTCCCCTTGATGTAAATGTTTGTTACCTATTTCCAATTTCTGCTTAATCTTTGTGATAGACATTAAGAATGAGGCACTAAGATATTTACCGACGGGTAGTATCTTCACAAAACAAAACACTTTGTCCGAAAGGAACGAGATATGGGTCCAATGGTTAGCTTGAACTCTGTATATCATATAATATGGTTTAACTTTAACATTACGAATTCACCAGCTTTGTGCTGACCTTTCCAAACTCAAATCTTTTGCAGGCAGACAGTGAGCCTCGGTGAAGTTGCACATTTAGACACTTGTAATTAAATAATTTGACTGATGTAATAAACTTAGTTGTAAACTGTAATGTTGATTGTGATGAAGAAACCTTGTAATGTATTCTCTTTTAGTTAATATGTGTGTTGTGATACCGGATCAAGTAAGTTACACTCACCTCTGAGACATCACCACTATGCTCCTGCAACCTTCTCAGTGTGACGAATGACATCATCATCAGGTGACGAGAGGTAGGGTGTGACAGGGTAGTATCAGAGCCACAGGTTATAGAATTTAGCTGGACTTAGAGACCTAGACTATAACTATAGCTCATATACTGACACAGAGAGCACCGAACATAACTAACGAACAAAAGTTGTTTTGAATTGAGCCAGAATAATCAGGTGGTACGAATTCTAGTTATGAGTGGCCAGCATAATTGAAATTCGCAACACGTGTGCGTTCTAGTAAAACTCAATACAAGCAGAACAGTAATAACTATAAGGACGATTAGATGCTTTAAGATAGGAAGAGATATCATGTCATGGTTGTGTTGAATATTTTTATTCAATATTCATTTCATGGTACTGATCTGGGAATTTTGTTTGTACAGCGATGGCCAACCCACCTGAACGTTACATTTATAAGAGATTTCCATATATGATACTTGATGACACGCCGAGTTCGAGCTCGAGTTCTGATTCCGATCCTTCGGAAGCGTCGTCGGCTGCATCACAGGTTGTACAACTGGTACCACAGACACCACCACCTGTACCAGCAACACCACCACCACCAGTACTATCTTTTTCACCTAGACATTCTCAGCCACCTGCTGAGAATGCCTCTGCAGATAGGAGGCAGAGCTCGTCGCCTAAGAGGGTTCTGATTGATGTGTCGTAGGTCAATCAAAAACAATTTATAATTAAGAACTTAGCTACCTTTGACTATAGCAAGGGTAAGTAAGGTCGTCTCCACAGGGAATCAGTGGAAAGTGCTAATTGTCATTACAAACTAATTAATCTAAGAAAAATGAAAACTTGATTGAATTGAATTAAGAGAATCGTTTAAAAGCAACAAACTTTAACTTTTGATTTGAAAACAATTAATGAAAAAGGTAATCACTTCCGGTTTTTAGGTTACAAGATCTACAATGAATGTAAGTTAAACCTAGATTGAAATCATATAAAAATTGATGTTGTCAATCAATTCGATTAAAGTGATAAAGATGGAACGAACGTTTAAGATTTGCTCATTCACAAAATTACCAATAGACATATGCAACACATCACACGACTACCAATGAGTAAACGATGCAAGAAAACCGAATCACTGATGGTAGCGCGACAATACAAAAACATAAATCTATTGTTTAAATCAACCAAAAAGAAATCGTATCAAGTTTACAATTAAAAACCTAGATTCAACATTCAAACATTGTTTCACTTACAACCCTAATCAACCGGAAGCGATTACGAAGAAACTAGCCTTGCCTCATCGCGATTTGATCTTCAATTGTTGATTCCATTGATGAATTCTCGAATCGAATCTTGATCTGGACGGTTGGATCCACACAAAAACCTTCAATTTTCGTCCCCAAATGGCCCCAAAAACCTTAACTTTCGACTCCCCTGGAATGTGTCTTGAAAATAGGCAAAATAGGGTTAAAATCCTGTTTTCCGCGTTTTGGGCGTAGCCTACGCCCAATTTGGGCGTAGCCTACGCTGGGCCAAACTGAACGGTGCCAAATTTCTGTCAACGCTGAATTTTTGGGCGTAGCCTACGCCCGGGCGTAGCCTACGCTGACTTGGGCGTAGCCTACGCTCAGTCTGATCTCAGCAACAGCTTCATCTCGTCTAGAAACTCGGTTTTCATATATTATGGCTTCCGAAGTTTTGAGCTTCTCTCGACCGTTTCTGATCCATCTGTGCATCTTTTCGCCTCGTTAACACCCCCGGGCATCCCTCTAATGTGTTTTTACCTGCAATTCACAATTGTATATCAAAGTATCATCATTCCACATAAAATGCCCATAAAAACGCAACTTTAAACTGTTAACGAACATGAAAATCAAACACACATCATATCCCCACACTTATGTTTTGCTTGTCCCAAGCAAAGTCCTTTACACACGATAATAATTAATTCAACAAAAACAATCGCTTAAACATCTCATTACCGGTTAATAGCAAAACTTCAAAACCACACCTAATTCCCAAGACTTACAACGTGCAATAGATTTACATCCCAACAAGCAATATTACAAATTTGACAAGGAAATCTCTAATCAAGGACACTTAGCTTCAAATGTTTCACATGCACATATTCACACCTCTCACAATGAACACTCCACTCGGTTTTGTATCTGAACTAGCAATGATGCACTAGTATTTCTGAACTCTCAATCCACTAATGATGCATCATTATCATAAGCTTGCAAAGTAATCAAATTTCCACCATTATGCACAAAGTATACACAAATCAAGAGGTCTTTCAAGGTTGTAATGTTGGCTAAGGCTAAGGTATGGAACAGGAATGTAAGTGGCTAAAACAGGCAAAATCCAAGTTAAGTTCACACAAACAACTACTACACATAATCACTAGGGTAAGTTGTACCCCTTGTTGGATTACTTTTTATTTGTAAACACTACTAACATCACTGTGAACAATTTTTTTTTTATTTTTTTTTATACGAAAACATAAACACTACTTAACTTGGATTCACCACATGGGTTTAAACTAAAATGGCTATAAAAGCTTGTTTTGGCTAATGGAATGGGTTTGGTTTAACAAAGGAATGGGTAATTGGCTCAAAAATGGCGACTAGGGGATTTTGTCAAGGGTTGGCGAAACAAAAACACAAGGCTAAAACAAGGGGTTATCCTAATGCCTCTATCACGTTTGTGCACACTTTGGCTCATGGTTTTAACATGTATTAACTATGCAAGTTCTGAAATGATAACAACATTATGGCAATCACACATCAAACGAAAATGAGCATCAAATTCTACATCTATTTCATGCTCCACATAGGCTCAAATTCTCACAAAAATGGTGGTAACGGGTTTCGGATGTAAAGCATGCATGTTTATCCACTATCTAGCCTTGTATCCTTAATTGAGACCTACCTACCAACTTTTCCTACAACTTGCTAAGAAAACTTTATTCCGCAACTTAAAGAACTAGGCATAATTAGGAAGTTACACATATACACCAGTTAAAGATGCATTCACAATTTTCTTTAAAAAAAAATTTGTTTTTCGTGCACAAAAAGACCTCTTTTGAAACAAAAATTTTTGCAAATTTTTCAAAGTTTCCCCTCATCCCCACATTTAAACTTTACATTGTCCCCAATGTAATTTTTTTTTCACTAATTATGAGTGTGAAATGAGTATGATGTGATGATGTACCCCTATGCCCCATTCAAATTCCCCTTTCACTCCATTTTAACCAAACATCAACTTCTAACAGCATTAGCAAACCACACAAGTACAAAGTGTTAAACATAGTTTAAACAAACAGTTATGGAAGCATGGAAAGAGCACGTGGACCTGATCACAGACGATCAGTGAGTGCCTGGAAAATAGTCATCTCATGGTGGATAAGGCATTGGTGGTCCGAACCACTCCTCCATCAAGCTATCCCTCATGTCCCGCATGTTAAAGGCTCCGGTTGTGCTAGAACCCTGTTCTGGTGGTGGTTGTTGTTGGTAAAGAACCCACCTTGATGGCATGAACTGTTGTGGGTAACGAGGGTGCATGTCTTCCGGCATCATTGGTGGTAAAGTGCGATAATCCACCTTTTGAGGCCATTCTTGATAGGGATGACCTGTAATAAAATCAGTCCTAGCACGGACTGCCTCCTCTTGCCGAAACCAATCATTTCTCAACTCTTCCACATTATAGGCCAATGCACGTGCTTGCCTATCTTCTCTCTCCCTTCCTTCTCTCGCCAGAACACTCTCCCTCGAACTCCTATCCCATATCATTCGAGTAGACATCGGCCACCCATCAAACTCCTGAGGCCTCATTGATCTAACCATAGCCTCTATGACATCATCCTCCATACGCCCTCGTTGCCTCAGATGTCCCCTTTGGTCCCCACTACCCTCATGATCAGAATCCTCTTCTTCACCATCATCTTCTTCCATCTCCTCAACATTATCTGTTACATTCCCTTCAACAGCACCTTGTAGAACTCCCAACGGTTCCTTTTGCTCACCCCTTCGCAATGGGGGTGCATTTGGCTTCAACCCTCGAATCATTTGACCTGTTTTCTTATCCTTCAAAAGATAGTACCTAGTAGTCACCTCAAACCTCCAATCCTCCTTGTTAAGCTTTGCAACTGAAAATGGCTTGTGTTGTTTCTTCACAATTCGAGTGTCCGGGTTCAATGCACCATGCTTTCTCATCAGTGCAGTTATCAAGCGACAGTGGGGAACCATGCATCTCACTTTGCTTTCCCTGCTTGCCCAAACATTCAACATTGCTAGATGCCTAAACGATAGCATCTCTTGACCTGAAACTAATGCATGCAGCACTTTCAACTCATAATGACGGATTTTGACCAAATCCCCCATCCTTGGGATGATGTTGTACCCCGCAATCATTGACAATAGTTTAGACATAATATTCAAGTCACGCCTATACATCTCTCCCCCTGCTCCATCTCTGAATAAAAGTTGCAGAATGGCAATTTTCTGTGGTCCCTCAACTTTGCTATTAAATAAACTCTCGGCAGATGGATATACATATTGGCGAGCCGGCTTTGAGTCAAAGTTAGCAACTTGTCGGATGGTTGCAAAAGACATCACCACTGAAACAAGTCCAACAGTCCCAGTGAGAGTGGTTGTCTGAGGTGGATTATTTCCCAATTCCCGTTTTAATGTAGACATCCACTCAATAATAGCATTGACAGGGATACGATCACCACCATCCTTGTCATGAAAGGTCAAACATGCTTCCCATCCCAGTTGAGCAAAATATGGTGCTAACCACAAATTGATAAACTCAGGCATCACCGCTGCCCGTTCAGTGATCATCGCATTGGCTTTCGATTTCAAGGTATTCATCTTTTCTTTGTACAGATCAGCTTGCCATATCTCATGATGCATTGATAATTTTTCATCTCGTTTCCACATGGGTTTGGGAATGTCCTCAAATTCAGCCTCCATCTCATCTTCTCCCATTTGAGAAGCTTGTTCATCCTCATATTTGGATTCATCCACCAACAGCGTCCTTCTTTTCTTTTGTTTAGGTGGTGGTGGTGCTTGGGAAGAAGATGCTTCCTGTGCTTTTTTACCTTTCTTGCTCTTTGAAAACCTACTAAACATGGTGCCTGAAATTGCCAACAAAAAACCATTTGTAAGTATGGAGAAACAAAACTTGAGAAGTGTATGTTCCATCCCCACACTTGCTTCAACAACCACTAGCAACATATTTCCAACATGTTTAATCCAACCCCTTGTTACACATTTAGAATGTGCACCCTTAAAAAGTCCATGGTTGTGTAATTTTTTTTTTTTAATCTTCATTTGTAAGCAAAAGTTTAATGTTGAGCAATGTTGGTAATGGTTTATGGGTTCAACAATTAGTGAACATTACATTTCAAACACACTAACAATTAGTTCATGTGCAACACTTACTACCCATCAACATAATGCATCAACAAAGCTTAAGAGCAACAAAAACCCAAACAATCCTTCCATTTTCTGAAAACATATAGTAAAATACATACCTTTGCAAGAGTAAATGGAAGAAAGAAGCAAAAGCTCACTTGAGCCTTGAAAACCTTGAATGTACACCCAAAATTTCGTACCTACCACCCTCGAAATCGCACAAACCGTCGTGATTTATGAAAATCTGAGGTAAGGGGTGTGATCTCCTCGAAAAATTATGCAAGTTAGACTCTAAAATCGTTAGATTTGGAGGAAGAATGAAGGAGTTTGAAAACTAGGGCTTGAAGTTCTTGGAAGGGAGAGAGGAAGAAGAAGATGGGTTTGGGAATGAAAATTGAGATGGGGTAGATGAAAATCACGAATTTGGGGTAAAAGGGTCGGGTTTGGGGTGAAAAAGTGAAAAATTCGGGTTTTTAAGCGAAATCCGGTCGAAGTGGGGCTGCTGACGCGTGGGCGTAGGCTACGCCGGATCTGGGCGTAGGCTACGCCGGGCTTGGTCGGCGTATGGTTTGAGCGTAGACAGAACATGGTGAGCGTTGGAACGGTGCCGGCCGTACCCTACGGCCATATTTGGGCGTAGGCTACGGTGGAATTTTTTTTTTTTTTTGCAACTAGTGCCATCTTTTTAGAAAAACAAATTAACTAATCAATAAAATAAAATTTTAAATAACTACAAAAATAAAATTTTACTTATACTAAAAAAAAACTAATTTGTTAACACAAAGCTTACGTTTTATTCATTTCGCGACCTTCCACACCTCAACACTCGTGCATTGCCAACAATCGCACCCATGCATGCTCAAATCCCATACACAACTTCCCTATGCATCAAAATTGCCCCCGGCTTTAGGATCAACATAAAAAAAAAAAAAAAAAAAAAAAAAAAAAAAAAAAAAACTAAAATCAACACTCAAAACACTAAAAACGAAAACTCATAAAAAATAAAAACAAAATGACATGTTAACTAAAACGGGTTGCCTCCCGACTAACGCTAAGTTTTATGTCGTTAGCTCGACAATACCTGGCCCTTTTACTCGGCTATGTCAGTCAGAAAGATGCAACTACTTTCCAACTGCTTGTTTTCCCCGTTAAGATCATTAGCTTCCATGTAAGGCTTCAACCGCTGTCCGTTCATGACTTGTCTTAAATGATCATCAAAATCTTCGATTTCTATGTCTCCAAAGTTCCCCACACGGACGATTAAGTACGGTCCCATCCAATTGCTTTTGAGTTTCCCCGGAAATAACTTCAACCTTGAATTGTAAAGCCACACCTTTTGGCCTACCTCAAACTTACTCAACCGAATCTTTGCATCATGTACCGCTTTGGTTTTGGCTTTGTAGGCTGCAGCACAGTCGTATGCCTCATCTCTCCATTCCTCCAACTCGCACAAATTAAGCTTCCGCTCCTTACCTGCATTATCATAATCCAAATTAACATTTTTAATTGCCCATAATGCCCGATGTGCAAGTTCAACCGGTAAATGACATCCTTTCCCATAAACCAACCGGTATGGTGTAGTGCCAATAGGAGTTTTGTATGCCGTGCGGTACGCCCATAAAGCATCGTTCAACTTTGTTGACCAATCTTTACGGTCGGCTCGCACGGTTTTTTGTAAAATTTCTTTAATTTGCCTATTGGACACTTCCACTTGCCCACTTGTTTGAGGATGATACGGAGTGGCAATCCGATGGTCAATGCCATACCGTTTGAGAAGTTTGCCAAAGTGAAAATTTTTGAAATGGGATCCCCCATCGCTAATGATAACTCGGGGAAGCCCAAATCTTGAAAATATGTTTGATTGGACAAACTTGCACACAACGGTATGATCATTTGTCTTAGTAGCAATTGCTTCAACCCACTTTGAAACATAGTCAACCGCTACTAAGATATATAAATTCCCGAATGAGTTAGGGAATGGCCCCATAAAATCAATGCCTCACACATCAAAAATGTCAACAACAAGGATGAGGTGCATGGGCATCTCATTCCGTTTTGAAATGCTCCCCATCTTTTGACAATTCACACAATTCTTAGCAAACTCAAAAGCATCTTTAAAGATTGTAGGCCAATAAAGCCCACAAGATAATGCTTTATGTCCTGTTTT
Organism: Mikania micrantha; assembly: GCA_009363875.1. Classification (NCBI taxonomy): domain Eukaryota; kingdom Viridiplantae; phylum Streptophyta; class Magnoliopsida; order Asterales; family Asteraceae; genus Mikania; species Mikania micrantha. The sequence goes on along the minus strand of SZYD01000858.1, from coordinate 106,479 downwards.
CTGTCCACTGAAATGACCCCCACAAGCAGATGCATGCAAGTGTTGTAAAATTGAGGGAATCTCTGAATCCGGGATGCATCTTCGAATCAATTGGTCCGCTCCCACTTTGAACAAGTCTGGCTCGTCCCATATGTAGTGCTTTGCTTGAGCCAAGAATTGTTGCTTCCTTCTCTTTGTCCAATGCTCCGCGAAGTGTACCTGCAGCCATATAATTTGCAAAGTTCGCATACCATGGCTCAGTAGAAACATGTAGTAATTGCTCATCAGGAAATGTTTCTTTAATAGCAACTCCCTCCTCGGTCTCATTGTGAATGACACGCGACAAATGATCCGCCACCACATTCTCACTCCCCTTCTTATCTCGGATCTCCAAATCGAATTCTTGAAGCAAAAGAATCCATCTAATCAGCCTTGGCTTTGCATCCTTCTTATCCATGAGATACCTAACAGCAGTATGATCAGAATAGATAATAACCTTGCTACCCCACAAATATGACCGAAACTTATCTAAAGCAAACACTATAGCAAGCAATTCCTTTTTTGTTGTGGTGTAATTCAACTGAGCATCTGAAAGGGTTTTGCTTGCATAGTAGATTGCAACGAGTTTCTTATCCACCCGTCGACCCAAAACAGCCCCCACTGCATAATCACTTGCATCACACATTATTTCAAAAGGTTTTGACCAATCCAGTGATTGCAAAATTGGGGCTTCAACCAACTTTTGCTTAAGCACATTAAAAGCATTGACACAATCCTTATCAAAAGCAAATGGAACATCTTTTAACAACAAATTACACAAGGGTTTTGTAATGACACTGAAATTTTTGATAAATCTTCTATAAAACCCCGCGTGTCCCAAAAATGACCTAATGCCCTTAACATTCGTGGGAGGAGGTAACGTTGAAATGACTTGAACTTTAGCATGATCAACCTCTATCCCACGACTTGAAATCACATGACCCAACACAATTCCTTCTTGAACCATGAAATGACTTTTCTCCCAACTTAAGACTAAGTTGGTGTCAACACATCTTTTTAAAACTTTTGATAATTGCTCAAGACATGTTTCAAAAGAAGGACCAAAAATTGAAAAATCATCCATGAAGATCTCCAAAGACTCCCCAACCATATCTGAAAAGATACTCATCATGCACCTTTGAAAGGTGGCTGGGGCATTACATAATCCAAATGGCATTCGCCTAAATGCGAAAGTACCATATGGGCATGTAAATGTAGTCTTTTGTTGATCGTCGGGATGAATAGAAATTTGATTATACCCCGAATACCCATCCAGAAAACAATAAAATTTCTGACCTGCAAGCTTTTCCCCAATTTGATCAATGAACGGCAAAGGAAAATGATCCTTTGAAGTGGCTGCATTTAACTTACGGTAATCAATACAAATCTGCCACCCGGTTACCGGCCGGGTTGCAATCTCCTCACCTTTGTCATCTTTGACTACCTGAATCCCCGCTTTCTTTGGTACCGTTTGTGTAGGACTTACCCATGTACTGTCTGAGATTGGGTAAATGATTCCTGCATCTAGCCACTTTAGAACCTCCTTCTTCACCACTTCACGCATGTTCGGGTTCAATCTTCTTTGAGTGTCTCGTGAAGGCTTGATCTTTTCATCCGTAATAATCTTGTGCATCACAATGGAAGGGCTTATTCCCCTCAAATCAGCTATAGTCCATCCAATTGCAGCTTTATGTGTCACCAACACTTCCATCAAAGCCTCCTCTTGAGCTTCATCCAAATTTGCTGCAATGATAACAGGTAAAGTGTTATTTTCACCCAAAAAAGCATATTTAAGGTGTTTAGGTAACTCCTTAAGTTCAGATTTTGGTAGTTCTTCCAAAGAGGGCTTAAGTTTTGAGTCTATGCTATCCGGAAGACTCTCCACTTGAATTGTCCATGGTGGGCGACCATCACTTGCCACTAACACTACCATCTTCCGATCTTCTTCCTCCATGTCCTTTACCATACTTAACTCATCCCTGTCACAAGCAAAACACATCTCTATGGTGTTTCCTCCCCCATCGTGGGATAAACACCCATTAACAATGTCCGCCATAAAGCATTCATCGTTGACTCGAGAATTAGCAATATTAGAAAAAACATTCAATTGGAGCTTCCGGTTGCCAAAAGTCATGTCCACTGTTCCCGTCCTACAATTAATCAAAACGTTAGAAGTGGCCAAAAATGGACGACCCAAAATCACTGTGGGTTGCCTTAACGGGTCAGTGATAGCATAATCCAAAACCAAGAAGTCAACCGGGTAATAAAAACCCTCCACCATCACAATTACATCAGAAACAATTCCCCTAGGAAGCTTGGAAGTCAAGTCGGCCAACACCACGGAGGTGTTGGCTCGTTGTAATGGACCAAAATCATATTGGTCGTACAAGCTACCCGGGAGAATACTTACACTCGCTCCAAGATCCAATAACGCCCTTTGTATTTTAAAATCACCCACTTGAATTGGCATCAAAGGCGTTCCCGGATCTTGGAGTTTAGGTGGGAGGATACCCGTCACAACCGCACTCACATTTTCAGTCAAATCAACCTTTTTAGGGACTTTGTGATTCCTTTTCTGAGTGCACATCTCCTTTAAGTACTTAGCATATGATGGGATTTGTTTGATTGCATCAATGAGAGGAAGATTAATTTTCACTTGTTTAAAAACCTCCCACATTTCCTCTTGTTGTGGGCCCCTCTTATTCACACTTGAAACCTTAGATGGATCTACCAAGGCTTTTGGGAAAGGAATGGTATTACCCTCCATCTCCTTTTCCATAACCTTAGTAGTTTCTTTTTCAAAAGCATTTTGTGGTGGAATTTTGAAAGTGACTTTCTTATTTGATTTTATTGGTGCATTATCAGTCTCACATTCACTCTCATCACTCTCATTCACATCCTCCACAACACCCTCAACAAATTGCGGTGGAGGGACAACCTTATTGTCATATACCTTCCCACTTCTGAGAATACTTACCTGATGAAGTTGAGCTGATTTCTGAGGCTTAGAACTGCTTGACTGATGTTGTGGATTTACCTTTGTGTCACCTGGTAGCTTGCCTGGATCCTTCCTCAGAATTGCTACCTCCTCAGCCAATTGACCCACTTGCTTTGTCAAAGCTTCAACAGTTTTGTCCCTCACTTCATTGTCCTTTCTCATCTCCTTCAGGAAATCCATAATCTCCTTGTTGGAAGTATCTGAATTACCGGATGAGGCTACTTGATCTTGATTTGCTTGATAGTTCCTTTGATAGCCTCTGTTTCCACCTTGATTGTACCCTTGGTTGTTGTAGTTAGACTGCCTATTCTGGTATGGTTGGCTTCCTTGATTTGATCCCTGAAAATTAGGATTAGACTGGTTAGAAGAATTACCATAACGAAAATTTGGGTGATTCCTTAAACCTGGATGATATGTATTGGAATTCATATCATATGGCTTGCGGTCTCCATAGACTTGGTTGACTTCTTCTTCCCTTCCACCTTGACCGGGACAATCCAGAGTAGCGTGGCCCAATTCTCCACATCCATCACACACATGAAACACTTGGTTCTCCCTTGTGGAACCTTTGCTTCCACCCATCTTCAAACTCGCCAACTCTCACTCCAATGCTTGATTTGCTCTCTCCAATTTCTCCATTTTATCATAAGAACTTCCGGAGGCTTTCACTGTAGCAAACTTCTTTCTTCTACTTGATTGTGCTTGCCTCTTTGAGTTTACTGCCATCTTTTCCAAATAATCCCAATCCACATCTACTGGGTTGAACAAAAATGTTCCACCTGTGGTGGAATTCACATCCCTTATGTCATCAGTAGACAACCCATCATGAAAAGCAGTGATTAATTCCCATTTGGAAATCCCGTGATGTGGACAAGTCCTTAGCAACTGCTTGAATCTTTTGAAGGCTTCATAGAATAACTCTCCTGATTGTTGCTGAAATGTCCTTATAGCATGCCTAGCATCACTTGTTCTTTGGGGAGTAAAGTATTCATCAAGAAATTGTTGCTGCAAATCCTCCCAAGTGAAAATGCTAGCAGATGGCAATGCTAGAAACCACAACTTGGCCGCATCTTTCAAAGTGAATTGAAACAGAACTAACTTCACTTGATTAGGTGTGAATCCTTGCCCTCCTATTGTACCACAAACCGCTTCGAATTCAGAAAAATGTAGATACGGTTCCTCACTTGCTTTTCCATAAAAGTTGGGCAACACGTTCAAGAACTGTGGCCTTACTTCAAATGATCTTCCTCTCACCTCAGGGCGGACAATAGGTGAAGCATTCATTGCTATGTGTGGTCTAAAATGACTTTCCACACCTTGAACTAAGCCTCGATTAGGTGCCCTTGGCACACCATCATGAAAATGGTCATATCCTCCATCGGGATATTGATTGACATTAGGCCTTCTATGAATCCTTGGTTGACCTTGATATCCTGGATTAGGATGATCATAATGTTGATGGCCCTGATATCCATATCCATCATCATGGTTTTCATTATCCCAACCTCCTTGATATCGTTGATCTCCTTCATTGACCACTCCATCATCCCAATCATCAACCCGTCCTCTTATGTTGTCCTCTTGATACAAACTATTTGCTCGACGAGAAGGTGTATCATGACGATTCAAATGAGTTGATTGTGTGTCAGATGACCCCTGATTAGATCGTTGTGGAGTCCTTAGTGGGTTATGTGGAGGTGGTGGATTTGGTGGTGGCCCAAAAACAGGATTTGGTTGAGGTCCAAAAGGTTGGAAATTGCCCCCTCTATATAAGCCTTGAGGTGGTGCTTGAGGTGGTGCTTGAGGCGGTGCTTGAGGTGGTTCGGGATAAGGTTGAAAATCATCATCCTCTTGGTAGTTAGGTGGTGGTCTAGGATGTGGTGGTGGTGGTGGAATTGGGTAGTTTGGTGGCACTCCATGATCACTGTGATGACTCATGGTTAATGCTGCTTGATCAATTTGTTGTTGGATTGGAGATACTAACAAGCTGGATCTATGCAACACTCGGTTATGCCTTGCTGTTCTCAAAATTTCAGGATCAAAGATCAACGGTGATGTCTTCCTTGAATAACGGGTATGCATGCAATTGTAGGATTACCTGCACAACACAAACAAAGAAAACCCACACGTAATTCCGAACAATAAACAAAACAAAACAAAACAAAAATAAAAGAAAAATCAAATCTTTTTGTATTTTTATGTTTTTGAAAACCAAATGCAACTAAAATTAAACTTAAACTAAGACTAGACTAAAAACTAGCACTTTGCGCGTTGATTCCCCAGCAACGGCGCCATTTTGATCGATGTGTCGTAGGTCAATCAAAAACAATTTATAATTAAGAACTTAGCTACCTTTGACTATAGCAAGGGTAAGTAAGGTCGTCTCCACAGGGAATCAGTGGAAAGAGTTAATTGTCATTACAAACTAATTAATCTAAGAAAAATGAAAACTTGATTGAATTGAATGAAGAGAATCGTTTAAAAGCAACAAACTTTAACTTTTGATTTGAAAACAATTAATGAAAAAGGTAATCACTTCCGGTTTTTAGGTAACAAGATCTACAATGAATGTAAGTTAAACCTAGATTGAAATCATATAAAAATTGATGTTGTCAATCAATTCGATTAAAGTGATAAAGATGGAACAAACGTTTAAGATTTGCTCATTCACAAAATTACCAATAGACATATGCAACACATCACACGACTACCAATGAGTAAACGATGCAAGAAAACCGAATCACTGATGGTAGCGCGACAATACAAAAACATAAATCTATTGTTTAAATCAACCAAAAAGAAATCGTATCAAGTTTACAATTAAAAACCTAGATTCAACATTCAAACATTGTTTCACTTACAACCCTAATCAACCGGAAGCGATTACGAAGAAACTAGCCTTGCCTCATCGCGATTTGATCTTCAATTGTTGATTCCATTGATGAATTCTCGAATCGAATCTTGATCTGGAGGGTTGGATCCACACAAAAACCTTCAATTTTCGTCCCCAAATGGCCCCAAAAACCTTAACTTTCGACTCCCCTGGAATGTGTCTTGAAAATAGGCAAAATAGGGTTAAAATCCCGTTTTCCGCGTTTTGGGCGTAGCCTACGCTGGGCCAAACTGAACGGTGCCAAATTTCTGTCAACGCTGAATTTTTTGGCGTAGCCTACGCTGACTTGGGAGTAGCCTACGCCCAGTCTGATCTCAGCAACAGCTTCATCTCGTCGAGAAACTCGGTTTTCATATATTATGGCTTCCGTAACTCTTCCTCTAGCTCAAGATATGCGCTTCCGAAGTTTTGAGCTTCTCTCGACCGTTTCTGATCCATCTGTGCATCTTTTCGCCTCGTTAACACCCCCGGGCATCCCTCTAATGTATTTTTACCTGCAATTCACAATTGTATATCAAAGTATCATCATTCCACATAAAATGCCCATAAAAACGCAACTTTAAACTGTTAACGAACATGAAAATCAAACACACATCATATCCCCACACTTATGTTTTGCTTGTCCCAAGCAAAGTCCTTTACACACGATAATAATTAATTCAACAAAAACAATCTCTTAAACATCTCATTACCGGTTAATAGCAAAACTTCAAAACCACACCTAATTCCCAAGACTTACAACGTGCAATAGATTTACATCCCAACAAGCAATATTACAAATTTGACAAGGAAATCTCTAATCAAGGACACTTAGCTTCAAATGTTTCACATGCACATATTCACACCTCTCACAATGAACACTCCACTCGGTTTTGTATCTGAACTAGCAATGATGCACTAGTATTTCTGAACTCTCAATCCACTAATGATGCATCATTATCATAAGCTTGCAAAGTAATCAAATTTCCACCATTATGCACAAAGTATACACAAATCAAGAGGTCTTTCAAGGTTGTAATGTTGGCTAAGGCTAAGGTATGGAACAGGAATGTAAGTGGCTAAAACAGGCAAAATCCAAGTTAAGTTCACACAAACAACTACTACACATAATCACTAGGGTAAGTTGTACCCTTATTGGATTACTTTTTATTTGTAAACACTACTAACATCACTATTTGTGAAAAACTATGGTGCGGTGGTTCCTGAGAGGAAAGCTTACACTGAGCACGCGCCCAAATGCAACAAGTGCTCATTTCAGCATACAGGATCGTAAACTGTTTGTGCAAACTGCAACCGAGTCAGACACTATACAAGATACTGTAACTATCCCGCTCATCAATCAAATCAAGCACCATGGCAAACCACTCAAACAAACCGGTCGTGCTTCAAGTGTGGAAGTCCCGACCATTTCATGAAAAACTGTCCTAAGAACAACAATAACACCAATCAAGGGAATGAAGTTAGGGGGAGAGTTTTTCAGATTGGTGCAACCGAGGCAAGGCATGATGCGAACATTGTCACTGGTACGTTTCTTCTTAATAATCTATACGCATCAGTTCTGTTTGATACAGGGGCAGATAAGAGTTTTATCTCTCCTGAATTTGCATCATTACTTTTATTGCCTACGATAGATTTAGAAACTCCTTATATCATTAAGCTTGCTAATGGCAAGTTAATCAAAACTAACAGTGCTATTCAAGGATGTTCCTTGAATCTGAATGATCACCTTTTCAATATCAATCTACTTCCTATTGAACTTGGAAGCTTTGATGTTGTTGTCGGCATGGATTGGCTTTCTGATAATCAAGCGGAAGTTATGTGTCAAAACAAGGTGATCCGTATTCCATTACCTGACGGTAATACACTAGTAGTTCAAGGAGAACGAGCCGGTAGAAAACTTGGTATCATATCTTGTATGCAAACTCAGAAATGCTTACGGAAAGGTTGTCAGGCCTTTCTAGCACATGTAACGAAAAAATGTTTCCCACAAAAACATATCGAAGATATTCCGGTAGTCAAATCAGCTGGAGCTGTGTTTTCCATTGATTTTATTTCAGCTGTTGATTGATGAATAATAAACCCTTGGTTCATCAATCAATCAAATCTGTTTTTTTTACTGTACGTATGCACTGCACATTTTTCTTAACGGTTTATCTGTTCATTTATTCTCATCCTAAATTAATTAAGATTAAATTAGGAAAAAGAAAAATTAAACGAGCTAAGTCGAGTTAACAAATACGTAATGCATAATTTATAAGCTAGAAAATTATAATCCAAATTTAATATATTTCCAAATTGTATAGTTATATAGAAAAACAGTATTCAATACAAGATTTTAATCTTTAACTAGAAAAGTAAACCGCCCGCTACCGCGAGCGGTACGACTAAGACTCATGTGTTGCAATGTGGTGGCTTGATTAAAAGAAACATATGAAGTTGCAACTTATCAGTTATGAATATTGAAATGTAAATATACAACATTATTGCGTCATATACTGTAACACCCGAAAATTTATCAGCTTAATGATGAACGTGTGAGATTTCGGTAATGCTTGATGTTCGAGGAATTTTGTTATCAAAGAAATTTAGCACATGTGAACGTGCTTGAAATCCACGATGATATATGTGACAACTCAAAATTCTCAGGTTAGGATCATAACTCGAAAATGAAGAGAATGAGTGTAAGCGAAATCGTGAAACGAGGCTCCGATTTCAAGATACACTGAATCGAATATAGCAATAGATTAGAGGTCAAATATTTTGAACTCATTAGGTCTTGAGATTATAACCATTGGAAAGAGCTCGAAAAATCGTGAACGTAGGCGAAAACCGTGCGCAAAACGGAGTTCGTATGCTCCCGGAATCGCGAAACGAAGAAAAGACAAAAATCTGGCCGCCATGGACCCGCGCGGTACGCCCCAACTCGGCGTCCCGAGTCAGGCGATGCGCCTGACGTCAGCAAGGCGGAAAAATGGCTTAAAAAGTCAGTTTTGTCAAGAAAATGCAATCCTTATCCTTCCATTCGACGATTCCAGCCACCACACACGAAAAATCAGCCTCCAATCCATCAAACCTTCAATTTTAAAGCATTTTGATCAAGTGGATCGCACCAGGGAACGTTTCTGCAAGTCTGGGTCATCTTTTTACCCGCAGAACTTCGTTTGAAGAGGTAACGCTTCATTCTAACCTTCTAGATTGGTAATGATTGATTAAATCTTGTTTTTGAACGTAATGATATAGTTAGGGTTGTTGATTATTGCCTAGATGATGGCTAGGATTGATTATAAACGAAAAACTCGAACTGTTAACGGGTAAATCCTTGTTTTGAGCCGTTGTAATGCCCAGTTTGCATGAGATAATAACAATGGTTATAGTGGTTTAAACCATTTGATTGTGACAAAGTATGTGATTAGTTTAATAAATTTTTGAACATACAAGGTTAATTCTAAGTGTTTTAAACTAATCACAGTCATTAACATACTCACTGGAACGAGTATCTGATGTTTATGATAACACGCAGATCAGTATGTTAAACATGGTTATTATCCATATTCTAATAATACCTTGTGATATTTCATGATATTTGGGTAATCAATAACAAGGATTTATCATTTCTAAGTCATTAATCTGTCTAGGAACCTGTCTAGTGGGATAATCAACAACATTAACTATTTGATGACTATCAAGGCAATGTCTTTGACATTGAACGTTCAGAAAGATTCAATCAATAAGTTAGCAACGCCTAAGACGAATTAAGTAAATAAGAGAATACGCTTATTTAAGCCAAACGAATAAGCAATCTTTAAGCATAACAAGATTGTAGAGATAAGAATGATCAAAATGAGTGTAAACGGAATTTTGAAATAAAGTTCCGAATGAAAGTTACGATATGCCGAAGTTTTGAGCGGTAATCGTAAATTGAGAACCTTCATGATAAGGTTATAATCATGATGATATGTTCATATTAATAGGATATCATTGTGAAGTAAGAAAGTAAGGAAAGGATGAGGAGCTAACAAATTGTGTTTTAGCTCAGGTGAGTTCTATGAGCCCTCTTTTACTATTTTAAAGTTTTAGGGCTGATATGCATGTTATAAAGTTATTTTATGTAAATGATTGTTTTATCTGGCTACGGTCAGATAAGAGAATATGTTAAAGTAAAGAATGTTTCAAGTTGTAAAGTTATTGTATGAAAGTGACGCTAACCTGATTAAGGTCAGATAAAGAATGTTTTCAAGTAAAGAATGTTTTAAAGTAAAGAATGTTTTAAGTCTCAACTACGGTTGAGAAGTAAATGATTTTAAGAGCCTCAGCTGAGATGTCAGGGATGTTTTAAAGACTCAATTACGGTTGAGAAATGAATGATTTTAAAAGTCTCAGCTAAGGTGTAAAGAATGATTTAAAGTCTCAACTGCGGTTGAGAGTATAAAGAATGTTTTAAGTCTCAGCTGCGGTTGAGAGTATAAAGAATGTTTGAACTCTCAACCGAGGTTGAGAAGGAAAATGATTTTTGAAAGACATCGACCGAGGTCGAGCAGGAAATGTGATAATGAAGTCCCGGCTGCGGTTGGGCAAAACCTGAACACTATGGTGCAAAAGACCGTTTATGATTATGATGGTTTAACGCTTTAAACCATGTTATGTATGAATGATGTATGTCAAGAAGTCTTGTACTGGTATGAGCCGTCAATTTCGGTTGATGGTTTAAGAAGTCCTGTGAAAGAACAGGCAGAAGTCCTGTGAAAGAACAGGCAGAAGTCCTGTGAAAGAACAGGCAGAAGTCCTGTGAAAGAACAGGCATAAGTCCTGTGAAAGAACAGGCATGTTGACTTCGGTCAACAGGACAGGCTACATTTATGCACCTTATGATTGATGTTATGATGTCATGTATGTTGTGTATATGAAATGTTTTATGTTCAGTATGACTGAGACTGTTGACTTCGGTCAGCAGTAAGTTATGAAGCTATGTATGTTATGACTTATGTTATGTTATATAAAGATATGAATGAGTATAGATTTTTATGAAAAGTTAACACAGAACTCACCAGCGAAAGCTGACTTGTTTTAGCATGCATGTCAGGTTGAGCAAGTTATGATAAGGATGTGATGGCTCGTGGCATGACAAGATGACTACCTATTCAAGAGCTGGCATTCCTGTTAGGATTAAATGTTATGTAAAAACTTCCGCTGTTAAAATATATGATTATTCTACGGTTTAAGAGCTATGCTTTTGATGTTTAACCAACAGAGGGACTCCCTGGGAACGGGGCCTCTCAAGTTGGTATCAGAGCCATAGTTTGAGAGATTCGGGCATAACCTGATGCCTGAACTTAAACTGAGAATGGGACCAAAGCAAAGGAAGCCAGTTAAGGGTAGTCAAATGCCACGAGCGTCATGCTAAAGTAAAGAATATACGTTATGATATAGTTGAAATAGATTTAATGTATATATATGCCTGAAAGTTAATGTGAAATGGTTAAAGTAAAATACATGTATATGTGCCTATATGTGTTAAGATGTATGAATATGTTGGAATGTTTAGACTATTGTTGATAATAATGTTTATTAGGAAATGAACTAAGCATGTGGTGGAAGAAACCCTAGACTCACGAGTACAGATAAATAGGGACCGCAATTAGCTACTGTGGTTACGGATTTATCTATATGACTAATGCTCGGGTTTCATCTGTCATATGACTTGGACGCAAAAGGAAAGATTCAATGTCTGAACGAATTGATACCAACAAAGGCAAAGAGCAAAGTGCGATTATAAAGGTTGAAAGAGTTGTGAAAATAATTGGGGATGCTTGTTTGGTCAGAAGAATATTGGTTAAGGTCTTACCTTATTGGTTTGACAAAGATTCATGGATTAATAGGTATAAAGTATAAATGAGAATAATAGAAACAAGGTTGGAAAAGTAAATGATTAATGACATTCCGGACACTGTTATTAATGATTTACTATACAACTGAGTTTGTATTATTGTCTATCATACGCATACCTTATATATCCTAAATTGCATTAGGTTCATGTTGATTGCATTATTGAAGTTATTGGGAAGATAATGCTGAATGACATATCCTAAGGAATGGTAAACGTGCTAACTAAAAGGTCGATAATGAAGGAAACCAATCATGTATGAAGAGAATTAGTACGGGTGCCTGAGTTTATGTGTAGGTGATCTAATTGGCTTACGAATGAGAGCACCAACGTACGAATGAAGGAAATGGCTTGCAAAGGAACTAAGGAACTTTATTAGGGATGAATTATTCATCACTTGTGAATGAATAATATTATAAAGTAAGGATGAGTACATCCGATTGAGGTAATGTAAGTTAAAAATTTGACCTAGAGATTAGATGAGATTATTCTCTGTGTTATGAATAATAATGCTTTGTTAGTATCCTAAATCCTGACAAGGTCCCACTAGGTTGGGAAATGCATGTTGACATTAGGATTTGGAAATTGCACTGATGTTTACTAAACGTTAAAGTGAGATATTAAAGCTGACTACACGAACATAGGTGATAAAGGTGTGATTAGGGATTGATAAGCAAAGATAAATGATGGTAAATGAATGCATGCCTGGCATTAGGTATAAGTGAATGAAAAGTACAGAGTTGGTTTTATGTCAAATGCGAATGAAAAGAAATGTTAAACCATCAAGAAAGTTCGAAGGTTATGAAAGGTTGAAATAATACGAATGGCTTTTGACAAAAAGTGATGTGAAGACCAATTGAACTAAGAACTGGTATGCTAAAGATGTTAGAGATGATTTTAATAACTCTAACGGAAAGCTATTTATGCTAGAGAAGGATACATAAGTGTTGCAATATCGATATTGTTTAATGAACTATCTTGTCTTCACAGGATAACAGATGTTGAACATGTATAGAATATGTATGGAGCTTAAAGTATAGATTGTAAAATGTGGGTTTAATACGGTTACCGGTGTTAAGAGAGTCTTGCATCTGTTGCAAGAAACTGCTTAAGTAGCTTTGTATTAATACAAGCTTAAAGATAAAGGATAATTGCCACTGTCTTATGTATTAAAAAAAAAAAAAAAAAAAAAAAATTCATGGTATTGTTATGTGATAGTGTGCATACGTATGTTATCAAAGGAAGGTTTTATGATAAGATTGTCGTGCATAAAGTGGATCAAATGATGCAGTTTCCTTGTTGAAGCAAACGATAAAGTCTTCTTAACAAGGGAAAATAATGAAGTCCTCTTAATGAGACAAATGATAAGGTAAACGATGAAGCCTTCTTATTGAGAGAAACAAGAAATCCTCATTATAAGGCAATTAATGGAATCTTGTAACAATACCAAGACTGGGTTTTGGTTTGTTTTATGTAATGAAAAAAATTTGGTTGGCTTTATGCATTGACAACCTTATGTGTTAAGATATGTATGTAAGTTATGGTAAGAAAAGTTATTTATGACCAAATTCCAACAAGTGCTTTGTAAATGGTTTAATGCCAAGAGAGATAAGTGTTGGTAGAGATTAAATGTGAAAATGTTAGCACAGTCAACAAAGTAAAGAATAACGCATGCTGTAGCTAAAGAATATGACATGTGATAACATACAATTAGGGAAAGATAAGGATGTAAGGATTAAGTGTCATAATAAGCTACCTTTCATAGCTAAATTATGACATAAAGGGGAAGACGATTTGTTAGCATGTGATCTTCAATGTGTGATTAAGCATGCTCATTGTTATGTTTATGTTGTTATGTGCTTATGATGCTGATGAACGAATGATGAATGATGATATACCATGACTATGTATGTACGTTTAGCTTTAGCACGATTTATGTATGAAAGTCGGCTAAGTATGATGAATGCATGTTAGTAAGTTATGATGATGAATTGTATGATAACATGGTATGATGATATGTTACTAGCATGACGTGGTGTTATGCTAGGATGCTATAATGATATGATATTAGCCAAGCATGTTATGAGTAATCTTATGTTATTAAGATAATGTACGATGTTATGTTGTATAATGATACAGTGCTAGTATATCATGTTATGATAAAGGATGGTTGCTCCAGTACTTGTTACTGGGTAATTATGGATCTGCAGAACGCTTCGGCGGGTCAGATCAACGGTTATAGAGCATGGTGCCGGCATAAGCCCATGGTTACGCTTGGTAGTAGTGGTTGTAAGATGAATAGAAAGTGTCTGGCAGTCGAGCAGGCACATGTTCCTTTAAAGGATTAGTTACCATTAGCGGTAATAGTAAGATTAATTGAAAAATTTCAACTAATTAAAGTATGGAGGAAAGTTTCACAGGATTGACAAAGGTCCTATGCTGACAAAAGCCAAAGACCCATAGAATCGAGAAGGGTGATCAGGAATTGTTTAAGGTTTCACTATGAAGAGGAATTAGTAGATTCAGAAAAAGAGGAAAACGAAGTTGAGTTTATTTGACTCTTTTGAGTAATGGTACAAGTCGATAGGATAGCCTATCGATTAAATCCTCTCTATAAGTTGAGTGGAATTCATCTGACATTCCACGTGTCACACTTAAGAAAATGTCTAGCGGATAATGTAGGATATGTACCATTAAACGATATTGAAATAGATGAAATGTTAAGCTACATGGAAGAACCTGTGGAAATTGTTAACAGGAAAGAAAGACAAGTGCATAACAAGACAAACAGATAAATTACGGTTTAATGGAAACACCGAAAACAACCGGAGGCTACAGGGAAGACTGAAGACGAGATGAAACGACTCTACTCACATTTGTTTGAGATGTTACAGGTTTCGAGGACGAAACCTATTGTAAGGAGGGTAGATTTGTAACACCCGAAAATTTATCAGCTTAATGATGAACGTGTGAGATTTCGGTAATGCTTGATGTTCGAGGAATTTTGTTATCAAAGAAATTTAGCACATGTGAACGTGCTTGAAATCCACGATGATATATGTGACAACTCAAAATTCTCAGGTTAGGATCATAACTCGAAAATGAAGAGAATGAGTGTAAGCGAAATCGTGAAACGAGGCTCCGATTTCAAGATACACTGAATCGAATATAGCAATAGATTAGAGGTCAAATATTTTGAACTCATTAGGTCTTGAGATTATAACCATTGGAAAGAGCTCGAAAAATCGTGAACGTAGGCGAAAACCGTGCGCAAAACGGAGTTCGTATGCTCCCGGAATCGCGAAACGAAGAAAAGACAAAAATCTGGCCGCCATGGACCCGCGCGGTACGCCCCAACTCGGCGTCCCGAGTCAGGCGATGCGCCTGACGTCAGCAAGGCGGAAAAATGGCTTAAAAAGTCAGTTTTGTCAAGAAAATGCAATCCTTATCCTTCCATTCGACGATTCCAGCCACCACACACGAAAAATCAGCCTCCAATCCATCAAACCTTCAATTTTAAAGCATTTTGATCAAGTGGATCGCACCAGGGAACGTTTCTGCAAGTCTGGGTCATCTTTTTACCCGCAGAACTTCGTTTGAAGAGGTAACGCTTCATTCTAACCTTCTAGATTGGTAATGATTGATTAAATCTTGTTTTTGAACGTAATGATATAGTTAGGGTTGTTGATTATTGCCTAGATGATGGCTAGGATTGATTATAAACGAAAAACTCGAACTGTTAACGGGTAAATCCTTGTTTTGAGCCGTTGTAATGCCCAGTTTGCATGAGATAATAACAATGGTTATAGTGGTTTAAACCATTTGATTGTGACAAAGTATGTGATTAGTTTAATAAATTTTTGAACATACAAGGTTAATTCTAAGTGTTTTAAACTAATCACAGTCATTAACATACTCACTGGAACGAGTATCTGATGTTTATGATAACACGCAGATCAGTATGTTAAACATGGTTATTATCCATATTCTAATAATACCTTGTGATATTTCATGATATTTGGGTAATCAATAACAAGGATTTATCATTTCTAAGTCATTAATCTGTCTAGGAACCTGTCTAGTGGGATAATCAACAACATTAACTATTTGATGACTATCAAGGCAATGTCTTTGACATTGAACGTTCAGAAAGATTCAATCAATAAGTTAGCAACGCCTAAGACGAATTAAGTAAATAAGAGAATACGCTTATTTAAGCCAAACGAATAAGCAATCTTTAAGCATAACAAGATTGTAGAGATAAGAATGATCAAAATGAGTGTAAACGGAATTTTGAAATAAAGTTCCGAATGAAAGTTACGATATGCCGAAGTTTTGAGCGGTAATCGTAATTGAGAACCTTCATGATAAGGTTATAATCATGATGATATGTTCATATTAATAGGATATCATTGTGAAGTAAGAAAGTAAGGAAAGGATGAGGAGCTAACAAATTGTGTTTTAGCTCAGGTGAGTTCTATGAGCCCTCTTTTACTATTTTAAAGTTTTAGGGCTGATATGCATGTTATAAAGTTATTTTATGTAAATGATTGTTTTATCTGGCTACGGTCAGATAAGAGAATATGTTAAAGTAAAGAATGTTTCAAGTTGTAAAGTTATTGTATGAAAGTGACGCTAACCTGATTAAGGTCAGATAAAGAATGTTTTCAAGTAAAGAATGTTTTAAAGTAAAGAATGTTTTAAGTCTCAACTACGGTTGAGAAGTAAATGATTTTAAGAGCCTCAGCTGAGATGTCAGGGATGTTTTAAAGACTCAATTACGGTTGAGAAATGAATGATTTTAAAAGTCTCAGCTAAGGTGTAAAGAATGATTTAAAGTCTCAACTGCGGTTGAGAGTATAAAGAATGTTTTAAGTCTCAGCTGCGGTTGAGAGTATAAAGAATGTTTGAACTCTCAACCGAGGTTGAGAAGGAAAATGATTTTTGAAAGACATCGACCGAGGTCGAGCAGGAAATGTGATAATGAAGTCCCGGCTGCGGTTGGGCAAAACCTGAACACTATGGTGCAAAAGACCGTTTATGATTATGATGGTTTAACGCTTTAAACCATGTTATGTATGAATGATGTATGTCAAGAAGTCTTGTACTGGTATGAGCCGTCAATTTCGGTTGATGGTTTAAGAAGTCCTGTGAAAGAACAGGCAGAAGTCCTGTGAAAGAACAGGCAGAAGTCCTGTGAAAGAACAGGCAGAAGTCCTGTGAAAGAACAGGCATAAGTCCTGTGAAAGAACAGGCATGTTGACTTCGGTCAACAGGACAGGCTACATTTATGCACCTTATGATTGATGTTATGATGTCATGTATGTTGTGTATATGAAATGTTTTATGTTCAGTATGACTGAGACTGTTGACTTCGGTCAGCAGTAAGTTATGAAGCTATGTATGTTATGACTTATGTTATGTTATATAAAGATATGAATGAGTATAGATTTTTATGAAAAGTTAACACAGAACTCACCAGCGAAAGCTGACTTGTTTTAGCATGCATGTCAGGTTGAGCAAGTTATGATAAGGATGTGATGGCTCGTGGCATGACAAGATGACTACCTATTCAAGAGCTGGCATTCCTGTTAGGATTAAATGTTATGTAAAAACTTCCGCTGTTAAAATATATGATTATTCTACGGTTTAAGAGCTATGCTTTTGATGTTTAACCAACAGAGGGACTCCCTGGGAACGGGGCCTCTCATATACGCTGTGATATATGCATTTAAGAAAAATTAAAACGTAGATATAAAACACTATTGTGCCATATACGTTTCGATCGGTATATGAAAAATGCGTGAAGCGGCATGTTTACGAATTTAATTACGTATGTTGTGTTCGAAGTATATAAAGCGGATGTATAAAGTTATGACGACGTGATTTTGGCAATCGAACCATAGATCAATGTCATTGTTAGTCTCATTTTCACTGATAGCACGCCACCGTAAGTTTATATAACGGATGAATATATGTATATATTAACAAAGGAAAGTTATCGGGGAAAATTGTATCATTTGTAAGATAGGAGATAATATTTTAAAAATACGTCACGATGGTGTATTGGAAAATTAGGAATAAAGTATATCAATTTAAAAAAATATTAATCGAAAAAGCGAAAACAATCGAAATGTAGCTAAAATATCATCATGTTGTAAAACCTAGAAATACGAAACCCGATATCATATTGAAAAAATGTAAAAATATATCGTATGTAACCCGATCGAATACATAGACCGAATCGGTTCTGACAAATATTTATGACGAAAACTATAAAAGTAAAAATATATTATAGTTAACCCAACAAAAAATATAGACAAACTCGATTTTGATTAATATTTATATCGAAAAGTTATTAGAAAAATGTTACAACATTAATCAAAATCATACCAAAAAATTATATTTTAACAAAGAAAAAGAAAAAGAAAGGAAAAAATGCGTAGGAAGGGATTTGATCCCTTTAACCTATGGGAAAATTAAAGTGAGATTTACCAACTCTTTTAATTATAACTTGTTTAAATTGCATCAAACAAATATATATATATATATATATACATATATATATATATGATAAATAATAATTCACTCTTAAAGCATTAACCCTTATAACTTACCAAGATAAAAAAAAAATCTTCGATTTTTTTTAACATCATTGTAAAACATTTACAACATTTTTTTCTTTTATAAGTTTGCAAAACTCATCACCGTTTGAGACGGAACATCATTGTAAGTTTTAAGCCTAAAATAATTACAGTGCTGTAAGTGAAAAACTTACAACGATGTTACGTCTTAAACTGTGATGAATTTTCGCAAACTCATAAAAGAAGAAAGTGTTATAGATGTTTTATAATGATGTTCAAAAAGAAAATCTAAGATTTGACTTTATCTTGACGGGTTATAGGGAAGAGATCATATAATAACCCACCTTAATTGAGGGAACCCATTAAACCTGGCAAAAAACGTTCAAATCTTTGAAAAAAAATTTTATGGTCTTTTTTATACAAAAAATAGGGGGCTCCTTTTTTAAGTTTTTGCTAATTCACAAGCGTTTAGAAGTTAAACGAAGTGTAAGTTTGCGTTACACTGCGAAGCTTAAATATATCTTCGCAGTGTAACGCAAACTTACACTTCGTTTAACTTCTAAACTCTTGTGAATTAGCAAAAACTTAAAAAAGGAGCCCCCTATTTTTGTATAAAAAAGACCATGAAAAAAAATTCATATTTGAGCGTTTTTTGCCAGGGTTAATGGGTTACCTCAATTAAACAATCGGCATAGTAGTTCTCATTTGAATGAAAACATATATATATACACACATATAGACACTGTTGTAAAAATCGGCATAGGCGGCCGCCTAGGCGCTAAACGCCCATTTACTGTATCGATTTTGGCCTAGGCGGGGCCTAGTCAGAATTTTATTTTTTTGACTTTTTTCTGGTAAAAGGGACCACTTAAATGATTATTTAGACATTGTCAACCAAAAATCCTTAATATGTCTCTAAAACATTGAATCCAGCCAGTTAACATCGAAACTCATTTCTAAACTTTGAAATAAGTGTTTAACTTTGCACTTTAAAGTACTTTATTTAGTATATTTAAGGTTATTTTTTAAATTATTTGAAGTATTATATTAAATTATTGATATTGATGTGTGTATATAATATATATTTGTAAAATGATATAAAAATTTCAATCCGTCTAGTGCCGATTAATCCCAATTAATCTCTAGTCGGTAACTCGCCGCCCGACAAGCGCCTAGCGACTTCTACAACAATGGATATATATAAAAAATTTTGTGCCCCCTAAAAAAAGGGCCCGAGACGGGGTCGGGTTTGTCCCTCCCTCGGGCCGCCCATGGTTATACAATAAGGTCTCTATTCCGTTTTTTAGACTAGTTAATTTAATTTTTGATTTTCGATCCAACCACTAGCATGGCAAAGGGAAAATTCTCAAAATATCCATTTGACCACAAACTTTTCCTAAGATGTCTATTTGACTTTTCAAAGTCATAAAATGTCCATTGTCTGTACGGGCGTCGACGACCTACATATACGGGCGGCGCCCATATAACCAACGAATCAAAAAATCTCAGTTGTCCTTTATGGGCGACCACCTCATACATATGTAGGCTCTTAATGTTGATCGTGGGTGAGTATGGCGTGTGGGTACTGTTTTGTATTAGTTTTTTAAATCACTTTTGTGGTAGAGGTTTAAATCAACGTTTGAATTTTATTTTTTTGGGTCGATCAGAGTACTTTTATGTAGAGGTAGAGGTATTTAGAGAAAAAAAATGACTGGTTTGTGTAACACGTCAAAATAAGTATAAGTTGAAAGTTAAAACTAGTTTTTTTTATTTTTTTGCATGTCATTAACGGGTTGGATTGAGTTAGAGTACTTTTATCCTATGACAAGCTAAAATTGATGTATAGAATTAGAGATTATATAAGAGACAATTCACATCAAGTTAAGATCCTTATCTTCGAGGTGTGTTAATTACACACCCACCCCCCCCCCCATCCTTATACGTCTCGTATTGGTCTATACGAGACGTATAAAGGCAATTATTGGGTGTCAAAATTTGTTAGTATCAATGATTGGACTGATATACGAGGTGTATAGGCATATACGCGTCATATAGATCCTATATGCGCCTATATGTGTGACCAATCATTGGATGTCAGTGTTAATGATTGGACGTGCTCTTGTATGAGGAGTATAGACCTATACGCGCGCTGCGTAAAGGGTCGGCGAAGTTGATAAATTAAAAAAGTGGGATGTGTGAATAACCAGTCCCTTTTCTTTTCTTTGTTGGTACGAAAAGCATAAGTATTAGTATATATAATTAAAAGTGATGAAAAGTAATAGTATAAATAATAATATTATATAGTTAGTAGGCTCCATTGATTAATATCATATATATATATATATATATATATATATATATATATATATATATATTAATTATGTATATCATTATATTATTATATTATTTAAGTGTCTAATTCATGTAGTGACGTTTTGAAAATTTGTATTTGGACCATCAGAAATTTTAACTTTGAAAAGTAATAAACATAGATAATTGTATTAAATTTGAGAGATATGCTTAAAAATTTGGGTTTTTATTAAATTTGAAACAACTTGCTTAGAATTTTGAGTTTTTCTTCCAATTCAAACGATTGGTTGACGCTCATACGTATTTTGTGAGTAATTTTTCTATTGTTTTTATAAAATATTTGTGAGAATTTTGTATAATTTTATTTTTTTATGAAAATTTTGTATAAAATTCGTGATAACATATTTGATTTTGCTATGCAACTTATAGTTATGCAAATGATATATAATACTCATTCCTGAAAGTGTATTGTAATAACTCGACGCAACTCGCTGGGGAATAAACCTAGTTTAAAATTAAACTACAAGTGATCCTTGTCTTTTAACTTTGGAACACTCATATATACAAGAATCTTTAACTTAGCATACATGCATTTAGAAGGGAACAATAAAAAAATAACCCACTAAATATGCAATAACTCGAAATAACCCGTCAAGATTAAGACAAATCTTTGAATTTTTTTTAATATCATTATAAACACATTTAAAACAATTTCTTATTTTATGAGTTCACTACATGAGTATCAATCTATCCCGACGAAAACTCATAAAATAAAAAAAAGTGTTCTAAATGTTAAAAACTTACAACAATGTTAACTCTCAAATGGTGAATAGTTTACGGAAACTCATAAAATAAAAAAATGTTTTAAATGTGTTTACAATGATGTTAAACAAATCAAAAATTTGGCTTCATTTTGACGAGTTATCTCGGATTATTACATTTTTAGTGGGTTTTCATGTCGTCCTGCATTTAGAAACTTAAATAAACAACAATAATATTAAATAATAGTAATAATAAAAAATAATAATATAATACAAATAATTAATTTTTTTTAAAAGGGGGACGGATTTAGTTATTGGGGTGAAACCTTTAATTTCCCACACGTCATTGGTGTGGAAATCTAAAACTGTTCTCAAAAATCAAAATCACCCATCTACCTCATAAAAACTAAATGATTTTAGTTTAGTGATAGCTTCTTGATTTAATTTATAAGAGGTTTTAGGTTGGAGTTTAATTTATAGCAAATATTATCCTGGTCTGACCGGTAAACCAGATCAACTGTTCAACTTGTATTTAGTTATTTTAACATTATATTTGAATTTTGTTTAAGTTAAGAACTCCAACTGATCGAACCAAAGATCAGTTTGTGTCTATCCAACAACCAGTTCAATACAACAAAAGGAAGGAAGGAAAGAAGCAATGCATACATGTTAAAGCGTTAACAACAATAATCAACTATTTATAAAGTACGACAAACTTCGTCACCACGTATATCAACCAAGTGTTATTTTCATATGTGAAACCATACAAACACATACGACAATAATCTCTTTTAATTTAAACTTTGGAACTCGTCTTGAAAGCTGGTGATCCAGATGAGATTTGTGTGTGATTTTTCCAAGCATGAATGCACAGAAAACATCGACGTCGTATCTACATTTTGCACAAAAGTAAGCGAATCCGCTCCAGACATCATTGCACACATGAGTACAAGACATTTGAGCTTACTTCCAACTTGTGGCAAGAGAAAAAAGGCTATGTTGGGGATGATCTTTGTAGTCTTTTAGCTCAGCAGGCAATCGGGTGCACCAGACATGAAGAACAAAGTGGCATCCGTATGAGCACTAGTAAAACGTAACGTTCTCCACGATGGGTATCATACACGCATTGCATACAACTTTATTATTATTAATATGCATTGGTGATTTGTCCACAAGAAGTAATGGATGTTCATGACTATTAACAGTTATGATCCTCTCGTTAGTTTCTTTGAAAACAATGTCTTTTATCATTTTGTAAGTGTGATCGGAGAACGGGAGATAGAGACTAATAGGATCGTGTTCATCATTATAAAATGAGAACTTAGCCATACGACCTAAAGAACAAACGATACTTAAGTCATTAAAGAACTAATAAAAATATTAAATAATTGAGACGTGTGCAATTGTATCAAAATAATATATATATATATATATATATATATATATGAATTGTAACATGTAAATATTACAGTGCTGTAAGGCAAATTACAGTGATGTAGGATCTCAAACGAAAAAGAATTTGCACAAACACATAAAAGAACATATTATTGAACTTGTTAAACAAAGATTTTGAAAAAAAAAAAAGATTCGGGGTCATCTTCAAGGGTTAATTCGGGTTATGTCAATAAGGATGGTTAATAACGGATTCTTACCCTATATATATATATATGAATTGTAACATGTGAAAACCCAATATTAGAGAGAAACCTTTATGTTTTTAACATGTCACATGTCAACCTCTTATTAGTTCATACTCTTTTTAGGCAAAATTCTCTTCTTTGTGCATCCAAATCCTATATGTATGGAAGATATAAAATAATAACACATTTATATAGTGATAACCCAAATAATTGCGCCAAATTAAACTTAAATTTTTGATTTTTTTATTATTTTTGTTATACATGTAAAAGACTATATTCTTTTATTTGTTTGCGTAAATTTTACTCCTGTTTAAGTTGTCATCACATTAAATAAATGTTGACAGTGTAATGTAAACTTACACTTGTTGTAAATTCTAAACACTTGTATAAACTTACACTTGTTGTAAATCCTAAACACTTGTGAATAACCAATACACATAAAAAAAACATAATTTTGTATATGTATAATAAATGTGATGAAAAAAACATAAAAGTCATTGAAAGAACCCCTGATATATATACATATAAAAAAAATAAAAGATAAAGTCTTTTAGTTTTGCAAAATATAAAAAAGATTACGAGTCATTAAACTAGATAAGTAACGGTTCAAACTTGATGATATAACTATAATGCATGAATGAAAAATTTATCATGCATGAAACATTTTATATAAATAAAATTGGCATATCCAACTAGCTATTGTTATCTTTTTTTTTTTCAAGTTCACAAACTTTTTTAAAGTACATATGTTTTTTACACGACATCATTTTTTAGATAAATTGCTTCAAAAAATAAAACATATATATATATGTATATATAATTTAAATATAGTATTGGAATACTTTTTATGAAAAGAAAAATTGAACGCTTAATATATAAGTAACGGATTTCTTCGAGTCAGATGGCTAACCTTTTGAGTACACACAATCTGCATGAGTATAGTATCTGCATTTGTCACATTTATAGATCCAACAATTTTCTATAAACGTCTGGTTGCATACCCTGCATCTGGGGTAAAATTTAACCAGTTGGTCTGCTTTGGAAAAGGAGTAAGTGAGGATGAGCGGGTGAGTATGAAAGAAGCGAAGACCTCTACTTTTTTGAATCAACAACCTTTTTGGCTTGAAAACACATTTTTCATTTATGAAAAGAATAAAACATGTGGTGCATTGATAGAAGACCCCTTCATGATCTTTCTTACAAGCATCACAATTAGCATAGATTGTTCTATTTGTGGGAGTTAATGGGTGTTGATGACTAGGGTGATAAATGGTATGACACTGAAGCTCATTCATGCTACAATTTAAACATAGATCAAGCTGACATCGAGAACAATGATAACTAAGTCGTATATATCGAAAAGGACTTTTGCATATGCAACAACCATTTGTGTACAAATTGACTTGAATGAGGGCAAAAGTATGCTCAATGTGGGACGCATGCACTAGTGTTTTTGGAAGCTCTTCACATAATTTGTGGACGGAGTATTCATATTGGTCACATTTGTAGAAATACCTGTGTAAGTAGGTGATCTCTTGGTTGCACAAATCACATGAATGTTGAAAAGCCTGTTTGATAATCAAATCTTCCTCATCATCGTATACTTGTTCATCATGAGGATATTTTGGATTCAGATCTATAAGACTCAATGGATGTTCATGTTGTAACACCATCATATAATATTCTTTTTCTTTCTTTCAAGTTAGATGTGATTTAGGAGTTGAGAATGCGAAGAATAAGACGAAACTTAACGTTTTTCAAAGTGGCAAGAAAATGGAAAGATCGATGACAAGCTAATTAAAAATGGATAGATTTATATAAGGGCAAAATTAAATGACTGAGATCCCTTTCTTTGATGATGGGAGAAGGAAGGTATAGTCATGGACGGACCTTATGAAGGGTATGGGGTGCCCCGGCCCCACGTCGTTGCTTAAAACGGTCGATATAGTAGTATTTCGTCGGAAAATTTCCGTTTTTTCGTTCAGAATGGTCTATTTGCTAATCTTTCATTGGAAAATTTTACAAGTATTGAGACCGTCCTCCGTTTTTCTTTCTAAAAATCTTTCGACCTCTCAAAGTTTTTTTTAAAGGTTCGTCAATGGGTTTAGTTATGTTTGAGTTAAACTACCAGATATTCTTATCTTCAGAACAATTTTTTATTTATTTATTCTTTAAATATCAAATTTTTATAAAACTAATCATCAATACGTCTTTTACATAGTTTGAACTTTTGATCTTAGTAGGACCAATAACAATTTGATTTAGACATTTTAATGAGTATAATAATTATTGTATTTTACACGTACGTAATTTTGTGATACATATTAAAACTAGATCTATTATATTAGCCAAAAGAATACACTTTCATGTAAGCTTAAACTTCTATATTATAATAACCAGGACCTAATTTTTAATTAAAAAACTAGTGATTTAAATACTTGTCCTTTTACGGTTTTCAACAATAAACTTCTATTAATTTAAAAATATTTGGTTTTTAGTTTATTAATACACTAGTTAACATATATATTACACAAAGTTGTATAAAAAATAAACATTACAAAACAATTACTAATAGAACACACAAACATACACACACACACATATATATATATATATATATATATATATTAATAATGTAAAATTTTTAATATTTTTTAATAAAAAAAGTACATTTTATAAATCTCTTAAACACTGTTTTAAACAATAAAAATGAGATTTGCAATTTTGAATTTTCAAAATTATTGATTGAAATTGGAAAATTTGAAATGATAAAATTTTCATTAATATTTAAAGAAAATGAGTGCTATTTTTTTTTATAAATTTGAAAGTTTGACTTGATTGTATTAAGTGAAATTAATCTTTAAATTTGTCGAATATGTCAAGTGGATAACCTAAAAATACATCACGTAACGAAGGTAATGTAGATAGGTTAAAAAATACATCATGTACATTTTGTTATTCTTTTATAATTATTTGTTACAAAAAATCGTTAAATAATTATCTATTCCCTCATGAAAACTACCTGAAAAATAAAAATATTGATCTTAAAAAATGTAATCCGGATAAGCTTAGGAGAGGGAGTACCAGTTTGAGTTTCGTAAAAATCCCGATACGCGAAACATTGTTTCCTCTTAATTAGTTCCAGCTTTCCACGTTTATACTATTACTATAACTTGAACCGGCTTGTAAATCCCTAAAATAACAACAACAATCATTACCTAGTATATTTTCACTTTTCAGTAGGTCTGGGGGAAGGATAGATACAAAACTTACCCCTATCCCAATTGAGATAAAGAAGCTGTTTCGAAAGAGTCTCCGACTCAAAGTTATCGTTTGAAGTTGATCATCCCAACGATTTTAACGTTATTTTCACAAAATAATTAAAATAACGTTAAAATTAGTGCACTTTTACTTTTTTTCCTTTAAGAGCCCACACATATATACATTATATATATGTGTGTAAATCCCTAAAACCTAAACCTTAAATCATAAACAATAAACCCTAATAATAAAACCAAAATTATAAAAACAAACCTAAACATAAAGATAAAACCTAAAAACTAAAAAAATATGCTCTAAAATCCAAATTCTAAAACTAGATGTTAATGCTAGAACCAAAAAACAAATATTGTATGGTTCGATGAGACGGTTCCATTGCCATCGAAATGATTTCAATCGGATTTCGTTTGGGTTGGTTTTATACATTTTAAAATCCTTTTTAGCTTTTTTAGGTAAAATATACTTTTTATTTGATTCTTGTCCTTACTATATATATGGAGCTTTAGAAAATTGCCGTTTAAATCTTGTGGCCGTAACCAAAGGTGTTGATCGGGTTTCGGGTTAATCGGGTCGGTTTGTCGGGATTTTCCTCAAAAAATATAGACCATCAACCCGATCTGAATATTGTTTGTGTTAATCGATT
The DNA here is from genome assembly GCA_009363875.1 of Mikania micrantha. Taxonomy (NCBI): domain Eukaryota; kingdom Viridiplantae; phylum Streptophyta; class Magnoliopsida; order Asterales; family Asteraceae; genus Mikania; species Mikania micrantha. The sequence goes on along the minus strand of SZYD01000858.1, from coordinate 79,472 downwards.
TCGGGTTAATTGGGTTTGGGTTATTCAGGTCGAGTCAATCGGGTTTATATTTATTTGTTTTTATCTTGACTCAATTTTAATTCATTTTTTAAACCGTCGAGTCAGTCGGGCTAATATTTATTTGCTTTTATCTTGACCCAATTTTAAATATTTACAAATAATTCATTTTTTAAACATACAATTCAATGAAAAATGTGTTAAACCAATCATCCTTATTCAGGTTATTCGAGTTAACCCGAAACTCGACTAATTTTTAAAAATATACCTGAAACCTAGGTCAATGCAATTAAAATCATCCTTAGTCAAGCTTGTAGTACCACTGCAATGGAATTAAAATCAGTAAAGTTAGAGAGTAAGCCAATTTGCCCGGAGAAATCATATGTGCCGCTAGCGCCTAGCAGCTTAAAAATTCAAATTATATGATATTTTTTTTATGATGTACATCAACTACGTTAACATAACACGTTAACATAACAAATGCAATACGTGCAATAAAGTTCGTAAACCCACTGCAACGTGCGTGCCAATGTTCGTAAGCAAGGACGAAGGATAGTGAGGGCATGGGGGCCCCGGCCCCTGCTGTTTTTCGGCTCAGAAGCAGATATGTAGTAGGATTTGGTCGGAAAATTTTATATTAATAGTCCGGCCCCCTTGGTTTTCTTCCAAAAAATTTATATTAAGGACCGGCCCCCCTACACAAAAATTTCAAGCTTTGTCCCTGTTCGTAAGCGTGTTGAATCTCACGGCAAACAATTTCTGAATCCATACCCGCAATGTGCGGGTCAAATTTCTCGTATTTATTCGATTTAACATTAAAAAATATGACGTTAAAAAAGATGGATCTACATGTTGAGGTGTAGGTTAATAGAAACCCACCCTGTTTCTAAAATTTAGTAGAAATTGTTTGTTTTCAAAAGACTTAAAATGCAGGATGAACCCACTAATATTTTTAGGAGTAAATCTTCTCTCTGATCAGATATAATTGTGTGTATATTCATCTGTTGATTTTCCTCTCTGTGATATATCATCAAGAGAAATAATTAATAGTTATTGGCGGTTAAACCCTTGGGTCTAGTTAATTCCGATCATATAAACTCAACAAATTTCGTTAAGGTTTCGAGGCATTGCCCCGAACCCCAAAAAGGGTGCTACCCCCTTGATTCCTGCCCTGCTGACTGACCAGCAGGACTATCACCAGCTGCTCTGCCCCTAAGACCTCATAAGGAGGCACGGACCCCTTAACTCTTGCTTGGTCAGGAATTATAAAAAAAATTAAAAAGTGTGTACTTCGCGGAACTTCGAACTCTTTATTGACGATGTTTTTTCAATTATTGACTTAATTTATCTCATTGTTATTACATGATAACATTACAAGAACAAAACCGTCAGACCGACCTGGAAATTTTTATGTCCGGTTCTGTAATTGACACGTCTGAAAATAATGAGCCCACTGAAAAAATTTCATCCGCCACTAGACGTTGTTCATTTTAATTCGATGTGGCTAGAATCTGCGAGCGCGTTAAATGAAATAATAATGAAGGACCTGATAGTAAAATAGCCGAAATTGCACTAGTGTAAAAAACTGGCATTTTTTAAATGTTACGAAAAAATTCCAGCTTTTTACACTGTGCAATTTCGTGTACGTTCGTGAATTAGCTCTTATACATAAAATAACATAGTTTTGCACTAGTGTAATAAAGGTCATGAAAAAGAACTCAAAGATTTGGGTTGATCTTGTGAGAGTTATTTGGTTTACCACAATTAAGGTGGTTATTAACGGAATCACCCTCTATATACATATATCTACATATATAGGCATTCGATGAAGCACTCTATGTATACGTATACCTATATATAGGAATATAACACTGTTTTTAATTTAAATGAGATTGGAGTGCATGCATCTTGGTCGAGAGACTTTGCGATAAGCCGATAAACCAACTAATTTAACAAATTGTTTTAAGCAATGAACACGAGTATTGAGTGAACCTTGATTTATAGACGGTTGATACACTACGTAATTAAATACATCAATATAAACGAGCTCCATTTATATACTGTTAAACGTCAGGCGTCAGCCAACCTTCTACCAGAAAATAAGGGTCTAGTTAATATACATAAATTAGAGTAAAGTAAAATTGTTTTCAAAAATATGAATTACCTTTATTAACGACACAACAAAAATAAGGGTTTTTATATTTAACTTGTTTAATTAATAATATGTCGTGTTTAAGTTGATATGTTATTTAGGCCTGTAAATGAACCGAACAGTTCATGAACTGTTCGTGAACTGTTCGGTAAGAAATTCGTTTATGTTCGTTTATTTAATAAATGAACGAACACGAACATAAAATTTGTGTTCGTTTAATTAAATGAACGGACATGAACACACCTTGTATTCGTTTATTTATGTTCATGAACAGTTCGGTTATGTTCGTTTATTTACGTTCGTTTATTTGTGTTCGTTAATGTTCGTTAACTATGTAACGTTAGTTTTTGTTCAGTTAACTGACTAATTTATGAATGATATGTATTTACATTTAAGAGACTTGTCGTTTGTTCTCGTTTGTATTTGTTCAATTGTGTTCGTTTATGTTTGTTCAATAGTGTTCATGTTCGTTTATGATTGTTCAATGGTGTTAAAAAAATGTCCATTTATGTTTGTTCGTTTGTGTTCATGAACAGTTCGTTTAATTTATTAATGAACGAACACAAACGAACACGAACATATTTATTTTCTTAATAAACGAACACGAACACAAAATTCATGTTCGTTAAGGTGTTCGTGTTCGATCGGTTCGTTTACAAGCCTAATATTGTTATTAAATAGGTGATTTCTGAATCAACTTGATTGACATTTTAAATAAACAAGCTGACATTTCAGCTTGTTTCACTCATTGCAATCAACAAATCATATAAGTTTCACAATTCAATTAGTACCCATCATCTCATTAGATAAACGAGTTAAAAGAATCAGGTTACATGATTTAAGATTTTAAATGTTTTTAGTGATAATTAATGTTTTACACTAATATATACGTCTGGTTCGCTACCAATTCCAAATATAAAGGAAAGGTTTTTCATCCTGTGCGAGTGCTTCCCTCCGTTCAACAATTTTGAAAAACCCAGATCGTCATTCCCATAGGATAATGTCGAAATCAAAGAACACGAAAACCCCCAATTCTTCACAATTCACCTTCACTTCTTCTCGAATCTACGACGATGACGACGATTTTCAAAACCCAATTCAATCTTTACAATTCACCCAAACGAAACCCATCTCATCACAGAAACTGAAACCCTCCAATACACCCATCAATCGACCATCAAAGAAGCCTAAAAAGACCCAGTCTTTTTCCGGTAAGGAGAATCTTATAATTCAACCTGATTTTGACCTGGGTTTGGGTTTTGGTTCGGATGTATCTTTAGAATCGATTGAACCGACCGTGCTCTGCAACAAGATTAGGGTCGATGATGCTGTTTTGGTTGCAGATGATGAGAAAAAGAAGATTTTAAAAGATGGGTTTGGTTACTCGTTGAAATCAATAGAGTCTAGGTTGTTGTTGGGGTCGAGGGGTGGGTGCGGTTTTGATGTTTGTGAAAATGCTTGCAAGAAGGTGGATGAAGATGAAGATGAAGATGAAGATGAAAAGGGGAGATTTCAGGACCATTGTGAGGCTGGTACTACTCAGTTTGATGTGTTGCTAGATTTGTGTTGTTCTTCAGAAGAAAATGAGGTCAAAATTGGTAATAATGTGGATGTTGGTGATGATGATTTTATTAGCTGCCCCATGTGTGGAACTGACATTTCTAACATGAGTGATGAGATGAAACAAGTTCATACTAATGAGTGTCTTGATAAAGAGCAGGTACTTAATCAAGTGACTTTTTCTTGATCTTGCATTCAAATTAGTTCCAATGCTTAGGGTTATCAGTTGCTGTTGTTTCATTTGTCAATTGCCCTAGATTTTAGACCTGCCATGTAGAAAGCTCCCAAATTTACATAACTTGATGTTCTATTCAGTCATTAGCGGTATGGAGATGGTTTAGTACTCCAAATGATTGCGAGTATAGCACCGCGAGGTCTTTTGAACTTTTGTCATACGCATCACTATAGATGTGTCATCTTTTAGCTGTGTCAGTGGGACAATTTGCTATCATGCTTCAATGAAAAGTGGTTTATGGAAGCTGATTTTCTATGCACTGTGCAGATAAATATTCCTGGTAGTGTTCATGTTTTAGAATCACCTGGGCAAGTTCTTGATGACCCTCCTTGTCTAGCTCCTGACCAAATGGATCATATATCCCCTATTTCACTATGGCTGCAAAATCTGGGCCTATCTCGGTATGAAGAAGTTTTCATTCGTGAAGAAATTGATTGGGACAGCTTAAAGTGGTTGACTGATGAGGTTAGTTAAACCGTTGTCATATATATTTTTTTATTTGTTCTCAAAATCTTCCTATATCATCTCTTTGCTTTGTAGTTTGTATATCTATTAAGTTGTTACTGTCATTGCTTGTTACCAAATTAACTTAATTTTTCTTTCTTTTTATTTTTCTGATAGGATCTATGTAAGATAGGTATTACTGCTCTTGGTCCCAGGAAGAAGATTGTTCATGCAATTAGTGAACTGAGAACAGAATGCAACGAGGAAGTGAATATTCCTGAAAATGTAGCTTACAAAGAGACTAAATCAGTTATGAATAAATTGATCACGGATTTTTTTCCTGGTTTTGCTGGGAAAGTGAAAAACAATAGTACAGCTGGGGGACAGGCACAAGTTAGCAAAACTAACTCAAACAATGGAAACAAACGTAGTGCGACTAAAAAAAATTTCTTAAATAAAAGGTTCAGAGATACACCCTCATGGTGTTCGATTGCTGGAACACCCTTTCGTGTGGTAAACTCAATTTTCGTAGACCATGCATCTTCTAGCTTCTTGAAATTTGTTAGTTTAGCTTCTTCTTTTTTTCTCTATTTCTGTCCCAAGTATCATGAGTTTATGACATTTTTTGACAATTTTAATCACTAAGGTTGATTTTCACTAATATTAGTTTCATTAACTTAGGTAAGATGCATTCTTGATTACTTTCTTCAATTTTATTAGGATGCATTCTTGAAATTTGATAGTTTAGCTTCTTTTTATTCTCTATTTCTGCCCCAAGTATCATGAGTTTATGACATTTTTTGACAATTTTAATCACTAAGGTTGATTTTCACTAATATTAGTTTCACTAACTTAGGTAAGATGCATTCCTGATTACTAACTTTCTTCAATTTTATTAGGTGCATTCTTGAAATTTGATAGTTTAGCTTCTTTTTATTCTCTATTTCTGCCCCAAGTATCATGAGTTTATGACATTTTTTGACAATTTTAATCACTATGGTTGATTTTCACTAATATTAGTTTCATTAACTTAGGTAAGATGCATTCCTGATTACTAACTTTCTTCAATTTTATTAGGATGCATTTAAATATCTGCGAACGGATTGTTCCCATTGGTTTCTTACTCATTTCCATGCAGACCGTAAGTGCAATGCTTCTGTTATATTGTAATTTGCAAACTTCTGTTTCATTATTTTTTTTAATTTTTGTTATTTGGATGCTTTTTTTACTGCATATGATTCTGCAGATTATGGAGGTCTTACAAAATCTTTTTGCCATGGGAAAATTTACTGCTCCTTAATTACAGCAAAACTTGTGCATTTGAAAATTGGGATCCCATGGGAAAAAATTGAAGTTTTACCTCTTAATCAAAAGTTAACTATTGCTGGAGTTGATGTAACATGCTTTGATGCTAATCACTGTCCAGGTGCAATTATCATATTATTTGAACCACCAAATGGTAAAGTATGTATCATGTTGACTTTTGACCTTTGTTTTTTTCTATTTACTTTTTGTTCTTATAAACCTGATCACTGTCTACATGCATAGGCTGTTTTACACACAGGAGATTTTCGGTTTTGTGAAGATATGACAACAATCTCTAGTTTGCAGACTCGTGTGCATACCCTTGTTTTAGATACTACTTATTGTGACCCTCAGGTATAAACAAATGATGTTTGTACTTTTAAAGTTTTGATTTTTCTTTTTCTTGCTGCGTGAATGGTTGTATAAGTTTGTCAATGATCCTGGCAGTATGACTTTCCAAAGCAAGAGGCTGTAATCCAATATGTTCTTGAGGCTATTCAAGCTGAAGCTTTTAACAAGAGAACATTGTTTCTGATTGGCAGCTATACGATTGGTAAAGTTTTTTCACTGAGATTCTTCCTCTAACGCTATTAGAGGAAACAAATGGGTTGACTTGATTTATGCTTTTATTGCTTTATGTTCAATAGATCAAATGGGCTATGCTACAGATTCCAAAATTTAACTAAAGAAGAAACAGGTTAAAACGGTTGAAATTTGTCTGTATGAGTGCATAAGAAACTTCCAAACCACTCTTATAACTAGATTTTAAATTTTTGAACACCTTGTTTTTATTTGTTTTGAAATAGCAACACCTAGATTTTTATTTTTGAACAGCGACACCAATTTTTTGTTAGGATAATATCATTACAATTTGTATCTTGTACGATTTGAACACACAACCATTTGTTGAAGAGCCCCAGACCCCACAAAATGGGATTACACTGGGTACTCGTTGTTGTAATAATTTATTGAAGAGTGCACCACTTTACCACTAGGAGGTCACCATGGGGATGCTTTTGTAATAAGATGCACAATATTTATTTGGAAGTTCAAAAAAATGATCAAAATAAGTGTTGTGGGTTTCCTCAACTTTTATCCGCTTGTGCCATAAAAGTACCCTTAACCCATATGAACCTGAAATAAATTTATCTCATTACCCACCTTGCTATTTTTCATGTCTCTCTATCAGGATATTATCATCATTATACTGTTTCATTAAAATAAAAATAAAAAACAGGAAAAGAAAGGGTGTTCATGGAGGTAGCTCGTGTTCTCCGTAAGAAAATATATGTTACCGCTGCAAAAATGAGAGTTTTAGAATGTTTGGGAATGCCAAAAGAAGATATGCAATGGCTAACATTAGATGAAAGAGAGAGCCACATTCATGTTGTGCCTATGTGGACACTTGCAAATTTCAAAAGATTGAAACATGTATCTAACATGTATAAGGTATGCACTTCATATACAAATCTTTATGTTTTTTTCTTTTCTTAATGCTAATTAAAATAAGTGGTAATAATGAGTTTTGTAATTTGTGCTGAATAGAGCCCCATTTGCGGTGCATGCATATAATATGTATATGTGTGGGCCCTCAAGGGGCCAAAGTAAAATGACCGTAATTTTAACGTTATTTTATTTATTTTGTGAAAATAATGTTAAAAGTGTTGGGATGATTAACTTCAAAAGATAACTTTGAGCCGGTGACTCCTTCGGAGCAGCCTCTCTATCCCAACTGCCCAACTGGGATAGGGGTAAGGTTTGTGTCTATCCTCCCCCAGACCCTACTAAAAAGTAGGAATACTGGGCAAGTTTGTTTGTAATTTGTGCTGAATGATCAGTTTTAAATCTTAATCCTGTATTTTGGTGTCAATCAATTCAATTGTAGGTCATGTTATGTTAGAACACATTTTGAAAAAAAAAAAAAAAAATGTTGATGTCAACTAGCCTTGTATACATTCAATTATGGATTAGGATGAAACATGAAAGGGACATCATCCTACCATACAGTTACAAGCAATAAAAATTAGGTTTTGATGGGTGGATTTTATGCATAGCCATTAAAATCTTGTAATACTGTTTTCAGCTGCCACCAAAGCTACATTATTGATTTTTAAAGATCTTTATTGTTTAGTATTTATTACCATGTTTGGCCTTTTGTAAATTCTGCTGTTCTTCAATCCTAATTAGTAAAATTTAAATGTTAAATCTATGGCATGTTCTCATCAAGTGTTCATGCATATCACAGAAGTCAAATATCATTAATAATTTTATTTACTTAAAGTTTTATTGGCATGTGAATTTGGTAAAAAAAAAAAAAGGTTACTTCTATCTGATTCCTTTTAGGTATTGAACAGTTATATACCAAACACGAATTTAAGATATTTATCTTTGTTCATGTTGGTAACTAAAAGTAGAGTAAAGAATGGTTTTGGCCCCTTTGGTTTAAGTGTCTTAACTATTTCAACCTAAAATATAATCTTCTATCTATTAAGCCCTTGTGGTTTAAACAACTAACGTTTTTAGCCTCCAACCATAGTTAGGTCTGGTGGCCAAAACCGTTATAATAGTTAGATATGGGGGACCAAAACCGTTAGTTGTTTATACCACATGGGTTGCATTGATAAAAGATTTAATTTTGGGTTAAAATAGTTAAAACACTTAAACCACAGGGCCAAAACCTTAATTTACTCCTAAAAGTATAATATGAGTTAGATATATTGTTACATGTGTTCCGCTTGTGCTCTTCCAAATTTTTATTTTTAATTTTTTTCAATTTTATATTAATAATAAGATTATTATTGTTATTGTAATTTTGCTATTGATTTTTTTTTTTTAATCAGGATAGGTATAGTCTTATAGTTGCTTTCTCTCCAACTGGTTGGTCATTCAGTAAAGGAAAGAAATCATCCCCAGGAAAGAGGTGGCAACAGGGTACTATGATAAGGTGATGTTATGTGCATTTAGATTTATTTTAATTATTATTGCAATAATATTGTTCTTGTATTTACAATAAACACATTTACCAATTATTAGAAATTATGTAATCAGCTAAATTTTTTTTAATCCAGATATGAGGTGCCATACAGTGAGCATAGCAGTTTTACAGAACTCAAAAAATTTGTAAAATTTATATCTCCAGAAAACATTATCCCAAGTGTAAATAACCACGGGTCGGAATCTGTTAACAAGATGGTCTCTCTCTTATTATCATAACTCATTACACGAATTTCCTGCTATCAAACATCAGGTAAATTGTAATCTATGACTCTTTTTTTTTTTTTTTTTTGTATATTTATTTGAAAAACACACACAAAAGTGACATAACATGTTTAGTTTCTTTTTAATTGGATAAATTTTGGGTTTAATGTTCATATTTTTTTTAGCTTTGGAGGCTGTGAATTTTCTGAACCGAGTCAGAGGGTCATGCATAGTAACATTGTGGCTCCTAGCCTCCTACGACCCAAAATATTGTTTTTAGTTGGATTGACTTTGCAATTCAAAAGGGGTTGCGACGCAATTAGTTGTCTGCTTGCCTGTCAGTTTATTGTAATCTTTCACTTTTGTTAATTAAAAGACAAGAATTACGTATCAAACACATATTGCAGATCTACTTGCAAGTATGCAACCAGGGCTGCTGTATTTAAGTTCTTTCAGAGGTGTTTATGTCCATGATTGTGCAGTATGGCCCTGCATCTCTTTAAATGTTTTATTTTGGATAACATAAATATACTCCTTTTTTACTTTTTTCTTTTTTTAGACAATTTGTAGCAATTAATATTCAAATATTGAAATGGTGTATTATTTTGACCAAATGGCCATTGGCATACTAATACACTAGGTGAATGAATGAATTTGTTTAAATAATGTTTTTTAGGAAGTTTAGGGTTTATAGATTGTGAATGAGGGTGGCGCCCGGTTAAACGGGCTATCGCCCCCTTGAGGAAGGGGTCTTTCAAGGTCTGCTGGTATGGTGCATATGTCACGATGTTATGATCAGTTGCTGTTCAAAAAAATAATTAGATAAGTATGTGTTTGTTATTTATATACACACATATGAATGCTCAATTTTAAAAGATTAACCCCTAAATTCAATCCTGAACACATATTTTAAATTTTGAAAATAAATGTGTAGTTTGTGTTGAGGTTGAATTGATATGTACTACATGGTTTACAATTTTTTTTAAAAAAAATTCTTTTGGTGTTTTTTTATATTTTTTTTTATAAAAAATAACTCAAATAATGTTAGAAACCTATAAAAAAAAATTTACATAGTTTTTTCATGATTTTCAAAATTTCTCAACTAAAAAGATTTTTTTTTTTCATTTTATATATTCCTTGTACATAAATGTGACATAACATGTACAATGAACATACAACAGATTCATAATGTCTGCATCATTGGGACATTTTTATATGATAAAATCATATACTAAAGATTATGTAATTGCTATAGGATGTCCAAGCATAGAAAATTAAAGATGGTTATATAAATAATGAAATTATCTTAAATTGCGGTAAGAACGAAAAAAAAAATCCCATATTTATGTCTTAATTACATAAAAAACAAGAAATTATCACTATTTTTGGAACCTGCTAGATCTCTCGGTCTATTGGACTAGAAATTAATTACATTAACGTATTAGGTTGGACTAAGTATATGTTTGAGATTTTATTTAAAACTAGCTTCTTAATTTATTGGCTTCAAGAAGAAGTCAGTAAGTTAAAAAATATTTGACAATGTTAAAAAGATTTTTTGTTTTAACTTTTTGTGTGAGGTTAAAACATTGTTTTAAAAAAGATATAATTTGTTGCTTTTATATAGGTTTTTTAACTTTTTGATAAAATAGGTTAAAAACTAACCAAACACTTTTATAAAAATAATCCATATAACTTGTTGACTTATTGATTATTCACATATTAAAAGTTGATTCAAACACATTCTTAAGATCTTCATTTTAAAAAATCATCTTTTTATAAACACTTTTAACAAAAAAATCGTTTTGAAACATGCCCTAACTTGATCTGTATACTTGAACTGGTTTTTTTTATTATGTAATTTATTGATTCTTTTACGACTTTAGATTTTTTATATTGTTGACACCAAAGATAGACTAGTTTTATATTTTGTTTTAATGTTAGGTATATCTATAAATCATTGTATTTTGATTTTTAAAATTATTTATCACATTGTCTGCTTTTTGAAACCGGTCTGACTGATGGACTGGTAAGAAACAATTTGTTTAATTTGATTACGGTTTTGGTTATAAAATTTTTTTTAACTGAAATGATAAATTTATTAGAAATAATAAAAAAAAAAAATTTATGCCACTGTACAAAATTCATTTCAATTGGGACCCCAAGTGCTGCATTCACTTGCTAGTTGCTAGAGTCTTAGAGTGGGCAAATATACACGGTTGTCAAATTAATTGAGTTTGAGTAAAATGTAAATTAATGTTTATTTTCTATGTTTTTTTTTCTTATTTTGACTTTACTTTTATTGTCTTTTGTTTTCCTGTTATTTTGTTGTTCTATTAAAGAAACTCCTCTATTGAACATAATAAAAACACAATATCTACCCAATTAAACTTTTGCCAAAAAAATTGTCATAAGCTTTGTCGATATGAGTATTCAATCGCAATATTGGTGATAACATCGCGAATATTAAAACGCCGACCAAAAGATCGGCCGCAATGACTGTTAATCCGTTCTAAAACAATAAATCAACCGTCGCAAAAGCAAGCATTAATCGTAATGAATACGAACACATACATAAGCGCACAATGTTAAAAATCATGAAATTAAAACAACAAAAAACGACACTTGCAGTCATAAAATTTATCATGAAGAAATACGAATATAAAACGAACAAATATTTACTTACTATCATCATTTAGTTATTATTATTACTATTATATAATTCTTATTCGCATTTATATATATAAGTTAATATAGTAATGAGAAAAGAAAAAAAAAAAGCTCTTAAAGTAAGTCGAAACTAAGACCTTTTACAAAAATGGCCACGCTTCAACCGCTTAATCTAAAATGATATTTGAAAGATTTTTTAGAAATCTAATAAGTAAAAGAAAATAGAGTTAAATAATTATATTTCCTCCTCACTCATAATGATTGCGTTTGTAAAATGTATATATAGCAATAAACTAATAATAATAATACTTCAAATAAAAACTAAAAAGGATAAATTCATGTTCTGCATAAATAATAAATTAATGATTCGTTAAATTAATATTTAATTACAACAAGAAGGCGTGATCGATAGAACATACATATTTATTACCAACTATATATATAAGTTTCTTATATGAATTTCTTTGTTTGATTTCTTTCTAGATAATCAAAATTTCTTTCGTCAAAAAAAGCCACCTAGTAACACAAATTTTCTTGGTAAGGTTATAAACGATTTAATTTGTAAAAGGGTGAAAAAGATTTTTAGTTACTCATAAGCCAGATAAAAATGGATTCGAATAAGCTCATTCTAACGGTATTGAATCTGGCTCGTCAAAACCAAACCCCAATTACCAAACCTTATAGCTAAACTTAAAGCTAAATCCTAAAACAACAAAAAAACTAGAAAGACAAAATGACGAGTACTAAGACAAAATGAGCAAAAAACATAAATTTTAAACCTGAAAACTAAACCATGAAAGCTAACCCAAAAGCTAAATCTTAAAACTAAAGCATAAAGCTAAACCCTAAATTATTAACTCTATATACCATAAATTATAACTGTCACACCCCCAAATTCTCACGTGCGGTGTCAGTCCGCGCGAGTGTGACGTGGCCAGGATCTCAACTCTTTGTCATATAGAACGACTCTATATGAGTTACACAAGCATACAGTTTGGTAAATAAACAAGTTTCAATAATACGCACCGGAAAGTGTTTAAAGTAGCATAGCAAATTAAAAGTTGCAGCGGAAATATAAATTGTATCAGACACTACATGTTTAAATTGTGTTAAAAGAGACATAACAATACAAGCCTAGGACTAGGACTAGAGTCTAATGCATGAGACTCTCCTGTACATCCTCCAGTGCATCCTAGCTTGTGATCCATTAGTTACCTGAGAATACATGCGAAAAAGTGTCAACTATACTGGTATGTTAAGTTTTTTGTTGGATCTACGATCCGTGAGTGTGTCAGTTCATCCTACCGAAACTTGACTGTTTCCTTTGCCTCCCCAGGTCATCACTGAACCCGTCAATTAGTATCGATATTACACTCGTTATGACATCCAGTCAACATTGGTGCCGAGTGAGGCTAGTCAAACCCAGTAGTACTACGTAATAACGACTCGTTTGTTACAAAACTAACAGTAAGGGTACGTGAGGGCTTAATGCGATAATAGTTACACTCAAAATAGTTTGACAACATACCAGTCATATATCTAAAACAGTTACATTGTATTCTCACCCCAAAAGTTTAGCAAAATCAGTTAAAGAGTAAAAGTGGGGCTGTAAACTCACCTGAGTTTTAGTAGAGCGTTCATACAAGAACGGAATAGTGCGCCTCTTTTAGCGGTTACCTATATCACATAGGTGTTATGAGTTTGTGTTCACATTCGTGTGGGTCTCACAGGACCGTGTTCGTGTCCAAACAACTCTAAGTTGTTATGTGGGTCGTGTTGACCGTGTTGGCCGTGTTTGACCTAACGACCCGTTGGTGATGTTTTTAGTTCAAGTGCTCGTGTAACGTGCGATTTGTGTTATGTGACGTGTGTGAGCATAAAAATCGCGTTCGTGAGGTAACTTACTATTTATAGTAAGTTCCTATTTTAGGAATGTTTCCATATTGAGCAAGTCATGCAAGAATTTACTTCTCGTTTATTCTAATATGCATAGTTAACCTAAATGAGCATGTTATCACTTTGCACATAGTCACACTTAGACGATTAGGTACGTTTCGCGATTAAAAGTTACTATTTTTAGTAAGTTGCAAAAACAAGCATATTTCACTAAGTCTAACAACCAATCTCATCATAATATCAATATCCTAGTTTCAAATAGTCGTTTGATCATACTCGTTACAACTAACATATTGTCATTTACTGATTTTGTAAAATAAAATTACTATTTATAGTAACTTATGTTAAACCTCAAACTTTAATGATTTTAAAGCATCCCTAATTCATATTATCATCATATCAACTCAAATAAGCTTGTTAAACATACCAAAATCATCAAGTTCATCATCCTTGCGTATTTGTAACTTAAAAGTTACTATTTGTAGCAATATTAAGCTAAATCACATTCTATGACCATTTTATCAAATGAATACCCAAAGATCATCATTTTATTCACAAATAACATATTACAACACATGTATGCTACCATTTCATCATCTACTCATATTTTGCAATAATAAAGTTACTAAAAATGGAAATAATTGCAAATAACCATCTCTTAACTAAATCTACCATCCTTGATCATATGAATCATCATCAATATCATCCATAATCATGTGTTTTCAACCAAAATCATCTAAATCACATTAGATCATACATGCATGTAGGTTTTTCACTTATTCACAACCAAATCCTACATTATGCATATACCCGTCATCATAGATCGTCATGAATCACCAATATACTATCATAGATCATCAACAATCGTGAAAACATCATCAAACCCAGATTCAAACTAAGAAAAATTCGTGCATGTGTGAATCTAGTGCGTGCATGCAAGCTTTGAAACTTGCATGTGGGTATGTGTGTGTTACATGTGTGTTTTATGCTGCATAGACTCAAATAATAAGTGATGGTGGTGGTTAACCAGCTCTAATGCTCCTGGAAATGGCTCTCTAGTGGTTGCAAGTGGTGGTGGTGTTGATGCTTAGCTCCAAGTTTCACCTCCAAGTCTCTAATCCTCAATCTTGAGCTTCCAAGTGGTTTTTAGGAGTGTTTAGAGTGTTGTAAAAGGGATATCAGGTGATTAGGAGGGGGTTAAATAGTGTTAATGGCGTCTGAAATCGAACTTAATGATTATAGTAGGGTAATCATGAGATTTGGGAGCTTAACAAAAGATTTTTAGTTGTCAGAACCCCAGGCGTATCGCCCCACGGGAAACTCCAGAGCCAGGCGTACCGCGCGGGAGAGACGGCATCCGAGGCATTTCCTTGCCTCGTGCGTACCGCCTAGGTCGAGCAGTTGGGTCAGGCGTACCGCCTGGGCCCTTGGTTTGGCCCAATTTGGCTCATTTTCATGTTTTGGCCCATTTTTCACGTATTTCTCGATTACGATCATTGTTTTGAGACATATGAACATCGTTTCACCTATTTTAGGTTCCCTAGAACCTAAGTGTAGTGTAAGTGGACTGTGGTTCGTTTAATTCACCAACGTTCGTTATTCAAGACACGTGCATGCGTTTTACGATAATTCCTCGAATTTTCAGTGTGTTTGGACTGTTGTGCCACGTGTCACACTAAATATTAACAATTCTAGTGCCACGAATGAAATAATAATTCACATTATTATTAAAATAAAGTAAATGCCGACCTGAAATTTACGAGGTGTCACAATAACCTAAAGCACGATGACGAGTATAAAAAGCACATTGACGAGTAAAAACAAACAATAAGCTGGAAAGTGTAAATTCTGAAAATTAAAAGGTATATCTTAGGATCTAAAACTTAAAAGTTATACCTTAACGCACAAGGGCAAACATGACAGACTCAATGGTGATGAGCAAGAAAGACGGTCTGAAAACACAAATTTTATAACAAGTTAAACCTTAAAATCTAAACTCAAAAGATAAACTTAAAAGCTAAGATCGTTGAGTTCGACGAACCAATTCTAATACCATTGAAATAAATTCAATCGGTGTTTGTTTGAGCTAGTTTATGAAGAGTTTTTTTTTTAATAAAATGATGTTTAGGGAAAATAGTTTTTCCTTAAACACCATTTAGTAAAAAAAAAAAAAAAAACTCAGTTTATGAATAACAAAAAGTATCAGCTTTTTCATCTTTTTTTTTTACAAATTAAACCCTTTTCTATTATAACCTAACAATTTGCGTGTATAGTACTCATGTCAATAGGAATTTAAATTAGAGGCTTTTACATATTTCTTCCTCATAACTTATAAAATTTCATATTTCTCTAAATCATACTTTAAGAGCATTTTTTTCATCTTTTTTACAAATTAAACCCTTTTCTATTAGAACCTAACAATTTGCGTGTATAGTACTCATGTCAAATAGGAATTAAAATTAGAGGCTTTTACATATATCTTCCTCATAACTTGTAAAATTTTATATTTCTCTAAATCATGCTTTAAGAGCATTGTACATTATGCATTGAAAATATCTTAAGAAAATATGTAATTTTTCAAGTTAGAAATGGAGAAATATGCAATATTCCCTTAAAATTAAGAACCTATTTTTTGTTAGAGAAGGGAATCGAATACTGGCTTTGCCTAAACCCTCAAAATAACTGAAGCGCCACGCTCACGTGCGAGTCATGGACGTAGTTTGGTACGTGTGAAGGCTAGAAAAATATCATGCAACCCTAATTTGACCCATCAACTTCACTCTCCAATGGACTTTGACCCCTTTAGGTTTCATTGTTTTTTAAATTGACAATACGCGCGCATATACATATACAGGGGAATGGTTTCCCTAAAAGTCAATTTTGCCTAAAATGTTAAAAATCATTTCTAAAACTCGAAAACCGACCTAAAAAAATTCCGATTGAATTAATTTTTGCATTATTGAAACCGACTTGCCGAACTCTAAAACTTAAACCTTAAATCATAAACAATAAAATCTAATACTAAAACCAAAACTTTAAAAACAAACCTAAACTTAAAGATGAAACCTAAAAGCTAAAAACAAACCTTAAAACCTAAACTATTCGCAAATTCTTATTCTCAATTTTTATGTCGTTTATTTTAACGTAACATGATTTTTTATATCCCAATATTAGTAGAAAAAGAGTACATTAAATTAATTTTAGTTTTTTAAATGATCCAATTACAAAATTGGGTTTTTACCGCGATGACACTTGCTTTTACAATGCGATAAACTTTAAGGTTTTATAATGAAAGACAATCGTTACGACATTTTTTTTATTTGCGTTTTGATATTAGGGGTTGTGCTTCTGCTGCAGCGACGCTCGAAGGTATGCTCTAGAGCCTTAAATACGATGAGACAGTTGAAATTTTGTCTTAAGCGTGTGCATTTCAAGTTGTTAAATAAAAGTAACGTTGCAAGTTTACTACCTTCAGAATCAGTGCAGATTAAACAAGTAAAAACAACATGGTCAACTTTTATTTTTATAGAACAGTAACACCTATAATATCTTGTAACACATAAATAATATAAGATATTGTTACTACCAGTCTTGTAAATCTCGGCCTAGGCGTCCGAGTACTTAGCGAGTAATCAATACTCGGCACTCGGTCGAGTCGATTTTTTTCAACTCGGCTAAACCAACTCGGAATCGGTCAAACTCAGCCAAAAAAAACTCGGTCCAAACGGTCTAACTCGGTCAAACTCAGACCAACAAAGTCAAATCTGGACCAACTCGGCTATGTCAGATTCCCGCTATTTTTGGCCAATTTTCACTATTTTTCACTAGTTTTCATTGTTTTTCACCAAATATTGTTTGATTTTCCCTGTATATTATTTATTTATATTGATATTCATTTTATATGCTATATATACTAGTTAATTTATGCAATTTGATATATATATATAATTTTTTTTTAATTTACCATATCCGAGTTCTTGCAACTCCCCAGTTGACTGACCTGGCAACGCATAACGACTTTTACAACCATGGTTATTACTAACTAGGAGGAAACCAACTACTGATAGAACCCAATGGATCAACCGAAAGAAATTATGATCTAGGTGATAGTTCTTTGACTTCTTTTTAGGAGCAATTGTATCTCTTAAATGACCTGAGCATTTTTCCCGTGTTATATTTACTTCTGAATTTATAAGATATAAGTAGTGTGACTGACGTAGAAGCTTCAATATGTGCCAGCCAATCGATTTGATGTTTATAAAAAAACTAATTGATCATTGGTGAAAAGATGGTCAACTGATTCTTCCTCCTTTTCACAACAAGCGCACATAGTCGAGCCTAACTCATTTAATAAAATGAGACTGAGAATGCGAAATACAGCTAAACTCATCAATGCTATGCATTGATTACTGTTAGCAAATAACTTATAGGTACCTTGGTGTGTAGTAAATACGTCTATTTCCAAGTGGTTTCTAAATAATATAATAAATAAGATAAATTATATTAATATTATAAAATCAATGATGTCTTGTCCTATTGATAAGATGGATGTATATCTTTTGAACGGCGAAGGTCTCAATCGTGTGAACCCACTGTTTCCAGGCCATGTCACCAAGATCTAGTTACCTGAACCTCCCATGAGCCACCACAACCACCCCAGGAGGAAACCCTACTAGGAAAACCGCATGACCCCCCTCAGACCCCTTTTTTGCTACGGGAGGGACTTGAATCCAAGACCTCCCATTTGGAAGAATCTCGAGGTACCATTGAGGCAATGTCTCATTGGTGGTAAGATGTATGTATGAGGAAGTGATAGGAGACCCAGGTCATGGGTTCGATTCTTGATCCCGCCCGATTTTACCGGACTTCCACCGTCGTGCATTTAGGTGGGTGCTTGGGTCGAGTTTTCCCCTGGAATTGGTGGTTGGTGGGCCAGGGGCTCCGTTTGTCTGGATTAGTGGCCAGCTTGAGCATCCTTTAGCCATTAGGGGCCGCGTACGGAATATCCGGCAGTTGATTGGTTGGTTTTTTAAAAAAATTAATATTATAAACAAAATAATTGTTTTAACTTTAATGTGACGAGAGTTTGTACTAAAAGAAGTCATAAGGTTAGTCGTTAATATATTATATATTTTTTGGGCATTATAATAGCTAGCAAACTAGAAAGTGACATGACACGGTTACTTGTATTAAACCAACTCACTATAATTCATGTTAGATTTTTTTAATTTTTTTTTTTTTAAAAAAAATCTTATATTGGTGCGGATGTTGATAGAGGATGACTATGATCATGTAATATATTTAGTTTATTTAACCCATATTTGATATTACTCTAATATTAACCCTGAAAGTTTCAAAAATATAATACTTTCACATACAATTAATTCAAAACATATAACTCAATTATAAAACATAGTTATGTTACAAGTTATATACTTACATACCAATATTAATAAGTTGCTAACGTGTGTGTATATACATATGTTTAGGTTCTAATAAAAATAATGAGATTTGTAACAAGTGTAAGAAAAATTGTGAGGTTGGCATATGATATTTCTTTAATTTTTTAAAAAGATATTCTGGATAAAATATAATAATGAGGATTTAGGATTTTTTTTCATCAATAAAGTTAACGTAATTGTATGTTCTAGTTTCATGGTACCATACATGAATACTTGATATTACTTTTATTGTTCGAAACAGGTAATGCTCATCACATAATTAATAAGAAATGATACAATAAAAACGTGAATAGAAATTAAAAACACATAATATAAATTCGATAGTTTTTACAAATAAAAAATATTTAGAGTTGTTCTATAAGTTTTCATCTTTTGAAAACATTACATCTTCAACCAAATGGTTGTAAGACTAGAAGTGGTATTTGGAATTTGGCCTTGATTATTTAAACGTTAGTGGCTAAATAATAAAAGTATGATCGTTATATTTGATTAAAATGAGCTAAATAATAGTATTTGGTTATGAGTATTTACTTGGTTAATGGGTTATAGATACATATGACAATCGTTGTTACTAATCCAAAACAATACTATCTCTTGATAATACTGTTTATAAATATTCATAAAAACTGAAAAATCAATGTTTTCCCGAGATTATCGTTCTACATGCATACAAGCCTTTGATGTGATGTATAGGACCCCGAAGAATGCTAAAGAACAGACCGAAGTGTGGCTTGGCGTAGTTGGGCGTATGGCTAGGTTGCTCCATTAGCAAGTCCTGGACCATTTTGTATTTTCATGTTCCATTTTCACACCATGTTTTACCCTCCTCTTATATACTTACCAAATAAGCAACTTTTAGGGTCATAAGCTGTAATTTTTTATAAAATCAAGATCTTTTTTCAGTTTATTTATGTAACTTCAAAAAAGCTGGGTTTTTTTAAAAATATTCTAAGTTTTTGGTCTCACCAAACTTACAGAAGTCTAACGCAAGCATCGAAAGGATAAAATTATCCTTCAGAAGTCATCATATATCACTATTCATATTATGTTTCTTTTCTCATGTTATACTTAATATTGTTTTAGTTAACCCTTATGTATTTTATCTTTTATTGTTTAATTTTTTCATTCAACTTATCTAATGATAGCATCACGGTTAATTTATTCCATAAAAAATCATTACTCATTGCATATAATCATGATCAAGATTTATGGTTTTGATTTATCATGTACGCAAAATATTTTATAGGGAAAATAAGCAAAATGGCCGTTTTGACCAAAATCTTGAACAATCTGACCATTTGACTTTTTTCTTCTCGAAATGACCATAGCTTTATGGGCGTCGGCTACCATTAATTAGCGGGCGGCCGCCCGTTTGAGCATCAATAACATTTCGCCACGTGGCTTCAGCGGGCGCCCACGCCCGTTAACTCTGACGAACGCCCGTCATTCAAATAAGTTGTCACGGGCGTCCGCCCGTAAAAAGAAAAAAAATCCGGTCATCTCACAGGCGCCGGGACCACCTACACAGGCGCCCGAACGGACCAAACAGGCGTCCGAACCTACCAAACAGGCGTCCGAACCTACCAAAAGGGCGTCCAAGCTTTTTTCCTCGAAAGACGTGTGACAGGCGCCCGCCTGGTTTTCTTTTTTAATTTTTTTTTAAATGTCAAAATGGCCATTTTGGTTATTTTCCCCGTAAAAGATGGCATCTCATCAACTCATCATCTCCTATCCATTCAATACCTGTCGAGACATATAGAGAAGAAACCTTGACCGGATTTCGAGATTTTTCTTCAATTTTCTAACACAATTTTTCACATCATCATCATCATGACGTGAACCAAAATCAATTCTCATGTTCTTCCTTTATACATTTTTTTTAAATAATGATATAAAAAGTCGTTTTAAAAAATTTTTTTAAAAAAGAAACCAGGCGGACGTCTGTCACACGTCTTTCAAGGAGAAAAGCTTAGACGCACGTATGTTAGGTTCGGGTGTCTGTTTGGTCGGTTCGGGCGCTTGTGTAGGTGGTCCTGGCGCCTGTGAGATGACCGGATTTTTTTTACGGGCGGACGCCGGTAACAACTTATTTGAATGACGGGCGTTCGTCAAAGTTATCGGGTGTGGGCGCCCGCTGAAGCCACGTGACGAAATGTTATTGGTGCTCAAACGGGCGGCCGCCCGCTAATTAATGGGTGCCAGCGCCTATAAAGCTATGGTCATTTTAGGAAGAAAAAAGTCAAATGGTCAGATTGTTCAAGATTTTGGCCAAAATGACCATTTTAGTTATTTTCCCTATTTTATAACACCATTGTCATTCTAATCAATGCTTTCTAAAACTCAATTATACATCATATGATAAACGTTGAGCAGATTCTTAGATTATTCACCATTTTAAATTTTAATATGTAATATATATTCACACAAGAATAGATACTATAATTATCATGTATCACTCATCAGTCAGTAATTACAGTCGTATAATACGTACCATATTATAATACATATTGCAATAAAAGAAAATAATTTTATAAAAATTTAAGAGTTTTACTTAAATATAACTTTTATATCATATTGTATAATCATTTGAATATAACCAAAAGATTATTTATTTATTATTTTTTTTAACTTTTTCATTTATTTAACATTACGACCTTTAAAAATTAAAATGATATAGAATGATTATACAAAAACTCATTAAACAAAATTAGCTACTTATATATATCATTTTGATACGTTTGGTTATTTTAGGACATCTGACAATTTAAAATGTAATTTTTAGTGTACTAGTAATTTTTAATTAAATTAAAAAAGTGACTAGAAAAGTTACGAGCATATTTAAAGTTTTTTACTATTCAAAATATAAATATATAATTTGCATATTCTCTTTTAGAACGTTGGTTTTTCTTCTAATGAGATTGTTTGATTAAATTTAGTTTCTAGAGCCATTTATAATAACTTAAATTTCATAATCAAACACTCTTTAATACACAAAATACAAAGACTTTTATCTCTAGATTAAATTTACACACCTTCAAATAATAAAATTTTAATTTTAATTTTAACTTTGAAGAATTAGTTGTAATAACTAATTAATTACTTAAAATATAAAGTAGAAACAGAAAATGCATTACATATTGTGAAATTTGGTCATCATTCTCAAACGGATTAAGATGATCCTTGAGCAAAATTTATCGTTTGCAACCAACAAAATATATTTTTAATCGGATACAAAAATTCATGTTGGGCAACATTTCACTTGTATGATGATCGAAAACATTAAAAAAATTTGGTTTTGGTTTTGACAATAACTCAAAACCAAGTCAAACCGTGATAGATCTCCCTTAATTAAAACACTAACTTAAGTGTTTTGTTTCTCGTGATATCACGCGAGCACTCCACTCGTTATATATACACCACAAGATTAAAATTAAGGCATGTTATACACATAAAAATTAACACCACGAAAACACGTATATAAAAGCAATGACATAACCATGTAAGTTTCTCTAAGACTCTTGATACACGCAGTGGCGTAGCTTAATAAGGGCTGGGGGCAGCCGAAATGTTATTTTTAGTTAAAAATCGCGGTTTCGCCCCCTCGCTTCAACAAATTAACATGTATTCAGGGTTTCAAAAATTTCCGGCCCCCTCTAACTTTGCCCAAGCTCCGCGTGTAATTATACACTAAAAATAAATATTTGAGGAGTTGTATGGACCTACGTTGATGTCTATAATATCAGTTGGGTTATAGGCGATTATTTTATTAGAGTTTGATTCCACTAGACATACATAACGTTTTAGATAGTACACGAAAGATCCTTCCATGATCATCATTGACTTTAAAATTGTCAATCCAATTACTTCATAAGTAATATTTTTTTTTTAACGGCTAACTAATTAACTGTCAGGTACTTCGTACGCAGCAAACCTCATTTACTCATAATCTAATTGATCAATTACTCATAATTTTTTTTGACTTCATAAGTAATCTATTTTTTTTGAACGGCGAAGGTCTCAATCGTGTGAACGGCAGGGACGGCAATTCTTGACACGACCCGAACACGATACGGAAATAATCAAATAATGGGTTGACAAGTATAACCCGTTTAAATAAATGGGTCGTGTTCGAGTTGACCCGTTTATTAATAAGGTCAGGTTCGGGTTGACCCGTTTATTAATAAGGTCAGGCTCGGGTTGACCCATTTATAAACGGGTTGACCCATTAACCCGTTTAAGATTTCAAAATTATTTTTTTTATATTTTTTCTTTCTTGAAACATATATTTAGTTTCTTTTCTTTTAATTATTTATCATACTTTAATTGATCAAGTAACAAAATTTATATTTTTTTTTATTTTCAAAAATGATTTTAATTTTTTTTCTAGTAAACTAGACGAACGAGTTTCTTTAATGTTTCTTACGTTATAATTATGATATACATAATTATATGTTTAGTTATAATAATATTAATTTTTTGTTAAAATAGTATAATAACTATTTGTTACTCATACACACCTACTCAACACGTTATTATTGACTTGCTTTCAACCAACAAACAATTACAATATGTAAATATATTTGATTAATTATATAAACGGGTTAAACGGGTCATATTCGGGTTGACCCGAATTTATGTCAATCCGGGTTAGGGTTGAAAACTTTGACACGAATAAATATATGGGTCAGGTTCGGGTTGCAAAATTCAACCCACCAACCCGCCAACCCGCAACCTGTTAACCCGCTAACCCGTCAACCCGACACGATTGACACTCCTATGTGAACCTACTGTTTCCAGGCCATTTACTCATAAGTAATCTAATTGATCAACCTTGCCCCTAAGGGCTATTGGCGTCTCTTATTCCCTCAATCTAACCTCAATAAATGAGTTTACACCCCTTAACCTATTTTAATGCAAAAAACCATATTAGAC
This sequence comes from Mikania micrantha, assembly GCA_009363875.1. NCBI lineage: Eukaryota > Viridiplantae > Streptophyta > Magnoliopsida > Asterales > Asteraceae > Mikania > Mikania micrantha. The sequence goes on along the minus strand of SZYD01000858.1, from coordinate 55,624 downwards.
TATTTTCAATTGCATTTTTAACACCTCGTCTATATTAAGTTGGGTGAAAATGACGATTTCTAACCAAAATCAACTAATTAAACTAGCTATAACACAAATTGACCTTTTTAGTCTATTATTGGAAAAATAGTAGTTTTAATACATTCTCATCAAAAAATGATCTTTAAATGATGCTAAGATTAAAACCTTAGATTCATTTATATATATATTGAGGTTAACAAACCATTCCTTAAAAACTTCATCAAATTATGCTGAGTTACATACATAGCTCAGATAAAAGAATGTTACATCATAGGTGAAAGAGTGAAACCATCTCACCAAAGTTCTTTTATAGCGGATGAAACCGAAGGAAAAGGAGAAATAATATCGATGTTTCAATCAAGTTCGAGCGAAAGTGTAGCTTATTCATAATATCTCTTGCTAAAAAAAGTTTTAAGAAGCTCTATAAATAAACTAAACTCTAGAATCTATAGATTGAAAGACAAAATGCGCCTTGTAGAACAACATAACATTCGATGTATTACTTATCCTTTTTTTTTTAAGTTCACTAATCAAATAGGATCATTTTATTTATAGATTTTGAAGTATTCGTTTGAGATTATCTTTTAATTGAGTTGTTAACGACATACAATAGCTAATAACATACATTGGGTACTATTAACTAAGTAATGACAATTATATCAAATGCATGTGTAATTTGATTCTATTTTTTTTTCTTCAAAAGACAAGCAAGTTGGCTAATTTAAATGCCAACCACTTCCGAGTCGATGGTCTTAGCTTTTTTCTATTAAATATTTTGGTGTAATTGGTTGTAAAGGAATATTAAAGAGTTGGAGGTTCATTTAATATTTCTGAGCTCCAGACCAAGCGCATGGGTCAAGGGGGATGCGCCCACTTGCAAGGTCCAAAGGGCAGAGCCCCTAGTGGCGGTCCTGTTAATGTTACCCCCTGAACGAAATTTACTTATTTGTTATGTTCGGAATTATCTTGATCCGAGATTTGACATGTTAATATTACCCGCCAAAACCAACCGCCGATAACTAACTTGTGGTTGGTTGGTGATGAATAACATGAACAAATTCCCAGAATCAAATTTCTTGAACTCGAAAGGGAAAAAATATTGATTTAGGATAGTGATTCATACACGATCCGATAGATTTCCAAGTGATTTGACGAATTTCTCCAACATTTTCGACAGCACCACTAGCTACGGTCCGAGCTTGGGGACACCCTCAACGCTCACCCCCTCTGGCCGGTTGTTTGGTTTTGCTCTTCCAACTTCATTTTTAAATTTTTGGTATCTCACACACACTCCATAACTATTTAAAAATCTTGGCCAAAGCGGTCAGTATGGGGTTTTACCACATAGTGGGTTTCCTCCTGAGGAGTAGGTGGATTTGCTCGATTTAGCGTCCACCAACACCTAGGCTTTAGATATTGGGTAGTTGGTAGTGAACTGTGGTCACAACGTGTGGTAGGGTTACACAAACCGGTTTTTTTCTTCAAATCGGTTCAGTTTAAGAACTGATTTGGTTTGGTCAACGGATGATCAAAACCGGTTTGGGTGAAAACCTGTTCGGTTTGGGAAATGAGGATGTCAAACCTATAGAACCAGTTTGGATAGGAAACCGGTTTGGGAAATGAGGATATCAAACCTATAGAACCGGTTTGGAGGGGTTGACACAGGTTTGGGAGATGAGAATGTCAAACCTATGTCAAACCGGCGGTTCGGACCGGTTTGAATGGAACCGGTTAGAGAACCATGGAATACCGGTTTGTAAACCCAAACCGGTTTTTTTGCCATGTCTAATGCGTGGGTTGTTGGGTCCGCCATTGTTAGCTGTTTCAAAAAAACTATTTAAATATTATTTTAATATTTTAACATTTACATTAAATTAAATTTTACACAAATTTCTTCAGCTTTTCATGAACGATGGTTTTGTACACCATATAATTAAATTTTACACAAATTTCTGCAGCTTTTCATGAATGATGGTTTTGTACACCATATTGTTATTATATGGATGTGATATGATTATTTTTATCTATGTTTTTAAGTTAATTAGTTTAAAACCAAGACCATCTACGTGTTAGGTTAAATTTTATTAAAAGCCTAGCTAGACATGTAAAATGCTACTCTTTCATTTTTTTTTTAAAATTACGTGTTAGTTTTTGTTGGCTCATTTTTCAACGATGTAATTTATTTTAATTTTGAATATACCATTGCACACTTGGTTTTTTATTTAACTTTTTTATAAATAAAATCGAGCCGTCGTAGCTTTGTTCAAGTCTATATATACATAATGCCTATGTAACATAATATTTTTTAAAGTAAATTTCTCTTTTGCTACATATGATTTGACAGTTATAACAATTATGTTCCAAATTTTTCAAAATGTCCATTATACTTCATGTGGTTGGAAAGTTATAATTATTTTGCATCATGTGGTTTGTTAGTTATAACCCTTTAGCTCCAAACTTTTCGAGAAACAAAAATAGTATAATTGAGACAGATTGACAAAGTTCAGGAGTATAATAGAAACAGATTGTCAAAGTCAAGGTGTATAATATACATTTTGAAAAGTTTAAAACAAAAGAATTATAACTATCAAACCACAGAAAACAAAAGTGAAGTTTACTCTATATTTTTAATGATTTTGTTTTTTTTTTTTACCAATAAGTTGTTTTATACTTCTTTTTCCAATTTGGTTTTAACTTTTAACATGTTAGACCTATGCTCTACCGCGCAATCTATTTATTCTATCTTGTGAACCTTTCTCCTTGTTCCTTTGGGCCTATTTCACACTACCTTTACGTTTGTTTTCACGTCCTACACGTATTTACAAAACTTATCACCAACATACTAGCTTATACACATTTTAGGGCTATTTTTTATTTGAGCAAATTACCGAGATGGTCCCTGTGGCTTGTTAGAAATTCACTTTTGGTCCCTAGATTTCATAAATTACCCATACGGTCCCTAACTTTTGACATTTGTAACCCATATATTCCTTATGTGAGAGTAATTTAGTCAATTACATGAGGATAATTTGATGATCTAAGGACTATTGTGTTATTAATGTCAAATGTTAGGGACCATATGGGTAATTTATGAAACCTAGGGACCAAAAGTGAAATACTAACAAACCACAAGGACCATATCGGTAATTTACTCTTTTTTATTTTAATTAATGATATTTAACCAATTAGAATGGATTTTGAGGAAGTTTAGAAAGGGTATTATCATGTACAGATTCTTGTGGTTACCTACTAGACTTCTCTATAAAAGATATTGTGGTAAGAGGTTCACACTTTATATTAGAGGTTGTTGGTTCAACTATTATTGTGGTTAAAATTTTGTGTGACATGGCAATGACGCGCGACCCGGGCTATCACCCGACTTTGTATCCGAGCCAAAAGGGTTTTACGTGGCATGGTTAAAGCTTCATGCCCGGTTTTTCCCTGTAATGGTTGGTTCGCGAGTCTTCAACTCCAACCAACTTGGCTCACCAGGAGGGTTGGGTGGAGCCGCTGTTGTAACCACATCATGGGGGAGCCTCTCTAATGCTACTGGAAAAATGTACCGCAACAATTGTAACATGAGTGTAATGCTGAGGCTTCGATACTTTAATCATTGCACTCTAAGACAACGGTCTTGCCCAGTGGCGGAGCTTCAAAAATATGTCCGAGGGGGCCGAACGTTATAGGCCAGCATTTTTTTCTTATTACTATGTCTAGGGCTAAAAATCGGGTCGGCAAATGGTAATTCGGGTTGGGTCAAACAATTTATAATTTAAAATATAAAATATTTGTTTCACTCAAAAAAATAAATATGTATGTATCAAACAAGACATAAAATGTTAACAATGAAAAGGTGATTACCGGAAGAAAAATCAAAATTCGGCACGACAAAAATGTTTGGGCCGGCTGAGTTGATGGATTTCCTTTTTTTAACAAAAGGTAAATGGGTAATGTTCAATAGTTAATGTCTATTTTATTTTTTAAGGCCTAAAATAAGTTTTAAACTCAAGATCGGCAAAAAAAATGAGATAACAACCGACAGTGTAAACCCTTAACGGTGATGTTAAACTTACAATATTAGTTCAACTTTATTATTTTTGAAAGTCCAATGGGCCCAAGGAATTTTAGGAAGAAAACCGAAGGGACAGGCCGGCTCAATACCTATAAAATTTTCCATCCAAAACTACTACATCGAGCCTTCTAACCAGAAAACGGCAGGGGCCGGGGCACCCTCGGGCCCCTTAAAACCTCCGCCACTGGTCTTGCCGTTGCATCAACCGTCATTCCCAAAAAAAAAAAAAGAAAGAGGTATTGTGTTCGAATCCGATTCAAGACATATTTGTTGAGTCAAGGTCAGGAGTTTTCCCAGTTATAAGGTTACCTTTTAACTAGTCTCGAGAGAACGCTTGAAATCTCGTATTAGATGTTGTAACATTTTTATAAAAAAAAATTGTACGGATGACCCACAACATGGAAGTCGCAAGCAATTTACAAAAAACGGATGAATATGTACATGCATACGCATGCAAGCAAAGCAGCCACTCAATTTCAGTTTCATTCCAAACAAACTAACCATCTTAATTTCCCACCAATTTAATGCACTTTCCAACTACACTTGCTTTAGTTTGTTGTCCATCATTTACTCTCATCTCATCAACCTCCATAAATTCACACACATCTTCACCAAATTCACACCATGGCACCCGCCGGAGAACAACACCTCCTCTCCACCGAGATCGTCAACCGCGGTATCGAATCCGCCGGTCCTGATGCCGGTTCCATGACCTTTTCCGTCAGAGTGCGTCGTCGGTTACCTGATTTTGTCCAGTCTGTTAACCTCAAGTATGTGAAACTTGGTTACCATTACTTGATCAACCATGCGATCTATTTGGCCACTGTGCCGGTGCTTGTTCTGGTGTTTGGTGCTGAGATCGGGAGTTTGAGTCGGGAGGAGCTATGGCGGAAGCTTTGGGACAGTACGGCGGGGTACAATCTGGCCACGGTTTTAGCGTTTTTCGCGGTGTTTGTTTTTACTCTTTCGGTTTACTTCATGTCTCGGCCGAGATCTATCTATCTGATCGATTTTGCCTGTTTCAAACCGACAGATGATTTGAAGGTTAGTTGAAACAGATCTACCTAATTAAAGCTAATTACTAGTTTCTTCTGATTTCTAGTAAGTTTTAAGACCTAAATTATGTTATTCGTCTATTTTAAATCCTAAATTGCAGGTGACGAAGGAGGAATTTATCGAATTAGCTCGAAAATCAGGCAAATTCGACGAAGCTAGTCTGGAATTTCAGAAGAAGATCCTCCAATCATCTGGAATCGGCGACGAAACGTACGTTCCGAAAGCAATTATGTCGCCGGAAAACATCACGACAATGAAAGAAGGTCGGGCCGAGGCGTCAATGGTGATATTCGGAGCCCTAGACGAGCTTTTCAACAAGACACGTGTCCGGCCAAAGGACGTTGGAGTACTGGTGGTGAACTGCAGCATCTTTAACCCTACGCCGTCGCTATCCGCCATGATCATCAACCATTATAAAATGAGGGGGAACATTTTGAGCTTCAATTTGGGCGGGATGGGGTGCAGTGCCGGAATCATCGCCGTCGATTTGGCGCGTGATATGCTTCAGGCGAATCCTAATAATGTTGCGGTGGTGGTGAGTACGGAGATGGTGGGGTATAATTGGTATCCTGGCAGAGATCGGTCGATGCTTATTCCCAATTGTTACATCAGGATGGGTTGCTCCGCCGTGCTTCTGTCCAATCGCCGCCGTGACTACCGCCGTGCAAAGTATCGGCTAGAACACATTGTTCGTACACACAAAGGAGCTGATGATCGATACTTCAGGTACTCTTTTTTTTTCATTTCCTTGAATATCATATGATTTATATATTTGAATTTAGTTTTTCTTAAGGACATGTTAATGATAAACGTTTGTGATGATTTTCTTTGCTGTTCAAACAACAAATGTTATGTAATTATGTTTAGTTAGATAGGTTGAATTTTAAAAGTAAATTTTTAGAATAATATATTTGTATCACGTTCAAAAAAAAAGTTTTACTGATAATTAAGGGTTCTAAATTTTAACACATCAGTATCATCGTCTATACATTATACTTAAATTAAATCAATCACATCATACACATATAATTTTTGGTTACACGTATTTTTTCTATATTTTTTCATATTAAAAATATAAAAAGATAGTGTTATTCGTACACCAGTGTATTAATAACAATAACCTTAGTTAAACTCGCAACTATAAAATTAAGGTATATAAGTTCATGTGTTATTGTACTAGAATTTTGGTACATGATTTTGATACATATGTAAAAGATTTGAAACTTTTTTGGATGTAAGTTAGTCGGTTATCATTTAACTTTTCTTTAAAAGTATAGAAAGTTTCCTCCATACGTCTCTCGTGCTAAAGTTGGTAGGATGGTTTAAGTAATATGAATTACACATGTTAAAGTTACCAAATAACATTTTTACTTTGTTGTGCTAAATTTGGTAGGTGATTTGATGTTTATGCTGAAAAAAGATAATAAACTTTTGTGTTTCTTAGTCAGTTGTTTTTTTCTCTTAAAAGTTAAAAAGTTTAGTTCGCCTATACTATATAAGAGAGTTTTTTTTTACAAAAGAGCGTAGTTAAAAAAATATTTATTAAATAAATATAGTTGAAAACTTATTTATTAAAATGAGTGTGTTTATTTATTTATTTTTCTTTTTAGATTATTTCAAACTAATGAGATAAATGAAAACACCCATTTTAGTAAATAAATTTTCAACTACACATTTCGTAAAAAAACAAATTTCAACTACACCCAGGGGCGGATTTAAAGAGACCCCGAAGGTGGGAAGGCCCCCACTGAAGTTTATAAATCTTTATATTTTATTTAAAAACAACTTAAAATATATGAGCCCTTTTTAATTTTTTTGGATAGGCCCTAGTGTTGTTGCTGCAACTCCTTGTTTCTTTACATGAAATAGATGCCATGCCTAAATATATGAGATATTTGGAACCAAAGACTACCCAAGACAACAACTTTAAACAACGAGTATTTAATCAAACGATTTATATATGACTATAATATAAACAAATAGAATAGATTTACAAAGCATTTAATGTTTTCATCCAATACGACTTGTTATAAGTAACTCGTGTGAATCATGTTATCTTTTTTTTCTAGAAAATAAAATTGACAATATATCATACTCATATTTTTAAATTACTTCAAATGAAATTATACTATTATTCAACTTTGGATCAGTTTCATCTTATTTAAGAGGCAACAACTCAGAATAATCTAGCTTGTTTTTTGCCTTCACTCGCATAAAATTTTGAATCCGTCACTGACTACACCCTTTTTGGGGGGAAAAAATCTCTTATCTAAGGTTGGTATGGTAATTAATTTATTGTTTATTGGTGTGTTACAGGAGTGTGTATCAAGAGGAGGACGAACAACGGTTCAAAGGGTTGAAAATCAGCAAAGACCTGGTCGAAATAGGTGGCGATGCCCTCAAGACAAACATCACAACCTTGGGTCCTTTAGTGTTGCCATTATCTGAGCAACTACTTTTCTTCGCAACCTTAGTTAAGAGGTATTTCTCTGGAACCAAAGGAAAGAGTGCCACTAATGGTAAAACTGATGCATTTGATGTGTCACAAACAATAGCACCTTCATCCACTGGCACCAAACCATACATCCCTGACTACAAGCTAGCATTTGAGCACTTCTGCGTCCATGCCGCTAGCAAAACGGTGGTGAATGAGCTCCAACGCAACCTTGGGCTTAGTGATGCCAATGTGGAGCCGTCGAGAGCCACCCTCCATCGGTTTGGGAACACCTCGAGTAGCAGCATTTGGTATGAGTTAGCATACCTCGAGGCAAAAGGACGTATCAAAAGGGGTGACCGGATTTGGCAACTATCATTCGGGTCTGGTTTTAAGTGCAATAGTGCCGTTTGGAAATCTGTTCGTAGCATAAAGAAACCTTCAAGCAACAACCCTTGGCTTGATTGCCTCGACAGGTATCCATTTGAAGCACTTTCTTAAAGTATCCAGATTCGCCCCTCAAAGTTTTATTAAATTACACTTCATTACCTTGTATAAATAAGTGGTTAAAAGCTCTTTGCAAACTTCTCTATTTCCTACGTTGTATTCTAGGTTTTGATATCGATTGTTGTATCTTGTGTTTTGAATTTAATTAACATTATCCCACTTGCAAGGAATTTCTTGGAATTTGTCGTTGACCATGAAGGTCAACTTTTCAAAATTTTATAGATGAATATGATTTGAAGACAATTTAAAATTGCATACATATACTATATTTAATTTGTATGTTAGACCTTGTTACACAAATTGAGCATTAGTCACTTATTGGATTTAGTTGCTTATAGCTACTCAACTTACTGGTATCTAGACCTTTTTGACATAGCCTGGAAACAGTGGGTTCACACGATTGATACCTTCGTTGTTCAAAAAAAAAAAAGCTACTCAACTTACATGAATCATATCCTATATGCATAATGTAATATGTCTATATTTGATAGTAACCAACTTCTTTAATTTGAAATATAGGACTAACCCTCTTAGTAGAAACTTAATCTCTTAGATAAGAAGGTCTCGGATTCAAACCCGGGCAAATGTGTAATTAGTTTGAAGTAATTTAGAAGTAAGAAAAGAATTAATGTTAGGCCTGTTTGAGATTGCTTATTTAACTTCAAAAGGACTTTTTGTCAAAAGTGCTTATTAACTTATGACTTTTTGAAATGGAGTTTTTAAAAAAGTGTTTGGATTAACTTAAGACTTTCTGTCAAAAAGTTAAGAGCTATTTCCAAAAGCTAGAATTTTTAGCTTCTTGAAAACAACTTTTCCAGTCTAATCAAAAAGTTAAAATGAAAAGTGCTTTTGAGATTAACAAACACTATTTTAACTTATTAACTTCTTCAAAAAGTCAATAAGTTAATAAGTTGGTTTTGAATGGAATCCCAAACAAGGCCTTAGTAAAAAAATAAAACTTCTTTTGGCATGTTAAAAGCTAGTGAAAGTTCACAAAATCTTAGGTTTTAACATTTTTTTATTGTTAGTGATTTTTTTATAAATGTTAAAAGCGACCTAAATTTAACATATATAAAACTTTGATTAGTATTTTCTTTTTTGAACTGTAAGTTTTTACAATAATTCCCAAACCTTGATTAGTATTGTGTCTAAATCTTGTATGTAAGTAACGGGATTAAAAAGTCGTGTTTATAAACTGAGTTTTTAGTTAAGTTTTTACCTAATTGTTAATTTAGATCTAATAGGTTTCTCGTTAGTCAAGTTTAGTTGGAAGTTAGATAAGTTTGATTACTAGAGCTAGCGTCAAGTTTTATGCAAAGAACCTTCAAGTAACAAGTTTAATTCAAAACAAAGCAACAAGAATGATGAGTTTAGAATCAGTTGTCTTTGAGTTCTGTTTTGCTTTGAAATCATAGTTTATATATAGGGGGAGGATCCATTAAGAAAGATTTTTACCCTAAGAACAATAAGAACTAATCTTAACCACTAATTTTTTAGATCAAAGGTCCTAATTAATCACCAGCTAATACCATTAGTACCTGTTAATGTTTTAATGATAAAGGGTATTATCGACGTTTTATCAAAAAATGTATAAAACCCTTTTTCTTAACCGTCATTCTCTAGTACGTCTCTCCGTCGTCTGCCTCCGTCATTCACCGGCGATTGTCATCGATTGATGGTAATAGCAAGTGATTTCTTCTTCAAAACCTTCGATTAATCAAGCACATCAACTAATAATGGACGAAAATCTCAACAATGAAACGAATAGTAAGTAATTTGATTATTTTTCTTCTTCGAAACTCTGCATTGCGAATCAAATATGATCGATTGTAATAATTTTTGTTTTTACAGAAAAATTACAAGTTTATCGGTCCAGCAAACGAAAAAAATCAAATCCAAAAACTCAGAAATCAACCGCTAAAGGTACGATCGATTAAACCTAAAAAATTTAGTCATTCATGCATTATGAAATATGTTGTACTACATTACAGTGTTGTTGATTGCGTTAATCTCTCTATAAGGCTATTGATAATTTCAATTTTTTGTGACCATTCATTAGTAATTCTGTTGTACTACATTACACAGATTATAAAATATTTCTAGTGCTTTGAGATTGTGTTGCATATGTTTGTTGTGTTTTGTAAGACCTTAGTGAAACCATTTCATTCATTAGCAAACATGTTGTACTGCATTTCTAATGTTTGGATTTATGTACTGCATTTGTAATGGTTGAGGTTGTGCTGCATTATACTTAAACTTTCATGTGGTGCATCATATGATTCCTCTTATTATGGTTGTGCTGCATTATCCATTCAAAATTGTTATGGATGCCATCGTACTGCATTGCATTATCCATTCCTTTTACTTTTTTGAATTGTGCTACATTTTTCTATTGCTTTGAGATTGTGTTGCATATGTTCGTTGTGTTTTGTAAGACCTTAGTGAAACCATTTCATTCATTAGCAAACATGTTGTACTGCATTTCTAATGTTTGTGATCGTGCTACATTATTCATTCATTTATGTACTGCATTTGTAATGGTTGTGGTTGTGCTGCATTATTATATTGAATTGTGCTGAATTTTTGTACTACAATGTACTTCCTTTGTTTAATTTAATTAATATACTGTAATATCTAATAAATATTTTTTTATCCAGAAACACTACCATTACAGTATAATTCTGAGGATGATTTTGAATTACCAAAGTTCAAAAAATCACCTCAATTGAATCTACAATCAACATTCGTTGCATATGATATACAACGAAGAGTACGAATAAGCAATTCTCCAATCAATTTGAAAACATTTATTGATTTACTAAATGTCAAACAGAAGGATGCAATTAAGAAGATTGGTTTTGGAAGCATTCTTAATTTTAAGATTACAAGTTTACCAACATGTATGGGCTATTGGCTACTCTCAAATTACAATCCAACAACCAACACCTTGAACTTGGGTTCTCATTCTGTTAAAATTACATCAAAACTAGTGAATCAAGTTCTTGGAATTCCTATTGGATCTATACAAATAAAGGAACTAAACAAGCCTTCTAAAAGAGACCCTATTGTGGCAGAATTTCGTAGCCAATTTCCAGATGATATTGGTCTACCTGAGATAAGTCATGTAAAGGATTTAGTGAAGAATTCTGGAGATTCAGGAAGGCTTTTTGAATTGAATTTTCTAGTCTTATTCAATACCATAATGGGAAAGATGACACAAGGATCAAAGGTGAACATGGAGTTTCTTACTTCACTAAAAAATGGTGTGGATGTAGGATCATTTGATTGGTGTTCTTACATAGTTAGTTGCTTACAAAAAACAAAGTTCAAATGGAATGGATACCAACACTACAATGGGCCACTTACTTTCTTACTGGTATGCAAAATATAATTTTTATCTACTGTATTTTAATTTTTTATTTCACTTTGTATATTTTATCATATATTGTATTTCAAAACAGTACATGTGTGAATGCAGTACACTTAGAATGCAGTACTGTACTTGACTATAAAAATACATTACATATTTAATCCTATTCTATGCATAAAATGGTCCAGTACACATTGAATAATTGATTTCATTATTATTCAACAGTTGTTGTATGCTTATTAAAGAGAAAATCCAAAGAAAAAATATGCATGCCATTCGTTTCAACAGTAATGAAAGTCTTGATAAATTGGATAAAGAATTGTTGAATGAGCCAAACATTATCAAGGATAAGAAAAGCAAGGTTGAAAAAGATTTAAGTTTGATTAAATCCACGCCTACAAAAAAGAAAAAAGCAAAAGTAGATGAAGTAGATACAAAAAAGAAAAAAGCAAAAGTAGATGAAGTGGATACAAAAAAGAGAAAAGCAAAACTAGATGAAGTGGATACCAAAAGAGAGAAGAAGCAAAAGAATGTAGTACAAGATAAGACAAAAGAAATGAATCTTGAGGAGGATTTCATCGCATCTAATGATGATTCACTTAATGGTCTTTCTGCTAGTATTCAACCACGTTCTCAACCAATGAATGAACAGGTACACATAATCCATTACATATAATCCTGTACAATATAATCAACTAGGATGGTATAATCCAGTACAATATAATCAGCTAGGATTATATAATCTAGTACACTACTACACTTTTTTGTGTTCATATAATCCAGTACAATTTTTGTAAAATTATATTGTATTTATCATTCTAGGAGTGGGCATCCATGATTAGAAGCAAAGTGAAGGAGCTAGACAGCTTTGTTGTCGATGTTGAAAAGTTGATAACAAGATGTCTTTAAGAAATTCAAACAGATGATGTAATCTTGAATCCAATTGAAGAATGGATGTCAAGGTTTACAAAATACAATGAAATATCTAAAAATAAACACAAGACTGATAAAGAAGGTGCTGAAAATAAGCTACAAGAAGTTCATTCTCAAGGTAAACAAACTACATGTATTTTATTTTTTAATGCCATAAACTTATTAGGTTTAATCCAGCACACATGCAATCTAGTACAATTTTTTTGTGTTTAAATAATCGAGTACACATAATCAACTAGGCTTATACATATAATACAGTACATACAATCTAGTACAATTTTTGTTTGTTTATATATTCCAGTACACATAGCATTACTAGATATAATCTAATACATTGTTCATATGTTTTGAAGATGCTGTAAATCAGGAAGGTGGTGAAATTCCACAAATGGTTGAGCCAATATCACAAATAAGCCCAACTATACTGTGTGATTTGATTGTGAAAGGTAAAAATTGAAATACACTTCATTTTTTTGTATATTTTTTTATTGGTAATGAAGGCATTTTCTATACAGATTTGGATCAACAAGATAACATTAAGAAAAATGACGATAAAAAAGGTGATGGGAATCTAGAATTGGTTCATCAAAGTCAAGAAATTAGCTCAACTTTGATGAATGATATGATTGATGCAGTGAATAAAGTTGAGATTGAAATTGAATCTAAGAAAGCAGAATTGAAAGAAGATAAGATAGCAATTGTTCATTTGCAAGGTAAATATTTTGTAATCAACTACACATACAATCTAGTACAATTTTTTTGTGTTTATATAATCCAGTACAAAAAACAATGCAGTATATACAATCTAGTACAATTTTTATGTGTTTATATAATCCAGTACACCTAATCTAGTACATTTTTCATGTGTTTGGAAGCTCATGATGAGGATAAGGAAAATACTACAAGTCAAGAAACTGATCAATTAAGTCAAGAAATTAGTCATTCTTTGTTGTGTGAAATGATTGATGCAGTTGTTAAAGCAGAGGTTGAAATTTGTGCAAATTTGGAAGGTAAAATATTTCAACTTTATCAAGTTAGTGTATTGTATTATTTACTCATTTAAAATATAATGATGATTTATTTAATAAATTGAATCTTGAAGGTAAAGTTGAGGGACATGATGATGAAATTGATAAATAAAAGTCAATTCAATCCACCAAAAAAGGCAAAGAAGAAGAAGAACATAATGAGGATGTTGCTGCGATGAAAGGTAAATATAGTACAACTCTAACATTAATCTAGTACATATTGATTTTAACTAATGATACATTGATGCAGAAGATGAAATTGAAAATTATGATGATGTCGATGTTCAAAATGGAATGGAAGAGCATCAAAGAGAAAGAGATCAAAATGAGAATGTTCTTGAGGTCCAAGGTACATACAGTACAAGTATATCCTAAATACAGAACATATTGCATTTTTTTTCTTAAAAACTCTTAACCTAAAATACAGTAAATATTAAATTTGATTTGTTAAAAACTTAAACTTTAAGTAATAATATATTGATGCAGGACATAAAGACAAAAATGAAGAAGATAAAAAAGAAGATATTGTTCAGGTTCAAGGTAATACTGTACAAATGTAACATAAAATCCAGTACATAATTCATTTTATTCAATGTAGTACATTTTTATTTTTATTTTATAATACAGAAATGACTGAAATTAGTCCAACTTTTGTTGGAGAACTTATACAAACAGTAGAAAAGGTTGAATCAGAACACAATAAAGATGTGAAAGGTATTTCTATTAAATAAATTTGATGTATTTTTAAAATGTTGTACTGTATAACAAAATTAGTAAAATTTATATAATCTTGATGTATACTTTAACATTCAATCCAGTACAATGTTTCATAAAAATACATTTTAAAATGATGTATGATTAATTTTTATAATCCACTAATTAAAGTTTAAATCATTTACAAATTACATTTCATTTGTTTTTTGAAATACAAAATTGAATGAATTGAGTTTAAGTTTGGTTGATAATATGATTGAAGCAGTAGATAAAGTGGAAGGTAATTTTAGTTGTGATTTTATATAATTTATGTATTTTAAAGTATATATCTTAAGCTTATATACTTTCATAAACTTTTAAATGCATTTTTTAAGCTGATCTTGAAGTTGATTGTCAACAAACAAATAAGAAGAACAATGAGGAAAAGGAAACAGATGAGAAAAAGGAAACAGATGATGAAATAGTTTTCATAAAAGCAGAAAAACCGAAGAATCCGGTTGATCGACAAAAGCGTATAATAAAGGTGTCAGATGCTTTAAGATCACTATACAGACAACGGATTGTACAACTGAATGTTGAAAGGGTTAAAATTGAAAAACGAATTTCTAAATGGATTTTTTCTGCTACTGGACAAGTTTGGTAATGCATATAAATTTCTATATCTTAAAAAAAATAAAAATATTAAAACTAATGAGTTTACATTATTGCAGGGAAATACTCTTTGATACTTCAATCAATAACAAGTTTGCAAAGATATCTTTTGAATCATTTTATCCAAAACAGTATATTCATATTGGTGTGATGAGTTGTTGGTCAAATGTATTAAACCATGAAGAACAATTCAAAAGCAAAGATTCAACTTCAAGGTTGTTTTGCCCTTGCAACATTCTGGTAAGTTCAAATACTATATATTCATATTTATTGCATTATTACATAATATGTAATCCAAAATACAGTACAATTTTATATAAAAATAGATGTTCTGTATTTGATTATATGTAATAAAAATCCAGCACATACAATTCAAGGTTATACAAAATCCAGTACATGTACATAAATTAAAACAAGAACAAAACCAGTTTAGTTAATTTATTAATTCATTTAAAAACATGATAGTTATTAAGTTCAATACAGTACAATTTATTATAAGAATATATGTTATGTTTTTGATGATATAATACACAAAATGTAATTCAGTACCAATTAATCAAAATCTTCCTTTTTGTGCAGGGAGAAAACAATTTCAAGACTAGAATGAGACTTAATGAATTGTTGATAAATTTGGAAACTAATATTGAGTCAACTATACTATCTTCTATTTACAAAAGTGTTGAAGATGTAGACATATTGGTTGTGCCAATTTTGCAAGATTCACATTACTATCTTGTTTGTTTCAATTTCAAAAACGAAACAATTGATGTCATAGACAATATGAAAGGGAAAATGAAACCGAAACAAAAATATCGTGTCACAAGAATGGTAATATTCTTTTAAAATTATTATATTATATTAAATGCAAAATATTGTTATAGTTAGCAAAGTGACAAATTGATATTGAATTTCTTTTTTATTGCAGACACAAGTTATGTTAAACTACTTGGAAAACCATTTTCCAAGTTTATATAACAAACTTGAAGGAGTTGTTCCAACAAAGTAGACTTGCCTTGGCAAACAGATAAGAATTTTGTTGATTGTGGTGTCTTTGCAATGAGACACATGGAGACATATAAAGGACAACCTATAAATGAATGGACAAATGATTGTGGCTTAAAAGAAGAGGCTGAGCAATCTGTAATAGACCAATTAAATGATCTGAGGATAAAATATCTTTCAAAGTTGTTGTTATCAGATGTAAATTTGCTGCATGATAAAGTGATGTCACAACTAGAAGTGTTTGAAAAGATTGACATATCTGAAAGGGAAAAGTTGAAGAAAGGTGCTGAAAAAAGAATCATCCAAAAAATAAAGAAATATTGCTGAACATCCACTAGTAGTGTTGCTATAAAACAATAGTAGTTTTATTACTGTGTACTTGTAAAACAATAATAGTTTTATTAATGTGTACTTGTCTAAACATTGGATATTGTAGTTTTGTGGATTCTGTCCAAATGATCATTTCAAATATTTTGATTCAAATTGGTGAATATAACTGTTTTGTTTACAAAATGCAGAACATATATTTCTGAATATAGTACACAAATCAAGAATATTTCATGAGTTGTATAACATATATGTTATACATAAAATCCAGTACACTTTTTGTTTGTTTTATTTAATCATGTACATATTAGGGGTATTTTGGTATAATCCAGTACATATAAATCCACTAAGGGTATACATATAAATCCACTAATGTTATACATAGAATCCAGTACACATATATCTAGTATATTACATGATTGAATCCTATTATAATTAGTATTATACAATCCAGTACATAAAATCCAGTACACTTTTTGTTTGTTTGATTTAGTCATGTACATATTATGTATTCTGGTATAATCCAGTACATATAAATCCACTAAGGTTATACATATAATCCAGTACACATATATCCAGTACATATAAATCCAATAAGGTTATACATATAATCCAGTACATATAATCCAATATATGATTTAATCTTATTATATGCATAAGATAATCCAGTACATATTTGAATCAATGAGATATAAGTGATTGACAAAATCATAATTTCAAAATAGATCAAAAATTCTTAATACAACCATATTCTAAAAATAAGGAAAACAAACTAAAAGATATAATCATAAAACTTGAGAAGTCTCTAATTGAACTTTTGTAGTATTTTGGTTGATATTTAAAGAACCATCACCAATATCTTTTGTTGTTGGACAACTACGTTTGTTGTGGCCCCTCCTTTTACAAATAATACATGCACGTCCTTTTTTCTCCTTTTGAACGGTTGCTAACTCACGATAAGATTTAAGACGTTTTTGAGAACCGCTGCCTTTAGTTCTTATCCCAATGGGCCTTTTAATAGTAGCAAAAGAAGGTGGATCTCCATGAACAATATTTGAAAATCTATCATTTTTACTCAACGCTTTCTTATCAACAAAAGAAGAATCCACCTTTGAAATCATATCTTTTAATCGATCCCTATTTATAAGTAACAAAATGTCAAGAAAAAATATGTGTAAAATAGAATGTATAAATAATATACGTTTTTAATTCAATGCATACCTATATCGTGATAATTCATCAATGTCAGTAACGAGTCAATTGACAATATACTCATTTGAAAAAAGGATGTCACGAACAATAGTATCTACATCCTCAATATTTTTACAACCAACATTGCGACCAAACATAGAACGGGTAGACTTGTTTATAACAACATCTTTTGTCCATCTTTTCAAAACATATTTGTCAGGAAATTTTTTTATCCCACACATACGTAAAACGTAAAAGATATGCCTGCACAACAAGCCGTACTGCTCATACCTTTTGCAACTACATTTGATTTCTATATCTGTTTTTCTAAAAAAAACCTAAAATAACAGAACATTAAGATGTAATTAGTACAACACATAAATAAAAATAGAACAACAAAAAAATATAAACAGTACAAATATTATTTAAAACAAACAATACATGTATTGTATTATTTAAAGCAGTACATATTTAATCCTGTACATATAATACAGAACATATTATCCAGTACACATATATCCTATACATAAAATCCATTACAGATAATCCAGTATACAGTACCTAAAATCCAGTAGGGTTATACATATAATACAGTACATAAAACGCAGTACATATAAATCCACTAAGGTTATACATAGATACAGTACAAATAAATATAGTACATATAATAAAAAATATGCTACATTTTTATACATAATTACACAAAATATAAAAAAAAACAGTACAAAGATATGTATAAAAGCAACACAAATATTTTAAATACATTAAAAAGTAATACAATATACCTCAAATGGATCACTAAAAATGGGACATGTCTCCATGATGAAATACTTGGTAAAATCATCAGCAGGACAATAAGACATGCACACACATTCGTTAACAGCGGCATGAATTTCAGTTTGAACATCCTTAAAAATAGATCTTGTATAAATCTTTACTGCTTGTTGTTCCAACTCATAATTAGTACACATTTCCGGTGTGGTGTACCTAGTGTCATGGTCATTTTTTCTATGTGTAAATCTTTGAGATTCCATTGCAGTTTCAAAATGAGTAAGAAACTCAACCAAAGTCAACTTTGTGTTGGTTAATTGTCCAAAAAAATGATTCTCACTCTCTGACCTAGATGTTGTACGCATAAGTCCAGACATATGCTCATGACGATAATATGCTGGTATCCAATTAAACCTTAATTCAAACATGTCAGAAATCCAATTGTTATGATTCAAGTTGTATTCTATCATTATTTCACTCCAATTTCTCTCAAAAACATCGGGTTCAATCGCATCTGTCCATAAAATCTCACATAACTTTTTCTTGAAATCAGGATCGTGTGATAATTTAATACCAACCTATTAAAATAAAAAAAAAGTTTAATACACCAATTAAACTAGTAAATTTAAAATATATAAAACAAAATTAGATGATTATATAATAACCTTATCAGCAATTTTCTTCATGATATGCCACATACATAATCGGTGCCTACTATTTGGAAAAACATCCTTAATTGCAACTCTCATGGCATTGTCTTGATCAGTAACAACAACTTTAGGTTCAGTACCAAAACATTTCATAAATGATTTAAGTAACCACCTATATGAATCTGCAGTCTCATAAGCTAACAATGCTGCAGCAAATGTGACATTTCGGTGATGATTATCAATCCCAGTAAAGGGCACAAAAACCATTTCATACCTGAAACGTTAAAACAAATGCAGTACATTAAACAAATGCATTACATTACAGAATGTAGTACATTAATCAAATGCATCACATGAAATGAAATGTATAATACCTATTAGTGCGATATGTAGCATCAAAGGACATAACATCACCAAATGTATGATAATTTAACTTCATATATTCATCAGCCCAAAATAAACCAGCAAGAGTTTCATTTTCTCCGGTGAAATAATCACAATAAAAATCCGGTGAAAACTCTTTTTTACTCAATAAATGCTTGACAGCCATGTCACAATCATATTCTCCAATGAATGTGTTCAAATCCCTTCTAAAGTTCTTACAATCCACAGCCGTAACACCAACATCCTCAAAACCACCATACCTAACCCTCATAATGTTAAAAGCTTTTACTTGACCAATATTCATCATAGACAAATCAGATATCAATTGTTCTTGAACAACAGACAACTTTCTAGATGTATGAAGAAGATGGTAATCCTCCTTATCAACAAAATCATGATTGTGTCTCTCTTCAAATGCATAAATTCGATATTGCTTTGCATCAGTTAACATTAACTTGATTAAAGCCTTACATCCAGTACGTTTGGAGGCTCTATTCCTTCTATCATGACACTTCTTTGTAGCACCATCACCATCATTAATAGTGTCAATGTTTTGACTAGATTTCTTACCCTCTTTTGAACAAACAAAATACTTTTTCATTACAATACCATGAACTGAGTTTTGAGTGGTTTTTCTAACAGTAAAACCAGCTAACTTAGCATATTTTTGATAGAAAATAAATGCTTCATCAAGTGTATTAAAAACCATACCCACCCTAGGTTTAGATGGACTTCCAACATTTGGTGTATAAAAGTTACCACTAAATGTTGGAGTTGATTTTTCACCTAAACAAGAAACAAAAAAAAATGATATATACATCAATACATCACAAAATATACTAATACATTAAACTACAATCCAACACAATAGAAAATAATGAATCAAAAATCAATACCAGTAGACTAATTTTCGTTCATACTGTCAACACTCAATTCAATAATCCAAATACGCCATAATTCGTCTTCAAACAAGCCCTAATTAATCTTCAAAACATGAAAATGTATGAAATCAGCTTTAAATTAACAAAAAATAAGCTAAAAATACCGAAAATCATAAACTACAAAACATATCACCCAAATGCGTATCCAAACGATTGTTGAAAACCTAAAGACGATTGCCAAATGTCTGAATACAGCCAATCGATCAGAAGCTTCGAATCATGGAATACAATTGCAAATGTCTGACGTAAATAACGATTACAAAAACAAAAAAATTGATGAATTAGAAGAATGTAGAATCCTCTCAATCGATCAGAAGCTTCGAAACATGGAATACGATCTACTAAATCAATCGTGCGTGAACAATTTCATGGTCGATCGTGGTGGATCGAAGAACACGCAAGAACAAAAACCTTGTGCAGTAGATCTACAGTACTGCACATACGTTTCTATTATAATTGTGAAGTTACCATATTACCCCTCCTTCTATTTCATTTAAATTGCCACATGTTTGATTCTGATTGGTTCTCACATTCTCATCCAAAAAACCCTTCCTATTTGAACCTTTGCCTATATATATATATATATATATATATATAGGATTTGGTTCAAATAAGAACCCACCATTTTTGTGGTAACCTATTAACCCATTTGAGCCAATCAGATTCATACACATCATAGATTCCTTTTTGATTTTATGAGGGTATTATGGACATTTTATTAACTCATTTAAGCCAATCAGATTCACCCACATCATAAATATAATATCTATTTTCCTTTTTTTGAATCAAAGTTTCCCCCTTGATTTTTATACACTTATAACTTTTTATACTATGTCATTTTTTTATAAAAATTACATCATTAAACTCGTTATATTTTTCTCGTTAATTCCATAATAGTCATGCCAATTTTTTTTGAATTTTTTTCGAGCGTTTGTAATTACACCAACATAACGAACAATAAATATAATAATTTTCTCTCGTTTTTTCAAAATCTTTCCATCTTTAAAATGTTTTCGAGCGTTCGTAATTTTCTCTCATTTTTTCGTTTAACATGTTTTTTCGAGCGTTCGTAATTTTATCTTATTTTTTCGTTTAAAATGTTTCAAAATCTCGTTTAACATGTTTAACATCTTTAAAATGTTTTCGAGCGTTCGTAATTTTCTCTCATTTTTTTGTTTAACATGTTTTTTCGAGCGTTCGTAATTTTATCTCATTTTTTCGTTTAAAATGTTTCAAAATCTCGTTTAACATGTTTTTATGAGCGTTCGTAATTTTCTCTCTTTTTTTCGAGCGTTTGCAATTACACCAACGTAAAATCTTTTCATCTTGTTACAAATTATTTTTACTACAAAAATTAGTTCATTAATATTTTAAAAAATTAAGAACACTTTGAAAAAATCCAGATCCTTACATCAGTGTAATTACGAAAACTTTGTAAAAATTCAGCTCGTTACATCATTGTGATTACATCAGTGTAAAAAAATGCATTTCGTTACGTCAGTGCAAAATGTCGTTGCATCAGTGTAAAACGTCGTTGCATCAGTGTAAAACGTTGTTCCATCAGTGTAAATTACGAAAATTTTAAAAAAATTTGACAAAATTATACTTAATTAAAGATAAAAAAGTGACAAATTTAATGGTGAAATTTTTATAAAAAAAATAATAATGTATATAAAAGTTATGAGTTTTAAAAAATTATGGGGTAAACTTTTTTTAAAAAAGAAATCAAGTACACTCACCAAATGTCAAATCAGTGTAAAAAAATGTATTTCTTACATCAGTGTAAAACATCGTTGCATCAGTGTAAAATGTCGATGTTTAAAAAATTTGGGGGTAAACTTTTTTTAAAAAAGGAATCAAGTACACCCTCACCAAATGTCAAAAATGCCCTTAAACAAATCTCATCCACATGTTTTTTTGACTTTTTTCAGATTGAATATGGACCACTCATTTCAAAAAGCTTTATTTTAACAACCAATGAAAATGAGTTAATAGGTTTACACACTTGGAGTGGGTTACCATTTGAACCTTACCCTATATATATATATATATATATATATATATATATAACTAAGATTTTGAAAAAAAAACTAAAGATTCGGGTTCATCTTGCAGGGTTATTTCGGGTTATGCAATAAGAGAGGGTTATTATAGGATGCGGATCCTATATAGGGTAAAGATCGTATAATAACCCTCTCTTATTGCATAACCCGAAATAACCCTGCAAGATGAACCCGAATCTTTGGTTTTTTTTTTTTTCAAAATCTTAGTTTTACATGTACAAGAATATGTTCTTTTATGTGTTTGAGCAAATTCTTTTTCGTTTGTGATCCTACATCAATGTAATTTGCCTTACAACACTGTAATATTTACATTGATGTAAGGCAAATTACATTGACGTAGGATCACAAACGAAAAAGAATTTGCTCAAACACATAAAAGAACATATTTTTTGTACAT
Organism: Mikania micrantha; assembly: GCA_009363875.1. Taxonomy (NCBI): domain Eukaryota; kingdom Viridiplantae; phylum Streptophyta; class Magnoliopsida; order Asterales; family Asteraceae; genus Mikania; species Mikania micrantha. The sequence continues at coordinate 33,112 of SZYD01000858.1, read as the reverse complement.
GTAAAACTAAGATTTTGAAAAAAAAACCAAAGATTCGGGTTCATCTTGCAGGGTTATTTCGGGTTATGCAATAAGAGAGGGTTATTATAGGATGCGGATCCTATATATATATATATATATATATATATATATAGGGTAAGGTTCAAATGGTAACCCACTCCAAGTGTGTAAACCTATTAACTCATTTTCATTGGTTGTTAAAATAAAGCTTTTTGAAATGAGTGGTCCATATTCAATCTGAAAAAAGTTAAAAAAAAACATGTGGATGAGATTCGTTTAAGGGCATTTTTAACATTTGGTGAGGGTGTACTTGATTCCTATTTTAAAAAAAGTTTACCCCCCAATTTTTTAAACACTCATAACTTTTATATACATTATTATTTTTTTAAAAAAATTTCACAATTAAATTTGTCACTTTTTTATCTTTAATTCAAGTATAATTTTTTCGAATTTTTTTAAAATTTTCGTAATTTGCACTGATGCAGCGACATTTTACACTGATGCAACGATGTTTTACACTGATGTAACGAAATGCATTTTTTTACACTGATTTGACATTTGGTGGGTGTACTTGATTTCTTTTTTAAAAAAAGTTTACCACACAATTTTTTAAACACTCATAACTTTTATATTGTAACATCAAGTACCAGATCGTCCGGCAAGTCCGTACGGTACGCGTACTTTCACTTTATACTATGTGCAAATACGTATACATGAACAGTGTTTATGATAACAGAATTCAGAATACAATACACAATTGTACGTATTTTAGTGCAAACTTAAATACATTAAGTACAACAAACATTTGAAACATCAGTTGTGTTTATTAAGTGAAAACTTAATTACAGTTAGCACAACGAATCACGAGAAACAACAGTTTACAAGTGAACAACGAAAGCAAATCGGTTGCGATCTGATGTCCACAGATGACAGGAATCAGATGACCAACGAATCAGTACAAGAACAATGTGAAAACATGATGTATAGTTGAGTCCGACAGTGAGGAAACACAATTCAAACACAAATGCAGTGTTATTTCAGAATAACGAACTGACAGTGTGTTTGCGTGGGTGACGATTCACACAAACATATCTGTGAGTTTAGAGTTCTGAAATAATGACTGAAAAGTAGAAAACAAAAGTCAGAAAGCAAAACCATCGTCTTATTCGTTCGGATGACGATGCGAACGAATTACGCGCGAAGGTGACGCGATCTGACGAAACGAAAACGAAGACACGACACGAACGAAAATAATTTAATAAATAACATTTTACAATTTTGAAACTCATCAAAATAATTAGATTAGTTTACTTTATTTAATTCCATTTAAATTACGCGTAATTTTCCGCAAACGTAACGAAAACGCGAACCGAGCAACGAAAACGAACCCGAACACTCTCGGGGTATAAATACACTTAAATGAGTGTAATTTCCTCATTTCTCACTTCATCTTCTCCACCACAACTCAAAAACCCGGTTTTGAAAACCCTAGCCCTCTACAACCTTCTCTCATCCATAACTTTCTCATTTCTTCATCAAATTCATCCATCTTTGGACCAAATTGAAGCTCTTGACCTCTACTACACGAAAGTACAACCGATCTAGAGTTAACACCACTGAAAATCGAGGTATGGTGATGCAAAGAACCACGAAAATTAGGGTTTTTGAGATCTTTTTGTTCTATTCACATCCAACCGGTTCTAAGCCTTTCTCTCCCAACCCACGACCACCAGAAAACCTTCCTGAGCACATGTCATCCTCGAAACCACCATGGAACCTTGAAATATAGGATGAGGGAGTTCAGCCTATGCTACGGTCGAATGAGAAGCAACCGGCCGAAAGGCTTAGGGTCGAATGGCCTTAGGCCGAGTAACCATGGCCGTATGTCTCCATTCGCCACCCAACAGCTCCATTCGAACCAGCTGGCCGAATGGCCAGGCTCAACTTCATTCGCCGGAGACTAGACCGAAGGAAGGTATCATTCGCGAAACCCCATACGACCACACTACCATTCGACCACCACCATTCGCCACTTCCTTCCCTCAACCTTGATTCATTCGGCCAACACATCCCTTCTTCGGCTGCTTAACTCATTCGACAACCATAATGTTCAGTCGCTTCTTGGTCAATCGGCCAACTTCATCTCATGTGGCATGCACCAGCCAACAATACCACCATTGGGCCAAAACCCTAAACCGAGAAACTACTTGGGCCCAACAGAAACTAATCAAGCCCAAACACAGTTAACTTAGGCCCAGACTTAGGACAAACCCATAATATCTCTTTCGGCCCAGCGTGGCCCAGATAACATACATTCGGCCCAATGTTGATTTAGTAGGCCACAGATTCGGTTAGGCCACTGGTTGGCCACATGTCCTACACACAGGCTCAATGGGCTGTTTTTGGCCTAAGAGCAAATCTGACACATGTAATCTGGCCCAACTTAGCCCAGTTTGGGTCCACTTGATTATTAAGGCCCAGCAGTTACTACTCAGGCCCATTCACGGATCGGGCCCATATGTTTAATCATTCGGCCTACATACAAATTATTCGGCCCATGAGGTTTCAAATACAACCTAATATATCACATTCAATTGAAAAAAAAATGATATGCATGGGGTGAAGCTAGTTATCACATATGCTTTCACAAAGGTGGACGAATGGGTTTAAAATATTGATATTGATAAAACAATGACAATACATAACTAGGTGACAAAATGTAAGGATTGCTAACATCTAATGTAAAACTTATGTTTCAAAGTTTGGAGCTTGTCAGGTCATGAGATTCAATTAAGTGGGGATATAACATTTAGAACAAACAAGCAAGGGCCGAATAATGACCAAGGCTTATGGGTGTTAGCCAATTTTAGGGCTAACACCTACACACACCCACACCAAAACCCTACGAACTTATACTAATAAGTTATAAATACCGTGAAATCAATACAGGATCGTGAAAACAAACTCAATTACAACTCAGAGCGCGTGCATCCTTTCATTTAAGCTAAGTCAACCCAACTACAACAAAGTGAGTTCATATGCCCCTTTTCTTTAATCTTTATTGATTTTAAACTCTCGGGGCTGAGAAACATGCTTTACTTTTATTTATTTAAAAGTTTTGCTTACTTATTGCTACTACTTTGATCATTTGATATTAAATTGTTTATTATCATAAATCATTGTATGCATGCGTGTTTGAATTCAAGAATACAGGAAAGATAAGATGATGATGATATTATAATATCATAACTCATCAACACAATAGAATAACATAGTAGTAAGATAATTCTTACAACACTTAGTTATTCTTACAAGAAATGACATTGCAACAATTACAAGGAAACACGATGACAAGATTACAAGAACAAAACACAAGAATGATATAAAGATAACATATATATATTACATCATTCGATACAAGAGTTAAGTAAGTGTAATAAAACTAGCTTTTATGACACTTAGCTTTACAACTCAACACATATTACAAGAGAACAAGGAACATGGAATGATAATCATGATAATGTAATTTCATGATAACAACATCATTCACTCAATTAATTAACATAATTTAATAAGACAAGCTCTTATTTAACTTTGTTAATATCACGGAGAACATATGACAATGAGAACAAGAGTACAAGTGAACACAATTACAATTAGTTACTATTGACATGTTTGCATTATATCACTTCAATCATGTGCCAAATTGTACAAGTTGATCATGTAAGTCCCTTTAATTCGCTGACCAGTTAGTTTGACGTGACTAAACCGACGATAGCATAGTGGTACCATAGGTTTGACAAACCTCTAGCTTGTAGGGCTAGTATGTTGATCGTATTGATTCATTTGGCCGGTAACGTATGACCGGTGACAAGGCGACCTCAAGTCAGGTTCTGGTAAGCGACACATGGTGATATTAATCTACAGTGATAAGTAATTAATCCAGCGAAAACCCTATTGATAGTAGGTTGAGAAGGTGATCTGCTCTAATGTTACACTACTAGTAATAGATTTCATTGAGGACAATAGACATACAAAGTGGTAGAGATAAATTGGATGCATTGAAATCTGATTACGTGAGGATTTCAATGGATTCCTTTTAGGCTCTATGCACTATGGTTCAAGGACAAGTTGCAAGGGGTTAACTCACACTCTTAATATTTAATAGAGTAACATCAGTTAACCCACCCCAAGTATAGAATAATACAAGGAACGGATTTCATTAATCTAAAATCCTTAACATCTGGAGAATTATCAATACTATGAATTGATAATTAAACCCCATACAATATATTATTCTATCATCAATACAATAACTGAATACATATCAAACACGATGAACAAACGGGTAATGGATATCTTTAGTTGTATCGCAAGTGGGGTAGGACTTGACTGAGTATGTGGTGGGATAGCGTTTTGGCTTGACCCTTGCGTGATTCCCTATATATAAGCATACTTGATCAGGTGATACACTACTTGTACATATAACTAAGGAGAGGCCATTGGGTGGTACAGATGAAACAAGTATTACAAGTAACAAGTATGACATTGTGGATGTGTGCATGATCAATTCAATGGTTTTCAATTTACTTACTTATGGACTCACCAACCTAGTGTTGACTTTGTTTAAATGCATGTTTTCTCAGGTGACGGACAGGTGTAGATACATATGTGCAAGTGCTAAGCTAGTGGACTTTTAGAAGACCTAGCTTACTTTTGATTGCATACTTTTGGAATGACAAAACAGTGAATCACTTTTGTATATCATGTACAGATCAATATATAAACTCATTGATTCTTTTGATTAGATTTACTTAGTTAAATTATTATGTACAATGTAATTTAACTTTGTAATTCTATTTCATCTCATGATTAGCATTTCTCATTTATATCTCATGTGCTATGTAAACAATCTGATCATTTGATTATCACTCAAAGATATCGCGCCCCGGGAAACCTTCCGCCCGACGGGAAAACACGATCCGTTCCCGCCGTCCGGTGTGACATATATACATTATTATTTTTTTATAAAAATTTCACCATTAAATTTGTCACTTTTTTATCTTTAATTCAAGTATAATTTTGTCAAATTTTTTTAAAATTTTCGTAATTTACACTGATGGAACAACGTTTTACACTGATGCAACGACGTTTTACACTGATGCAACGACATTTTGCACTGACGTAACGAAATGCATTTTTTTACACTGATGTAATCACAATGATGTAACGAGCTGAATTTTTACAAAGTTTTCGTAATTACACTGATGTAAGGATCTGGATTTTTTCAAAATGTTCTTAATTTTTAAAATATTAATGAACTAATTTTTGTAGTAAAAATAATTTGTAATAAGATAAAAAGATTTTACGTTGGTGTAATTGCAAACGCTCGAAAAAAAGAGAGAAAATTACGAACGCTCATAAAAACATGTTAAACGAGATTTTGAAACATTTTAAACGAAAAAATGAGATAAAATTACGAACGCTCGAAAAAACATGTTAAACGAAAAAATGAGAGAAAATTACGAACGCTCGAAAACATTTTAAAGATGTTAAACATGTTAAACAAGATTTTGAAACATTTTAAACGAAAAAATAAGATAAAATTACGAACGCTCGAAAAAACATGTTAAACGAAAAAATGAGAGAAAATTACGAATGCTCGAAAACATTTTAAAGATGGAAAGATTTTGAAAAAACGAGAGAAAATTATTATATTTATTGTTCGTTATGTTGGTGTAATTACAAACGCTCGAAAAAAATTCAAAAAAAAATTGGCATGACTATTATGGAATTAACGAGAAAAATATAACGAGTTTAATGATGTAATTTTTATAAAAAAATGACATAGTATAAAAAAGTTATAAGTGTATAAAAATCAAGGGGGAAACTTTGATTTTAAAAAAGGAAAATAGATATTATATTTATGATGTGGGTGAATCTGATTGGCTTAAATGGGTTAATAAAATGTCCATAATACCCTCATAAAATCAAAAAGGAATCTATGATGTGTATGAATCTGATTGGCTCAAATGGGTTAATAGGTTACCACAAAAATGGTGGGTTCTTATTTGAACCAAATCCTATATATATATATATATATAACCGTTAAAACCCACTTACGTGATAAACCACCGGGTCCCCCCAATACCCAACTAACCAAAAGGAACAGGTAAAGTACAACCGCAAGCAACCGTGCCGGTGGCTTCCAATGAAAACTACTCTAAGTGGGGATTAAACTTGAGATCTATATGTTGTCTTTCATCCGCTCTAACCACTAAACCGCTTCTTTAGAGGTTGAAATCATAGTAATTAGTAACTCAGTTTAACCTGAAGTTGAATATGACTGTGAAGACAAAAAATCATTTGATGATTATCGTGTTTTATAATCGTAAAATTTAGGCCATTCAATCAAAACAATTTTTTAAAAATTTCATATATTATTGAAAATCTAATGATTTTTTAATTAGGTAAGATGTCACTGGTAAAACGATTTTCAGGGTTTGATTACAATTTCATAACGTTATCCCTTACATAAATTATTATTTTCGTCTTTGACATTTCTAGCATATAGTTCCAACTTTTGAACAAAATATATGAGATAAATTATCCAAAAATGAAAGTATGTTTAGTTGATACATCGAAGGTTTGAAATCTGTCATTTTATATCAAAAGTATATTATAAGTTATGACCAATAAAGTTTATAATATTATTATTGTTATTATTATCATCATACACTCTCTCCCCACGGGGGTCTTAGAGCAAGTGCGGTAGGTACGACCGCACAAGGCCCATTTTTTTGGGCCCTAAATTTTTAAAAAAATTTGTATATTATATATATATATATATATATAGGGCATGGAATTTTTGATAACCCTCATCTTTTGTTACAACCCATTAACCATCATCCAATGGTTGCTTGAAAAAGGAAAGTGTGTAGGATCGTGACACGTGTCAGATTCCTTTTTTTTCTTTTTTTTAATATAAAGGGTATTTAAGACATTTGTTATTTAAGTAAAGTTTGCCCCCTTTTTTTTTAAACATTCATAACTTTTTAATACTATATTATTTTTTAAAAAAAATTGCACCATTATACTCGTCTCATTTTTCTCTTTAATTTCGTTATAATCTCGACTAGTTTTTTTTTTTATTTTTTATGTCATATATTTACATCATTGTAACGAACTTAAAGATAGCAAATTAATTAAAAAAAATTATAGCAATGGTATATTACAGTAATGTAACAAAAAATGAAGTAATGTAACACAAAATGAAGTAATTTACAATGACATAATTAACGGTGACGTAACACATTATTTAATTTTTTTCCCTAACAATGATAATTACAATGATAAATTACAGTGATGAAATAGAACACATTATTTTGATTTTTTTCTCTCACAATGATAATTATAGTGATGTAATTTTTCATTGTTCGAAAAAAATTTAAACTAATTTGTTGTCAATGTAAATTACATCACTGTAATTTAAACCAAATTCACCGAAAAAAAAACCGAAACCGAATTTTATGTCAATGTAAATTACATCACGATAAATTACGTCAATGTAACTTACATCACTGTAATTTATCATTTTTAAAAAAATTTCAAATAAATTTGTTATATTTAAGCTCGTTACAATGATGTAAATATATGGCATCTAAAAAAGGTAAAAAAAAATTAGTCGAGACAATAACGGAATTAAAGAGAAAAATGAGACGAATATAATGGTGCAATTTTTTTAAAAAAATAATATATTATAAAAAAGTTATTAATGTTTAAATTACATCACTGTAATTTAAACCAAATTCACCGAAAAAAACCGAAACCGAATTTTACGTCAATGTAAATTACATCACGATAAATTACGTCAATGTAACTTACATCACTGTAATTTATCATTTTTAAAAAAATTTCAAATAAATTTGTTATATTTAAGCTCGTTACAATGATGTAAATATATGGCATCTAAAAAAGGTAAAAAAAATTAGTCGAGACTATAACGGAATTAAAGAGAAAAATGAGACGAATATAATGGTGCAATTTTTTTTAAAAAATAATATATTATAAAAAAGTTATTAATGTTTAAAAAAGAGTGGGGGGAAACTTATAAGGGGTAAAATGACTATGATGCCCTTTTTAATATTTTAATGAAATGCATATGTGTAAGCTTATGATTGGTTGAAATGGGTTATGTAGTTGTAGCAAAAAAAGAGGGTTATTTTTTATACCCTTCCCTATATATATATATATATATATATATTAATTTATTTTACAACAAACACTTATAATTTACAATCTAATTTTCTAAATATATTTAACCTCGTTACGAATTTTATAAAATCTGAAAGAAAAACTTGTTTCATAAACATTTGACCCAATAACTCATTACAATTTGAAATTTAGGTCAAAAAAACAAATCAACTCGCTTCAAATTTTGTTACAAACGAATAACCGTACACACACATACATTGGGGCCCATTTTTTGTATTCGTACTGGGCATCTAATTTCTCAGAGACAGTCATGTCTCTCCCTCTCTATTTTAGAATGTGTTTTCTAATGAGCCAAGCAATCCAGATATAAGCTCAAGGCTTTCAATGTTTTAAAAAATTTTCTATATAGTGGTTTTTTTAACTTGTGGGATTTTTTAGCTTGTGAGCTCGGAAAAAAATATGAGATTCAACAAAAACTCATTTCAAAGCTTTTTAATACTCAAATGAAAAAGACTTATTAAAAATTAATTAAGAATATTTTATTATAGAATTTGCATTTAAAAAACATAGAAAATATTTTAAGCAAAATTTCTTTTTTAACTCCATTAGATATAAACTTTTAGTTTATTATTGTCGGTCCCAAGCAAGGATAAAAGAATGCGGGTTTTTAATGTAACCGTTGGTAAAGGTCTCGGCTATTTATTTCACTCAGGGCCTCTAAAATGGTTAAGTCAACCCTGGGTACAAGTTTTAGGTTTTGTTAACTTTTCAAGTATTTGTTCACTTACATATCTTTGTTTTAGTTTTATGTTTAACTAGCTAGCTAAACCCAAGCATTGTTAGCAGGAAAAACTTGTGATTCAAAAAGTTGTGCGAGGCTTAGATCCTTTTCCAAACTTTTTTAATCAAATATTTGAACTTCCGACCTTCAGAACATAAGGTAAGAGCCATAACTATTAGGCTAGATTTTCAGGACAGCAAAAACTCTTGCTAACTATCATTTTTTTTCCCTCAAGTGTATTTGTTGCCTATCAATTATCAAACACTATTCACTAAAAAATATATATATCTTCAAGCCTTCAAAATACATGTTGTGGTAATATGTTAAAAAATTATGTTGATCAAAATAGGCTCATCTCGAAACGAATCGTATTAGAAAAAAAAAAAGTATTAAAATGAGTTTAACCACAAAATAGGTTTTCAACTTTTTTGACGACTAAGCTCATGTGTAATTATCATCATATATTCACTTTATATAAGCGTCATTTAGGCGACATAACCATCACTCACAAGTTAACACACACACATGTTTAACATCACCCACTCCTCGCCTACAATCACATACACACTTCACGTTAGGGTTGTCCAAAATGCTTGTAGCTCGCTCGATACTCACTCGAAAAAAGCTCGGAAAAAGCTCTTTCAAATTTTGCTAAGTTTTAAATGAGCTGAGCACACTCAGTTCAGTTTCAAAACGATCCGAGCACGAGCCAAAGTAAACTCCCTCGTCGCTCAGTTGGATAGTCGCTCATTTGGCTCGTCACTAGACTTGGTTCGGTTTGTCTCGGTTTCAAAATAAAATGTAATACAAATTCAAAATATTTATATCAATTTCAGAGTTTACAATCAAAAAATAATAAATTCAACCACATACAAATCTAAAACAAAAATAAAGTTCATAAATTACAAATCATCATAATAAGAAAAAATTAAAATGTTTAAAATGTTTAAATTGTTTATCAACAATTATTCATTAGTTCAACTACACTAACATCATTATTTTATTATCATCAAAAACTTATAACATATTAGTGTTAATAAAAAAATATATTTAATATTACTTTATATAATGAGTGTGTGTAATTTAGTTATGCGTAAACGAGCCAAAACAAGCGAGGCAACCGAGTGAGGCAAATGAACGACTATCCAAGCAAGCGACGAGCGAGCTCACCTTAGCTCGTGCTCGACTTGTTTTTAACTGAACGAAATTCGAACGAGCTTTTTTCGAACGAGTATCGAGTGAGCAACGAGTTACGAACATTTTGAACAGCTCTAACCAGAATCACACCAAGCATATTATCAATTAAGACTCCCACCTCTAATATTTGCATTCAATATTGTCACGGAGCAAAACCTGGTCCTTGGATAAGGAATTACAAATTTCTTCAAACACCACTTTGCATCAATTTACATTTTGGTTGATCTCACTAAAAAAATCAAAACAAAAACAACAAAGTTAAGCCCAAATTAAAAACATTCTCTTGTATTAATATTTATTAGAATTTATTTAAATTTAAATTTAAATTTTCTTTGCTACTCAATCAAGTATGTTAATTATCTCTTATGTTCAGATTCTATTTCTGCTTCATTTAACCAAACTGCAACGAATATAACTTAGACTTCATTCCAAAATACTAATTGTTGTTTTTGTGTTTAAGATTTTTAAGGTTAACTAACATATAGGATAATAATTTAATATAATTTAAATATGTATTTATTATACCCTAAATACGGAAAACTTTTAATTTGTTTTATAAAAATATCATTTCATAAAGGCATCAACAAAGTTATATGCCGGCCATTATATGTGTACTTATATCATGTAACGTTACTAAATAACCAAATTAAAACAATAACTATTTTCTAATAAATCTATAAACTAAAATTGCATTATAACCTATCCCGTCTTTTAGAGACAATAAAATTTAATTACTAACATACTCTCTACTATCAAAATAATCACATCTTGCCTTGACTTGACCTTACGACCTTTTTTTAGAAGACAAAATTTCTATCAAATAGGCTTGTCACATATTGATCGAATAAAATAAGGAATTCACTTAAGGATAAGTGATAGAATCAAATATCATTTATGTCTCTACTCAGAATATAAATGCATGAGAGGTCGCCTTCCGTAATTAAATGCCAACTAAAACCAACATTTTGACCTTCTACATTAATTTATTATTATTATTATTATTATTATTATTATTATTATTATTATTATTATTATTATTATTATTATTATTACTTTTTTTTTATTATTATTATTTTTTATTTTTTTATTATTTGTTAATTCCAATTTGTTAGTCTTATCTAAATTAGACCACATAAACAAAGGGCTTCTAACCTAGTGGTTACCCTACTATTACAAAATCAACCTAATGCAGTATTTTTAGTAACAAAATGTTGCAAATAGGTTGCATTAGCTTAATGCAACAATTTTCTTACATAATGCAACTTGTTTTAAAAAGGTGTATTAGGAAAAAAGTTGCATTAGATCTAATGGAGCTTCAACTAATGTGGCTTTTCTTTTTAATATAAAAGTTGCATTAAGCTGATTTTTGTATTAGTGCCCTTTTAATTTTCTTATAAGAGGTTTTGAGTTCGAATTCGGTCCAACATGTTCATTGAGACATGTCAGGAGATTTACCCAGTTGTAAAGTTCCTCCTATAGTGGGCTTGGACGTATGCCCTAGCTAGAGCGTCAAATCCGAGGAAATACTTGAAATCTCGTCTTAAGAGTCTGTGTTCCAAGCCGTTCTAAAAACAATCTAATTAGACCAGATAACAATTAAAATGTGTTCGATTGTGTTAATAATTAAGATGATAGCTATAAGCATGACTTGACTGTTATTAATTAACTAGATTATTACGATGTGTATTACACGGATTGTGTATAAATTATTAAATATATAGTAATAAAAATTTAAATATTATAAAATAATATTTTGATATAAATTGATTAAATTACGTATTAATAAGTATTCTAAGTGATAAAACAATAATTAAAAGTTTTAATAATTAAAGAAATGATACTTGACTTTTTTTAATTTGTAGCAATAATGATTTTTAAACTAATTGATGTTAAAACTTCACATACTTTTCTATCTAAAACTGATTGTTACAAATCAAGAAAATAATGTACAATTTATATAACTATTAAAGTTAATTAACTCAATTTGAAAATATCATTAAACATATTAAACAAAAAAGGAAATTTTCCTTATTATTTTTATAACTTTTGAATTTAAAATAATTACTTTTTAGATATTTCACTATAAGAAACGCCATTTGTTTCTAAAAATCCCATTATTTAAAAACTATGATTTACAGTTTATTTTATTATTTTTTAAATTGTTTTTTTAACTGATCTTTTTTTATAAAACTTTTATTTACTTAAAATACCAATTTAAAATATTTCTTATTTTTTAAAAAAATTTGATTTTTTAAAAACTTCCATATTTTATAACTTATTTTAAAGTGTTTTTTTTAATAAAAACATTTGATTTTTAATTTATCAAAAATTATTTTCTAGCATGAAAAATTCATATAATATTATTACTCATTAATAGCATAATCATTTATTAGAAAACATTATATAATTAATAAGAGAGATGATTGAGTATCATGATAGAAAAATGACAAATGTCAATATAAACATGAAAATTTGACAAGTGGTAAAACTAATTTTGTTTATTATAATAGAAAGATTTTAAAATTAGCAGTTCAAACATTTGAAAATTTATATGTAATGCCACTTATCAACTTGAGTTAAAAGGTTTTCCTTTGAAGGTTTAGTCATTTGTTTGATCTAATAGTCTGACTTCAAGGTGGCTAGCATATGTTTAATGTGTTAATTTTATGATATGGTCGAAAAATTGATAGCTTTACAGGGCATCATTCTCAGGGGCGGCTTTTAGCATGTGCAGGAGCTGCGATAGCATATGTCCAGTTTTTTTATTTAAAATCCGAAATTTTGATCAACAAAATTGTTTATAGTGTTATGAAATCATCATAATTTGTTTAGATATGTAGAATACATTATTTTGTTACAACAAAATTGTTTTTATATTGTTTATTAGCTTATATTATCTTAATATTCGTCAATTTATGAATTTTTTCTATATATAATTAAGGGAGCTCATTTTTAGCATTCGTACATGACACCCTAACCCTCAGAGACGGCTCTGATCATTCTACTATATTGCATCAATATAAATTAGCCACACTTTACATCACAGGTGTTTAAAAAAAATTGTATCCGAATACGAACCCAAAATATCCGGAAGCTCGGGTTTGGATTCTGATACATGTTTTGAAAATTCGGATAGTTTGGAAGTCTGAACTACCCTAAATAGTTATTTTCCAGATAATTTTTGGGTATTTCGGATATTCGGTTAATTTTTCGGATATTTCGAATAATTTTGGAAATTTGGATATCCAAAATATATTTTTAAATTTCTAATTTTTTTCTAAGTTCGGATATCCAAAATTTCGGATATAGATTCGTATAATGAAAATCAATATCAAAAAATATAAAATATCCACAGTCGAATATCCGAAAATGAACACCATACTTTATATAACTTCAAGTGGTGACGGGTAGGGATGGCAATGGGCCGGGTTTGGGACGGGTTTGAGTAATCCCAGTCCCATACCCGTTTATGAAAGTATGTCCCATACCCGTCCCAAATCCCATCGGGTATCTATCGGGTATTTACCCGTCGGGTATCGGGTATCCCGACGGGTTTCTGGTATCCCGGCGGGTTTAGCTAAATATATTCGTTGAGAATAACTGACTTAAAACACGTCTGGTATCGGGTAACTAATAATAAATTTATTTTTTTATAACCAAAAACTATATGTTAAATATGCCAAGAACAAGCTATTAATATATCAAATAACATGAAATTTCAAAATATTATAAGTTGATTATCATTGTTCAAGATAAACCAAAAAATAACAATTATTAACAAAATGGTTCAAAAAAACTTTTGTAGTTGCCAAAAAAAACAAAGATAAAAAAGAAACAAATTATATGAACAATTTCTAAAGTTCAAAAGGATTAAAAAAGAAACAAATTATATTAATTCAAATGTATATAAATGGTATTTATAATCGGGTACACGGGACGGGTAAACGGGTATATATAATCGGGTAATCGGGCCGGGTAAACGGGTATATGAACAAATCCCAAGCCCGTCCCATACCCGCGAAAATTTTTAAAATTAATCCCATACCCGGCCCAATACCCATCGGGTTTGGGAATACCCGTCCCATATGTAGCGGGTTTCGGGTAAACCCGTCGGGCTCGGGTTTTTTTGCCATCCCTAGTGACGGGGTTATCAATATCCTTTCCACATAGCCATATGATGATATGAACCGGTAACCCTTAAGTGGTGATAGGGTCTTATCAACATCCTTTTCCAAAGAGCCATATTGATGATATGAGCTGGTAACCCTAAATAGAGTATGCCCTGCTTTAGCATTTTTTTTATAACCATGGTAACTCACTTGCATAGTAAACATCCGGGTCCCCTCAATACCCGACTAACCGAGAAGAACTAATAAATCGCGGTCGTAAACAATCGGGTCGGTGGCTTACAAGGAAAATTACTCCAACTGATTATTAAACTTAAGACCTTTAAGTTGTCTCTTCTACACTCTAACTACTGCATCACTTTCCTGAATTTTAGTTTAGCATTTTTGGCCTTTGCTATTTTTATATATTATTGCATTTAGATACCTAGGAGGATCCACTTAAGTTATATCTTTATTAATTGATAGGACCTATTTTTATTTATTGTTACCTTGACATTTTAGGTCATACTAATATACTATCACATGCATTACATGTGTTTAATAAAACATATTAAATAATTAGCAATAAAATTTAAAATTTATTAAATGATTTTTTGAGATAAAATATAATTTAAGTTGCATATAAATTAGTACTATAAGTAATAAAATAATTGTATCATTTTTATAAACTTTCATTTTTTTAACAATGTTTGATTTTTAAACATTTAATTTAAGAAATTTTTTTTGAAAAAATATAATTCATATAAAAATCTAAGGTAGTACCCATTTTTTAATGCATGTCATATTTCTAGATATATTTTTTTTGAACGGCAACTTTCAATTAAAAATCAATCAAGAGAGTCAGTAAGATGCTTAAAACTCACATGGGCACCAAGTACAAAGCAACACACAGCAACCCAATAAACAAAATGCCCCAAAAATTACAATTACAAACAAAACTAAACCCCAAAATTACACCATTCTTCCCATGTCAAAGAACTCCATTTAGCACGATATTTCACCCAAAAGAAACATAACGATTGTATCTCAATGAATAAACTTTGATACGACCGTTTTTTTCCTTTGAAGATCGTCTCATTTCTATTGCTCCAAATACACCAAATGGTTGTAAATTGTTCACAGAAAACACATAGATTGGTGGTAAGCCACACCAAGTGGAGATGGCATGACAAATCATAGCAGCCACATAGTAGGATGAAAACAGATGAGTCACTGATTCATTTCCCGTTGATATCTCTCTTATTAAATACATATAATATTAAATATAATTTTTATACATTTTTAAAATAAACAAGATTTTTTAATACATTAAAACAAATTAATATTAAAAACACACCTTTTTAAAAAAATATTATAAATTATAAATTTTTCAAAAATAATTATTTGAAACACAATGTTTAACGAAAAACAAACTATAAAAAAGTTAGTGTTTAAAGAAATAATATTATTATTTTAATACTTAAAATATTATATCATACGAAATTGTAATCGTATTTTATATTAAAAATCATCTTTATATTTTCTATTTTCGTTTATAATTATTCATTATATTTCATTATTTAATCCGTATAATATATGGGTTACTAACATAGTTACATGATAGACAATAGTATCATTGCAGTAACTTTCCATGACAATTTCAAAGTTCCTTTAATCATTTTGTAATTTAATTATTAGATACGATATATAAATTTATTATCTTATATCAATTTACTGGTAATTTTTGACATTAATTAATTATACTTCAATAAGTTGCAAGCAGTCGGGGCTATGTAACAATATATTACAAAAGTTGAGTTATATTTAATTATGTAACCAATCACGATTTTGGCTCCTAAAACTAGTCATATCAGATTTTGCCAATTATTAAAGTCAAAACATGTAAGTTCTTTGCATGTTGCAAAATAGCTTGAAAGTACAAAGCTTTATGATTGTAGTTAAATCATTTTTAAAACCTCAACCCGTTATTAAACCGGTTTTTGAACGCTAACAAGTTTTTGCGTCGGTTCATAACAAGTGAGAGGATCAAAATACACATTGTAAGAATCTGAAACAACAAACAACACATGATTACTAAGAACAGACGGAGAATTAATCGGTGATTGGGTCTGATTAGGGTCAACGAGATCAAAGTGGAGATGGTTCATGTGAGGATGTGGCTGCGATGGTGGTTTTTTGGGTGGAGGTTGTTGGGTGAACAAGTGATGGTTAACGGTGGTGGTTGAGCCGTTGTGGTGCAAGGTATGCGATTCTTACGAAGATAGTTGTTGGTGTGTGTGTGTGAGTGAGAGAGAGAGAGGGGGGGGGGTTGTTGCGTGTATGAGAGGGAGGTGAATATATATATTTTTTTAATATCAAGTGTATTTGAGTGATTTTTAAGTCACATATTAATAATAATTAATTTTATCTAAATTAAATATTTTTTTGTGCTACCCATTATTATAGTATTGGATCATTTTTATAATTTTTCAAAATTGTAAATCTAATCAAAAATAAGACCTAACCACATAAACCTGTCGTGTAATTTACTATAATGTCATGACAATCACACACTTGCAATTTTTTTTTTATTTCTTTTATCAAAAGCTTCAAATCTGACCTAAATCACCTTTCAAACATAAATAAAGTTTATAGGCACATGATTTTTATAAATGCATACCACTATACACAATTTTATTATGCACAGACACTTAAACACAAACAACAGATCAACAGTCTAGCCAAATAAGAACATATGCAATGAACGTTAATTAGAGGATTTATTGTCTAAAACACAACAATGTTTCCGTTTTGTGCCTATGATCAAGTGTCCAGCCTAATCAAACCGAGCGAAGGTATACTTATGTATGCGTTGTTTTTAAATCGAGCGGCTTGTAAATGAAATATAAGCATACCCAAAAAATGCACTGTGCATGTTTAATATTACATATAATAATTATATTTTATTAGTATGAGGCGCAATATAATGTCTAAATTGGAAGTTTGATTTTATTTGGGTAAGAGAAAAAAAAATCCACATATACAATTCAAAATGGGCCGGATCTTAGCTGATGGGCTAACAAGTTGCATCTAATGCTTGATGGGAATCAGGGAATGTGGTTTTATTCAATGGGCTTTACAGAAGCAGCCCATAAACTTTGCTATGTATACAGTACTAGTAATTTTACCGCCGCGCGTTGCGGCGGCGTCACAAATTTATATTGTCGAATAAAATGTATTATATTTGACTAAAGTAGTTTCCGAACAAAATTAACTTTAAATTTAAATCAACAGAAAACATATATAACACGAATCATTTCTGAATTAGAATTGATTTTTCGAACTTATACCGACACATAAGATGTTAGATCAAAATTTTAGAAATCGTGAAGGTCCAAATGACATTTTTGAAAGTCGAAGAGTGAAATTGTCAACCTCGAAATAAAGACCAATAATTAAGAAAAAAAAAGAATAAATCCGAAACTTAGAAACCTGAGGAGAAGAAAATGACATTTTTTAATTTTTTTTTTTAAATTAAGGATTAAAAATGAAAGTTTTAAAAGGTTTGGAAGTTGTAGGATAATAATTTCTAGACTCAAAATATAAACGGAATCGATCCTGATTAATATTTATACCTAGATAAAGTTATCCATTATATTTTAAGAGTAAAAAAAAAGACAACGCAGAGCTTTGAAGACGTAAGAAAAAACAAAAGAAAAAAAGGGTTGTCGCATAGTATTGAACCCGTGACACTTTGGAAGGTTTGCTAGTAACCTTACCAACTCATCTAGGTTACACTTATTTTCAATTTTGAGGAACATATATATATATATATATATATATATTAAATAATATTGGCTTGTCGTTTAGTAAGAGAGCACCGGCATTAGTATTTAAGATATATTAGTAAAGCACCCGCGCGATGAGGCGGGGTAATATGATCAAGACTTGTATATTGCGGTTTAACAGTATAATTAAAATACATATGAACGTAGCGGATCAGTTATAGAGATTAAAAGGCGCAAAAAGATGCGGTATAAATTAAAAAAAAAGGCAATTTAATGAAACAAATATACAAAAACTAATAAAGTGTCGTAACTTTACGCGACATGATGAGGAACTTTGTTTTAGAGTTTAAGGATATAGGGTGATGTTACAACGACAGTGTTTTAGAACCGCTTATTTTTCAAAGTATTGACAAAGTATCATTAGTCAATATAACTCAAGATTATTATTTTTATTAAATCAACGAACAAAAGCTGTTTTGTAATTGTAACATTTTGTGTGTACTATGGCTGGAAAGCTAAGGCAAAAATAGTAATGCAAATAGTGGGTACAGAGATTTGAACTCGCGATCCAAAAATTTGAATGCGCATGCGCTAACCACTGCTCCCAATAAGCATTTCTTGTCTTGAGAATGAAACCATTTGTATTTAACAGGAAAATGTGTGTAATAAAAAACAAATTGGCGTTGCCGAGAATCGAATTTGCGCCTTCAAGGTTTTGTGCTCATGATACAACCACTACTCTAGAGAAGCCTTAGATGACGTTAGAAGGAAAATAATCGTATTTATCACGAAAGTTGTCGGTGGGAAAACCACGGACATTCCTTTTTAAGATATACTAGGGGTTTACCCGCGCGTTGCCGCGGTAACCGCATATTAATACAAAAAACGGTATCTAATCAATTAAAATTATGTCAAAAAATATATTAAGTCATATTAATCTATCAATATAAATATTGATATCCAATTATGATAGCGGTAACATCACAAATATTAATTGTCCTTTTATATAGGTATTTAATCACGATAGTAGGCATAATGTGAAAAATTATATAATCAAAACAACAAACAAATGTGTTCGCATTCATAAAATCGTTATTTTTTTAATTGGTATCAATATTTATTTTAAGAATTGTTAATGTTATTTTTTAATTATTATGGTTATTTAATAGTATTGTTAGAATTAGTTATTTAATTTATGCATGCGTCAAAAATTTCCTTCTCTCATTGCACTGGAACCATGATAGATTACTTGTTGGCTCTAAAATAAGAATATATATACACAACTGCTACAGTTTCCATCCACTTAAAAAAACTATTATGAGAAATCGACTCTAAAAACATAAAAATAAACATAACCGCGTCAAAAACTCTATAATAGAAAACCATGAGACGGGAAATTCTGCCACCATTTCTAATATAAGAACGCATGTACGATCTTGTGTATCAAAAACACATATATAAAAACACGTTACAACAGCTGTCACTCCGACTCAAAATCCTAAAGTGCAGCCGTTATAAACATGTCTGTCACACCATAATAAAAAAAATTTCGTGCTTAGTTGTAAAATATATCATTAATAAACACGAACATAAAGATGACTAAACAAAATGATAACAAATTAATTATTATTTAACTATTATTGTTATTAATTAATTTTGAGTCTATTATATTGTTATGGTAACAACATCACAAATATTAAAACGTAAACAAAAAATTTGTTGCAACGGCTGTCAATCCATCATAAAACATTAATATGTGTGTAAACGTTTTCACTGTTAGTTAATTAATTTATTATTATTATTATTATTATTTAATTGTTATCTAAGAATTAATTTAGTATTATATAATAACAATGATCAATATTATTAATTGTTAATTATAATTACGGCTTGTAGCCGCATTTTTTACTCATCCTACCGTAATGACAGAATCACGAATATCAAAACGTAAACAAAAAAACTAATTGCAACGGCTGTCAATCCATCCTAAAACAATAAATCAAAACACATGCAAAAGTTTTGACTATTAGTTAATTAATTATTATTATTTAATTATTATAAAGCAATTAGTATATTAGGATTTTTTTTGAACGACCTGGTACGACCACACCCAGGACTGAATTTCAACAGTCCTTCGGATTTGACGCTTTGGGGCGTACGCCCGAGCCCACCCCAAGAGGAATCTGACAACTGGTCAAATGGGTAAACCCTCTAACCTTGCCTCAGCAAATATGCTTCGACCCGGATTCAAAGCTAAGACCTCTCATATAGAGTTAAAGGAGGTACCATTAGATTAGAAGCATTTTGTTAGTATATTAGTATTAAATAATAAATTATTTAATTATTATTAATATTATATAATAATTATTTTTTATTAAATACTGTTATTAAAGCTGGAGCCGCCGTTTTCTTTGACCTTGTATATTATATAATTATATTAATATTTAGTTAATATTAATAATTGAAATATTTAATATAAAAATATAAAAAAGAAAAAGGAAAAAAAAAGAAAAAAATGGCACGTCGGCTGGCCACCGACGTTGTGAGAGGCCCTCAGCCCCTCAGTTGGCAAACATAAAACCCATACTCTTTAAAACATATTTACATTACCATAGCAGCGGAATTTAAGGCGATTACATATAATATTATACAAACCTAAACAAACATTAATACATAGCTCATATTTTTATTAGGTTTATAACATAGCCATTCTATGCCAGGGGTAGTCTTCAACGTATGCCATGAGCCCTTCTGGTCTCCTTTCTCAACTATTCAACCTGATATGCATGTAAAACAAGTCAGCTTTATGCTGGTGAGTTCTAAATTCAATTCTTAGAAAATCCTTATATATAACAAACCTGTTCTCATATCATAATTTCATAACATACATATCATTGTAACATAATTACATAACATACATATCATCATAACATCATTCATACAGTGAAGGAACTTCACCGTCAACTGCTAACCCTGAAGTCAAACAGGTTTGTGCAGCACAAGGCTCTTAAACTATCAACTCGTAGCTGATAACTCATACATGTATAAGATTTCTTTAACACTATCAACGCGCAGCTGATAACTCAAGCATGCCTAAGATTTCTTTAACTGAACTGGCGACACACAGTCGGCAGGCCTATGTTTACACAGGACTCTTTAACCATCAACCGAAATTGACGGCTCATACCGGTACAAGACTTCTTAACATACATCATAACATGGTTTAAATCATTTAAACCATCATAATCATAAACGGCTCCTTTCACCGTAGTGTTCAAGTTTTGCCCAACCGCAGCCAGCAAAACCTCATTTCCTACTCAACCTCAATTGAGTCCTTTAGAAAATCATTTCTTTCTCAACCGCAGTTGAGACTTTAAACATTCTTTATATCTCAACTGAGATTCTTAAAATCATTTACTTTAAATCATTCTTTACCTATAAACATTCTTTTATCTGACCGTAGTCAGGTAAAGCAATCATTTACATAAAATAACTTTATCACATGCATATCAGCCCAAAATGATAAAACATTTAAAACAGGGCTATAAGATCTCACCTGTTGTCTTGCTGTAGCAAGATCTCTCGTAAACTGGTACTAACAGTATAATTCTGCATCAGTTTACACTTAATAAGTTATTTATGTTTTAACCTACTGATTAGATCTTTCTGAACGTTCAATGTCAAGGACATTGCATTGAAAGTCATCAAATAGTTAATGTTGTTGATTATAATGCTAAAACAGTTCCTAAATAGATTAATGGCTTAGAAATGATAAATCCTTATCATTGATTACCCAGATATCATGAAATATCACAATGTAGTCTTAGAATAGGTTTAATAACCATGTTTAACATACTAATCTGACAGTTATCACAAACCTCAGATAATCGTTCCAACGAGTATGTTAATGATTGTGATTAGTTTGAAACACTTAGATTTAACCTTTGTATTTCAAAGATTAACCAAGCTAATCATCTAGATTGTCATAATCAAATGGATTAAACCATTATAATCATAGTTGTGATTTCATGCAAACTGAGCATTACAACGGATCAAAACAAGGATTTAACCGTTAAAACTTCGTGTTCTTTATTTCTAATCAATCCTAGCCATCATCTAGGCAATAATCAACAATCCTAACTATGTTATTACGTTCAAAATCAAGATCTAATCAATCAAAATCAAACTAGAAGGTTAAAACGAACCGTTACCTGATCTGACGAATTTCTGCGGTTAAAACATCGATCAGGACTTGTATATATGATCCCTGGGATGATCTGGATGTTTAAGGAGCTTTGAGTTGAAGATTAGAAGTGTTAGATGGAAGAAATAGCGTCTGGAGGTCGAAATGGATGAAAAAAATACGTTCTGGAGCGTTCTGATCGCTTAAAACAACTTTTAGCCGACATAGGACCTGGGGCGCATTGCCCCAACTGGGCGCATGGCGCCAGGCGTACCGCCCCACGTCATCAGCGTCATCATTTGAGTTTTAAACTTCGTTTCGCGATTCCGGGAGCATACGAACTCCGTTTTGCGCACAGTTTTCGCCCACGTTCATCATTTTTCACCTACTATCAATCCCCAATAACAAAAGTTGCTAAATCCTCGTGGATTTCAAGCACGACCAAATGTGCTCACGTCATAAATGCCGAATTTTTCGTACGCAATCGTCACAGTTTCAACAGTAACCGAAATCTCGTACGTTTATTATTAAATTACTAAAATTTCGGTTGTTACAAATCTACCCTCCTTACAATAGGTTTCGTCCTCGAAACCTGTTACATTTCAAACAAATGTGGGTAGAGTCGTTTCATTTCGTCTTCAGTCTCCCATGTCGCCTCAGATCCTTTTCGGTGTTTCCATTGAACCTTAACTTGCCTAATCACTTTGTTACGTAACTGTTTCTCTTTCGTATCAACAATTGCAACTGGTTCTTCTATGTAATTCAACTTTTCATCAACTTCAATATCATTTAAAGGCACATATGCTACATCATCCGCTAGACATTTTCTCAGATGTGAAACGTGAAATGTCGGATGAATTCCACTCAGTTCATCTGGCATATCTAATCGGTAAGCTACCTTACCAACCCGTGCCATTATTCGAAAAGGTCCAATAAATCTTGGACTTAGTTTTCCTCTTTTCCTAAATCGAATAACTCCCTTCCATGGTGAAACTTTTAACAGTACTTGATCACCTACTTCAAACTCTATTGGTCTCCGTCTTTTATCGGCATAGGACTTTTGCCGATCCTGTGCAGCTTTCATTCGCGCTTTAACTAGTTGAAGCTTTTCTGTCAAATCTAACACTGCAACTTTACTTCCCACTTCTTTCTGTCCTACACCTCCCCAACATACCAGTGTCCTACAACGCCGTCCGTACAATGCCTCATATGGTGGCATTCCAATACTAGCATGGTAGCTATTGTTGTACGAGAATTCCACCAATGGTAAATGATCATCCCAACTACCACCAAAATCAATAATACAAGCTCTGAGCATATCTTCTAAGGTTTAGATAGTCCTTTCAGACTGTCCATCGGTCTGAGGATGATACGCAGTGCTGATATTGAGTCTTGTGCCCATTGATTCATGAAACTGTTTCCAGAATCTTGAAACAAATCGTGTATCACGATCAGATACTATAGAAACTGGAACTCCATGTCTTGTAATTATTTCTTTCACAAATAGTTCAGACAGTTTCTCCGACGTATAAGTCTCCCGTATAGGCAAGAAATGAGCACTTTTCGTTAACCGGTCTACAATCACCCAAATAGCATCATGACGTTTCGCCGTAAGAGGCAATTTAGTTATAAAATCCATGGTGATGTGTTCCCATTTCCATTCCGGGACTTCTAAAGGTTGCACATAACCATAAGGTTTCTGATGTTCAGCTTTTACTTGTGCACATGTCAAACATTTATTTACGTACTGCATTACATTGAATTTCATACCTGGCCACCAATAATCTTTTCGAAGGTCTTGATACATTTTCGTTGCACCGATAACGTGACTTATGTGCTTCGTCTAGAATCCTTGACCTGATGTCCCCATTTCGTGGAACCCACATTCGACCAAATCGTATCTTAACGCCACATTCATTTTCTTCTAGACTTTTAACCTGACCAAATATCCTTTCGAATCCCACATTTTCTTCCTTTAATCCTTCCTTCTGTGCATCCTTGAGTTCATTTAGAAAATCAGGTGTTATTACCAAACTGTAAGACTTAACTTGTATAGCAGAGTGTTCTGTCTTGCGACTTAGAGCATCAGCCACCACATTGGCCTTGCCCGGGTGATACAAGATCTCACAGTCATAATCCTTTAACAGCTCAAGCCATCTTCGTTGTCTCATATTCAAGTCCTTGTGTTCAAAGAAGTATTTTAAACTTTTGTGATCTGTGTAGATTGTACATTTCACTCCATATAAATAATGCCTCCAAATTTTTAAAGCAAATACCACAGCAGCCAATTCCAAATCATGTGTTGGATAATTAGCTTCATGGGTTTTCAATTGTCTTGAGGCATATGCTATTACCTTTCCCCTTTGCATAAGTACACAACCCAAACCCAGATAAGACGCATCTGAGTACACCACCATGTCTTCACTACCATCCGGCAGTGTTAAAATAGGAGCTTCAGTTAATCTCTTTTTCAATTCCTCAAAAGCTTGGACCTGAGTTGGACCCCAGTCATATTTTGTTTCTTTCCTAGTCAATTTCGTCAGTGGTGTAGCAATCCTGGAGAAATCCTGGATAAATCTTCTATAATAACCTGCTAATCCAAGAAAGCTACGAACTTCCGTTGGTGTTTTCGGAGGATTCCATTTCATCACCGCTTCTACTTTAGCTGGGTCCACCATTATGCCTTCTGGACTAATAACATGACCTAAAAATTGTACTTCCCGTAGCCAAAAGGCACATTTAGGGAATTTAGCATAAAGCTTTTCTCTTCTTAGTATTTCAAGAACTTCCCTGATATGACACGCATGATCACCTTCACTCCTTGAGTATATTAATATATCGTCAATAAACACAATCACTGATCGGTCTAACATAGGTCTGCACACCCGATTCATTAAATCCATAAACGCCGCAGGAGCTTTTGTTAATCCGAAAGACATCACAAGAAACTCATAGTGTCCATAACGTGTGCGAAACGCTGTCTTCGAAATATCTTGTTCTCTCACCTTTAATTGATGATACCCTGATCTGAGATCTATTTTAGAAAACCAACTTGCCCCTTGCAATTGGTCGAATAGATCATCAATCCTTGGTAACGGATACTTATTCTTTATTGTGAGCTTATTCAATTCCCTGTAATCAATACACATTCTCATACTTCCATCCTTTTTCTTTACAAACAACACTGGTGCACCCCAAGGTGACACACTCGGTCGTATAAAACCTTTGTCTAGAAGGTCTTGTAGTTGGGTCATTAATTCTTTCATCTCTGTTGGAGCCAGACGGTACGGTGCCTTGGCGACAGGTTGAGCTCCTGGCACAACATCAATTTGGAATTCGATTTCCCGATCAGGTGGAATTCCTGGCAAATCCTCAGGAAATACATCAGGAAAATTACACACCACGGGTACGTCTTCCAATTCTTTTACTTTAATTTCTTTATCAATAACATAAGCCAGATAAGCCCCACACCCTCGCCTCATAAATTCACTCGCCTTAATCATTGAAATGACTTTAGGCGCATTAAACATTTTATCCCCATAAACCGTTACTGAACTCCCATTAAGAGTTGTTAAGAAAATCATATTTCGTCGACAAACGATGTTAGCCTCATATTTGGCCAACCAATCCATTCCCAAAACTACATCGAAACCTCCTAACGTAATCAGAAACAACTTAACAGGGAATCTATGACCTTCTATATCAATATAACAATCATCATCAATAGCCTCCGTTACTCTAGTAAATTTACCAAGAGCAGTTTCTATGTTAAAGGCATTTTCTATCTTTTTAACACTAGCACGCAGTTTATCACAAAAATAATAGCCACAAAGCTCATACTTGCACCAGAATCAAATAGCACTGAAGCAGGGATATCATTAATCAAGAATGTACCTGTCACCACTTCCGGATCTTTATCTGCCTGATCCTTAGTCATAGTAAAGGCACGAGCTTTTGCCTTTTGCTTATCACTTCCCTTGCTACTTTCAGGTTTACTGGCTTCAGTAGGTATTGTCTTTGGTTTAAAACAATTCTTGCTCATGTGACCGATCCCACCACAATTGTAACACTTTAGTATGGTTGGACAATTATACGAGAGGTGTCCAGTTTTTCCACAACGGTAGCACAAAGTAGTCCCCAGGCGACATTCTCCCCCATGCTTCCTTCCGCACTTGGTGCACGTTTCAAATTCTTCTACTTTAAGCTTTTTCATGGGGAGTCCCGGTTTACCATTTCTATTTCTCTTGAATCCCGGTGACCACTTTTGCTTCGGTTCTTCCTTTGTTGGTTCAGCTTCCACAACATCATCCCATACAATGCCGCTAATTTCTACGGCTGATTCAAAAGTTCTGGGAGCATGCGCCTTCACATGTGTTCGGACTTTAGGCGGTAGTCCTTCCACATATAACTTCAATCTGCGTTCCTCCGTGTTTACCAAATGAGGAACCAGTCTTGACATTTCATTAAATTTTGATGTATATTGCCGATGGTTCATACGTCCAGCTTTCAACGTCAGAAATTCCCGTTCGATTTTATCAATTTCATTCTTCGGACAAAAGTGTTTCATAACTAATTCTTTCAATTCCTCCCATTTTAAGCCCTCCACATCAGTAGTGGTCTTTGACTGCTTGATGGTGTTCCACCAATGTAGAGCTTCTTCAGTAAATGAATGAGCTGCAAATTTTACAGCTTGGTCTTCCCGGCATTCACTGATAGCGATCACTGCCTCCATGGCCGAAACCCAGTGACAGGTGGCCACGGCATCCTTCTTACCATCAATGGATGGTGGACTGCATCCTTTGAAGGCCTTGTAATCACAACCCTTCCGTTTCTCTGACGTAGAATCACCGTTCTTAGTTCCGGTGATCACAACTTCCTCTTCTTTGGTGCTCTCCTTAGTTTCTTCAGACTTGTCTTTCAAAGTATCCTTCAGTATTTTTGTAACCAAAGCTGGTAGCTTATCATCCAAAACTTTACAGACCTCATCAGAAATAGCCTTCACTACGATAGGCTCTAGAGTAAACTCGTTTTCATCTTCCGGTTGCTCGTTGTGCTCGTAGTCGTCTTCATTGACGGGTTCTTCATTCTCGATATGTGGTTCTTCAGGTTCCTGTGGTTGCTTACGTGGTCTACCCCTTTGTCCAGCCATTTAACTACCTACAAGATGCAACAATTGGAGAGTCAGTACAGGTTTAGTTTAGCACGAAATAAGCTTTGTAAATCGTTAATGACGTTGATCAGGTGTTATTAACCATTTACCTAACTCATAGGCTCTAAACGTTTCCCATCACGTCATCCCAAAGTGCATGACTCTAACTATCTTTCTAACCTTACACCTATGTCTTAACTCATACATAACATTCAGCTCATGGCATCAAACTACCCTTGACTGGCATTCTTATCATTCTGTCCCATTTTCAGTTTAAGTCCAGTCATTAGGGATGACCGGATCTCTCAAACTATGGCTCTGATACCAACTTGAGAGGCCCTCAGCCCCTCAGTTGGCAAACATCAAACCCATACTCTTTAAAACATATTTACACTACCATAGCAGCGGAATTTAAGGCGATTACATATAATATTATACAAACCTAAACAAACATTAATACATAGCTCATATTTTTATTAGGTTTATAACATAGCCATTCTATGCCAGGGGTAGTCTTCAACGTATGCCATGAGCCCTTCTGGTCTCCTTTCTCAACTATTCAACCTGATATGCATGTAAAACAAGTCAGCTTTATGCTGGTGAGTTCAAATTCATTTCTTAGAAAATCCTTATATATAACAAACCTGTTCTCATATCATAATTTCATAACATACATATCATTGTAACATAATTACATAACATACATATCATCATAACATCATTCATACAGTGAAGGAACTTCACCGTCAACTGCTAACCCTGAAGTCAAACAGGTTTGTGCAGCACAAGGCTCTTAAACTATCAACTCGTAGCTGATAACTCATACATGTATAAGATTTCTTTAACACTATCAACGCGCAGCTGATAACTCAAGCATGCCTAAGATTTCTTTAACTGAACTGGCGACACACAGTCGGCAGGCCTATGTTTACACAGGACTCTTTAACCATCAACCGAAATTGACGGCTCATACCGGTACAAGACTTCTTAACATACATCATAACATGGTTTAAATCATTTAAACCATCATAATCATAAACGGCTCCTTTCACCGTAGTGTTCAAGTTTTGCCCAACCGCAGCCAGCAAAACCTCATTTCCTACTCAACCTCAATTGAGTCCTTTAGAAAATCATTTCTTTCTCAACCGCAGTTGAGACTTTAAACATTCTTTATATCTCAACTGAGATTCTTAAAATCATTTACTTTAAATCATTCTTTACCTATAAACATTCTTTTATCTGACCGTAGTCAGGTAAAGCAATCATTTACATAAAATAACTTTATCACATGCATATCAGCCCAAAATGATAAAACATTTAAAACAGGGCTATAAGAACTCACATGTTGTCTTGCTGTAGCAAGATCTCTCGTAAACTGGTACTAACAGTATAATTCTGCATCAGTTTACACTTAATAAGTTATTTATGTTTTAACCTACTGATTAGATCTTTCTGAACGTTCAATGTCAAGGACATTGCATTGAAAGTCATCAAATAGTTAATGTTGTTGATTATAATGCTAAAACAGTTCCTAAATAGATTAATGGCTTAGAAATGATAATCCTTATCATTGATTACCCAGATATCATGAAATATCACAATGTAGTCTTAGAATAGGTTTAATAACCATGTTTAACATACTAATCTGACAGTTATCACAAACCTCAGATAATCGTTCCAACGAGTATGTTAATGATTGTGATTAGTTTGAAACACTTAGATTTAACCTTTGTATTTCAAAGATTAACCAAGCTAATCATCTAGATTGTCATAATCAAATGGATTAAACCATTATAATCATAGTTGTGATTTCATGCAAACTGGGCATTACAACGGATCAAAACAAGGATTTACCGTTAAAACTTCGTGTTCTTTATTTCTAATCAATCATAGCCATCATCTAGGCAATAATCAACAATCCTAACTATGTTATTACGTTCAAAATCAAGATCTAATCAATCAAAATCAAACTAGAAGGTTAAAACGAACCGTTACCTGATCTGACGAATTTCTGCGGTTAAAACATCGATCAGGACTTGTATATATGATCCCTGGGATGATCTGGATGTTTAAGGAGCTTTGAGTTGAAGATTAGAAGTGTTAGATGGAAGAAATAGCGTCTGGAGGTCGAAATGGATGAAAAAAATACGTTCTGGAGCGTTCTGATCGCTTAAAACAACTTTTAGCCGACATAGGACCTGGGGCGCATTGCCCCAACTGGGCGCATGGTGCCAGGCGTACCGCCCCACGTCATCAGCGTCATCATTTGAGTTTTAAACTTCGTTTCGTGATTCCGGGAGCATACGAACTCCGTTTTGCGCACGGTTTTCGCCCACGTTCATCATTTTTCACCTACTATCAATCCCCAATAACAAAAGTTGCTAAATCCTCGTGGATTTCAAGCACGACCAAATGTGCTCACGTCATAAATGCCGAATTTTTCGTACGCAATCGTCACAGTTTCAACAGTAACCTAAATCTCGTACGTTTATTATTAAATTTCTAAAATTTCGGTTGTTACACGTTGCCTTTTATATATATAGGTAATACCAGTATGTAGGTCTGTAAACGAACCGAACAGTTCGTGAACAGTTCATGAACGAACAGTTCATGAACTGTTCGGCGGAAGTTCGTTTATGTTCGTTTACTTAATAAATGAACAAACACGAACATAAAATTTGTGTTCGTTTAACTAAATGAACGAACATGAACACATCTAGTGTTAGTTTATTTATGTTCATGAACTGTTCGGTTATGTTCGTTTAATTGTGTTCGTTAATGTTCATTAACTATGTAATATTAGTTTATGTTAGGTTAACCATCTAATTTACTAATGATATGTATTCACATTTTAGAAACTTGTCGTTTTTGTTCGTTTATGCTTGTTCAATTGTGCTCCTTTATGTTTGTTCAATAGTGTTCATGTTAGTTTTATGATTGTTCAATGGCTTTAAATAATGTCCATTTATGTTTGTTCGTTTATTTGGTTCGTTGTGTTCATTTATGTTCATGAACAGTTCATTTAATTTATTAATGAACGAACACAAACGAACACGAACATATTCATTTTCTTAATGAACGAACACGAACACAAATTTCATGTTCGTTAATGTGTTCATGTTTGTGTTCGTGTTCGGTTAAATCTAAATGAACGAACACGAACATGCTTGTGTTCGTGTTCGTTCGGTTCGTTTACATGCCTACCAGTATGCGAGCGGCGAGCCTACCAGGCTGCACCGCTGCAGCAGACGGGATTTTCATTGGCTAAGTGATTAAACCCAAACCATGCAGTTTTTATTTACCAATTATGGAACTAGTTGCAAGCAAAGGTTTAGAACTTTTTTAAGGTTTTAAACAACTAAACCGGTTATCAACCGGTTTTTCAATCTAGTTAACTGGTTCATGTAAATTAAAAAAGAAAGGTTATTTGATGGTTACATATGTCGTGTTTTGATGAAATATTAAATATTAATATACTAAAATATTAATACACTAATTAAATTATATAAGTAAATATTAGAAAAAATAAATCTTGTTCCAATAATTTACTAGTTTATTAAAGTTTGTAAACTATAAGAATATTTTAATTGTATCTTATCTAAAATATAATTTTATAATTACTAAATACTTATTATTATTTGATAATGAATTATATTTTTTAATTATTCAACATGTGTAATATACGGGTATTTAGGCTACTTATTTAATAAATAATTAAAAAAACACTCAAACTCTAATTCACCTCATTAGTGAGTGAGGGTGTGAGTTAAGTTGTGAGATAGGTGCACTTACATAGGAGACAAAAGTGCTAACTAATCATGCACAATACCCTTATAATTTAGTAAGTGTATGTAACTTGAAATGATATATTAACTCCTCTAGATCAACTTGAGGTTTTAACAAGCTCAAAGTAAAATTCAGAAGTCACTTAACAAATGAATTAGAAGTTAAGATTCATATATCAAACTTAACTAGGCTCATGAAAATTCTCGGTTGATGAAAAACAGAGAAAAATAGATTGTGAATTTACATGTTTATCATTCAAGCAATAGTAAACGATTCGTTTAAAATCAAGGAATTTATGTACACAGATAAAAAAAAAAAAAAGTCTCAAAGTCAAAACAGAATGTTTTAAACATGTTGGGACTTAAATCCCGATTCTTGATATGTAATGAGATCACATCTCGATTATCATGATTATGTATAATGGGTCACGATTTTCATGTAAATCATGAACAACATTTATCTATTTTTATCAATAGTAACGTGATAACCAATTACACAAACATGAAACAATTGTTATTCATAAAGATAAGCTTTTGTGCTCTTTGCCTCTCAAGTAGAGATGTGAATAAAAAAAACTCAAAACATATATGCGAAGCCGTTTACTAGTT
Source organism: Mikania micrantha (assembly GCA_009363875.1). NCBI lineage: Eukaryota > Viridiplantae > Streptophyta > Magnoliopsida > Asterales > Asteraceae > Mikania > Mikania micrantha. The sequence continues at coordinate 1,300 of SZYD01000858.1, read as the reverse complement.
TTAATCTAACAAAACCACGTAGGTTCTGTATTGGTTTGGATTTTATGAAGAGGAATCTTTTTTAGGCGGTTTTTGATCACTACAAAAATTTACCTTTCGAACGGTAATATAGTTTTTTTTTATAGCGGTTTGAGACCTGAAGTCCATATGAACCCACCGAATCCAAATCTCATTTTATATGGGCAACCAACCCATAGTGAAAAATTTTTGATGATCTCCTGGAGCACCGATCTGAACGTAGGGGTCTCCCCGACCATTTTGCTGTCAAATAATATTATGAGTAAATTACACAAACCGTCCTTTATGTTTTGAGCATTTTTCACTAGTTGTCCTTTTCGTTTAAAATTGACTTAAATCATCCTTTATGTTTGAGTAAATTACATAAATCGTCCTTTATGTTTTAAGCATTTTTCACTACTTGTCCCTTTCGTTCAAACCCCGTTAATTTTTTCCCAAGAAGATCCCAAGAACGAGGTTTTCATGGTCAAACCGTGATCAATTAACCCGCAAATCGACTGAAAGGAAAGAAAAATCTTCTGGTTCAATCCCAATGGTGGATCAATTAACCCAAGAATGAGGTTTTCATGGTCAAACCCAGATCAATTAACTCGATTGTTTCTCCCTCCCCACCATTATCGCATAAATCAATAATGCAAGTAGTCCTTTTAACTTAAAAAAAACAAAAAATACCCTAAAGTGCATTGAATGTCTATTTAAATGTAATTTTTAACGTGGCTAGCGCAAAAGGACGAAGCGAGCAACATTTAGAAACATGAAGGATGATTTAAGTCAATTTTAAACGAAAAGAACAAGAAGTGAAAAATGTTCAAAACATAAAGGACGATTTGTGTAATTTACTCTAATATTATAAATAGGTATTTGGATTAATTGTATGATCTCTAGCTTTCAAAAATACAAAACTCAAACACAAAAACACCCAAAGACTCAATCTAAAATGCTCGCATGGAAATTTGCATTTTCTATTCAAATCATTGGGATGATCAACTTCAAACGATAACCTTGAGCCGGGGACTCTTTCGGAGCAGCCTTTCTATCCGAATTGGAATAGGGGTAAGGTTTTATCTATCATTCCTCCCAGACCCTACTGAAAGTGGGAATATACTGGGTATGGTTGTTGTTTGTTGTATTCAAAAAACAAGGCCAACACTGGGAATCGATAAGAATGTGCATTGTTTTAAATACCATTTCAACTGAATGGAACATGTAAAAGGTATCAAAGTCTAGAAGTGACCTCTTCATGGATGAAAAATTACATAAATATGAACCAAAAGAAAATACA